>CM053996.1:5616933-5989433 GCA_028641955.1 Protonibea diacanthus
ACTTGAAGAGGACCTGTAGGCTCACAAGAAGATAATGATTAATTTTTTATTTAATTTTCAGGTGATACAGAAATAAAAACATAGTTATGTATGAGTATTATATTCCAATTCTGCCAAATTCTGTAAAAAGAGCCCCCTAAATCAATGTCAGATACAACTGTCAACGGTTTGATTAAAAGTTCAAGGTTCAATTCAAGCTTCAAATGTTTGATAAAACAATGCATAAAACAATGAATACCAAATAGTAAAAGTGGAGTGAGAGGGTTATTTACATTAAAACCCAGATAGGCTAAGCAGCAGTGGTGCGGTGCTGTGCAGGGGAACAAATACATGGGTAAATGTTGGTCACAGTTACTCACATATGCATTAAAAAAAACAGTAGGCGACTAACAAAAAGGTTCCGTGGCTGTTCGTTGTTGCTGTGATCTGGCAAAAACGCTCTGAAACCAAGCAGACAATCACAGCAGGTATTTGAACGAGCTGTCTCCAAAAAGGACACTGAAGCAGCGCGGCACACTGGGACGACTGTCTGGAATATATCTACAGACTTAAACAGTGCTTTCACAAACAACAAGCAGAGAGGGTACAGCCGCAGAATAAAATGAGTAAAGTGGACTATGACAGGTTTTTATGAGAGTGATGTAGAAACTTACCACATTGGTTGTATTAGTGAGGGTCAGCTTACTGGAGTGCGTGTGACAGGGGCCAACTTAACCCGTTACTTACATTAGCTTACACACTCATGAAGATATAAGTGCAGATTTTATTACTTCTGATGGAGCTAGACTAGCTGCAGCTTCTGTTTTCTTTATGCTAAGCTAACTGGCTGCTTTGAGAGTGGTGTCAATCTTCTGATCTAACTCTCACCAAGAAAGCAAATATCCCAAAATGTCAAACTAATCTTAATAAATGCAAATTGCCGGCTACACTGTGCTTCAGTGAAAGCAGATAAAAACATCACTGTACATCAGGAAAAAAAGCCACCTTGCTGGTACACTGCACTGTGTGTGTGTGTGTGTGGGTGTGTGTGTGTGTGTGTGTACACATTAGCCCTGCACAATCTGCACTTCATTTGTTGCAATTACAATTGATTAGAATTAACAAGCCCAAAATGGCCTGTGTATATATGTGTGTGTGTTGTGTGTGTCTCGCAGGTTGTAGTTCAGCGCTGTGCTGAACAGGTGTACTCCCCTCACCCCTCCGAAGGGATTATAGCCCGTATTGACACACACAAATGCACACACACACACACAAATGCACACACACACACACACACACACACACACACACACACAGACCTGCACGCGCACACACAAACACACACAGAGGCTGTCCGATAGCTTCACACTGAGTTTGCACCTGCTCTGGAGCCTTAGAGCTGTTTTTGTGCTAATGCTAACAGGCTAATGCCTTTATACAAGGCAATACCTCGGTGCAGTAAACACACGTAGCGGGTATGATGAACAGTGTAAAGTGACATATTGAAGGAGACAGATTTGTGTCGCTCTGTATAATTTAAAGGTCCCTGAGGCAAATAGTGATTTGTGATTTTTTAGATCAAATTTGACTTGAATTTAGAGGGAAATCATGTCTGGATAAGGACGATTTATCTTCAACATCTGAAATATGAAGTAATACACAGATACCAAGACTACAGAGCGAGAGAGAGAGAGAGAGAGAGAGCAAAAACTGTATCAGCAGGCCGTGGAATCATATCTGTTACTTTTGAACTTTTGAGTCATACAGGTTCGTGCTTAATCAATACATCACCTCTCACAGTTCAATCATCAGTTCCAGTTTTAACAAAAGCTTTCTGATTTGAAATCAGCTACACTCTTCTTCTTTTCCTCTCGGGTTCCTTGATAGCTCAGAGAATACCTGGCAGTGTGATTTGAGACGCTGTGGTTCTCAGAAACAGTAACACGCAGAATGCCATGAGCCGTTTGTTCTGTTTGTAATAGTGATGTTAAGTATGTCGTCCAGCTTGTAGAGTCATTCTAGAGCAACATCAGTGAAGATACTGAATAACAAGGTGGACTACATTGTGCACCTGCAGGCCAAGAACCCACTTTAAACATTAAAAGAGCGGGTCATAGTACAATTGTGCTTTCCCTCTTTGGAAATTGGACTTGACCAAAAAACAGCGACTTCTTAGCTGAACATCAGAAATGTCAGTATTTTATTGTGTTGATTAAAAGGGGCACTAGACGGACGTTACACGTCAAAGTCAATTAGCTAGCATGACTCATAATGTCATCTGTGGCTCCAGATGAGTTTTGTCAAGTCATCAGGGTTGTCTGACAGAAAGTCTGTGTTAACCATGGCAAATACTTGTCCTGTTATGACTCAATAAATGTATTTATATGTTCACATTTCCAGCAGTACAGGCAGCATTTTCATTTCTTAGTTTTTATTTATTAGTTTGTACAAGAGACGAGAGGCTGAAAGCCTTAGTTTGGGTTGATCATCAGTGGTTAAGGTCCAGTGTATCAGTTTTACAGACAGGAATTGAATATAATATTCAGAACTGTGTTTTAAAGGGGTTGCAGTCCTCAACTACACCACTAGATGTCACTAAATATTTAAGAGATCTGCACACTACGTTTTTAGAAATGAGGTTTGAAAAGTAGATTTTTCTTGTTTGCTTGCTTGTTTTGGAAAAATAAATTCCTGTAACATATATTTATTATATATATTTCTGTAACCACAAGCAAAATGTTTTTAATAAGATTATGGCAATGTTATTTTGTGTGCTTTGTACAAGTCAAATGACTGATCAGTGTAAGCTTCTTAGGTTTAGGTGTTTGGAATGAGCCTCAGACATCGCATAGCTGAAACTGTTGAATAGAGCGTTCATGTAGAAGACAGAGTTTTAATTTGATGAACCTGCATTGACAATAAATGACCTGATTGTGTCTACATTCAGCGAGGTGATAAATTGTTGGGAGGCTAAAAGCTTGCAGCAATTTATATGGATGCTAACATTACAGTAGAAAGCGTACATGCAGATGTGTGTTTAGTGTTTGTCTCATACAGTACAATCCTGCTGCGGGAAATTCTCACTAATGCACCAAATGTGTATACATCCACAGCTGGAAATAGTCCCCGAACAAATACACTCTTTGTTGTTTGAGCTACATCTGCTGAAAACCGTGGTGGCCAGCAGTTTTAGTAAATAAAGGCCTATGTTGAACCAGCAGGATTGGGCCAAGTGCCACAGACAGGACATTGTTGGTTTATATATAGAATATCACATTCGACCTTTTCTTTTGTGTCAGCTCGGTAGAGGCCGAGTCATTGGTAACTGGTGTGTACTTAACTCGTTTATCTCTTTACATCAACTTCCCTCCCTCGTCTGTCCTCAGTTTTCAGTCCCCATTACATCCAAAGCCTCAAATACCTGATAGAGCGATATCATGCGAACTATTAAAAGCGTAATGAGGGTTACCAGCTGTTTGGAGAGAAACTGAGTGGTGTCTGTTTCTCTCTAGGGACTGTACTGCATTCTCTGTTAATGAAGGCATTTGCTACCCACACACACACACATACACACCTGAGCCCACATCCACATTCAGGTCATACAGGCGCCCCGCACAGGCATGAAGACACACAAACAAACCCCCCCCCCACACACACACACACTCCAGATGCATCAGGCCTGCCAGATGGCTACGGAGCCATTCCTCTCCTTGATGTGTGAGACGCGCACTTTTATAATGGCCATATTCTGCTCTTAACTCCTCTCCGCGTTAATCAAAGGAGAATAATGCATCTACAAGGGATGAGGAGAGTGGTAGCAAATGGGGCAGGAGATGGCTGGGAAATCACAGTGGGAGCGGAGTGCATAGGAGAGACATGCTGCGACAGCTACAAAGAGATGGGTCCATTTGAGAAAGAAGTGAGCTCTTATGTGCAACCCCATGCTCTTCAATTTGGTCGCCTCCCTTCATTTGTCGCCCCTGTGGTCATCCTCACTCACTGTCCTCATTGCTCATCAACCGTTCCCTGCTGTGAGTATGAGCCAATGGGAACCTATGCAGTTTACTCTGAGAGCTTTTGTCTTCAACTACATAAGAGACGTTGAATGAGCACAATCCGAACTAAGTGAATTATATTTTTGTTTTGGTTAATGCAGTGAAATCATTTGACGAAATAAACACCCATCTCTGCCTCAGCCTAAAGTAAGCATTCATGCAAAATCCCAATTCAGAAGTCCAAAGAATTATGCTACATAAATCTACACAAATCCCAAATAGGTATCACTATTCACCTTCATCTAGATGTTAAAGGGCAAGTACAACCATTCCACTAAGCAGCACCAGCACTGAATTTCTTCCTCCTGAGGGATAAACGATCATTTCAACCATCTAAGAATCATTACACCCTTCAGGCAGAAAGAAGAAGTTTAATATGCAAAACAGCCAATGCCATTAAATTTTCTACCTCTTATTCGGGCCAGAGTCACAGTGGCAGCCGGCAACGTGAGTGAGTTTAGCCTTTTTTTTTTCCATACACATGGCTAGTTTGCCTCTGTTTGACTTTGGCATCTGCTCAGTACACACTTCATTACAACAGCACTACCTGCCTGAAGGTGTGTCTTGTCTTAAGACAATGAATATAAGTGAAATGATTTGTCATTTGCTGTTAGCAAACACACCATTCAAAGTTGGCCTCTCCTCCCTGGCTCAGTGAGTGAGTGATAGACAAAGAGTGGTTGGGTGAGCTAGAGGGTGAATGAAGAGAGGGAGCAGTGTTAGCAAGTTCAAAGCATTGAATCAAAAAAAAAAAAAAAAAAAAAGATACATTTTTTGTAATGGTTTCTGAACAAACACAGCAACACAACCCTGTGAGGAGGTGCCACATGGCCAGATTGTGTGTAAATGCAGCCAGAGTCACGCTTTATCCTGTCTGCTGTGGCCTCTCTGATCTCGGCTCTGTGTACATGTAACTTAGCACTGCCCTCAGTCAAACAGACAACCAGGCTTGCACGCAGTTAGACACCCACATACAACAAAGCCCATCTGATGTCAATGCAACTCGCTTGGAGGTGGTCTGGCATGCTTTGACCTGACTCTGGAGGTGGACCCTCTCAGCGCATTTAAACTGGTATTGGAAATGCAAATCAGGGCAGTGTGGTTTGCTTTCTCATAGCCTAAAGTGTCAATGTCAAAGTCCTAGTAGTCCAAACATGCCTCTCCCCAAACAACATCCTCCTCCTGAAGGGTCAGTATTTGGGGACCGACACAAGACAAGAACAAAACAGCAGTACATTTTATCAAAGTAGTGAAGAAGCATAGTTGTTCTTACCCGGATGTTGTCGAAGGATGCTTTGTTAGTGACGTCATAGAGAAGCAGGAGAGCTGAAGAAAGAAAAGAAAACAGGCATGTTTGATTTATATAGAGTTTTTCATTTTCTAACTTGTAGTCTTCAGCCCCAGTCGGCACTGACTCAAGTGACATTTATCAGACTTCACACAGCTCCCTCTGAAACCGTAGAAGTCTTTATGGAACTTTTTTCCACACATGCAGTAGCACCCCCTAAGACCTTAAACAGACTTTGATGTGTGATAATGATGGAGTTCTAGTTTAACCTCGTGGTTACACTTTCCTGACAAGCTATTTTTTGTAGCTCAAGTTCGAACAATGCCTGCTGTCACTGAAGAAGCAAGGATAGAGGCGAGGTGATTTTGATTTAATGCTGGTATATATCCTGAGGAGAAGGTCACAGAAGATAAATGTATCCTGTTGCCTGCCAACAGTCAGCATTTGTTTCCTTTGACCATTATCTTAGTGGCTAAATCTCTCGACTAGCTACTGATTAGACTTTTATTTTAGCAGTTAGTGTTTCCAAAGTCAAGAATTAATTTAGGCAAAAATGGATGAGAAGACCTAAAAGTGCTCAGAGGAATGGAAATTTGAGTATCTACAATCCCATAACACCTGGAAAAACTTCAGCTGCTGTAGAAGATTGAACCTTGCGAAACATCTGGATCACAACAACCACAGTACTTCAGAGCAGTCAGCATCCTTAGAGGAACTACTGGCAGTTAGTGCATAAGCTACAGGCATGGTGTCTGTTCACTCCTATGGATATTATATATCAAAGTCTCAATTGACCTTGGTAAAGGTTTGGCTACTTTCTATGGTTTGATCATGTGATTGCTTGAATTTGCCCATGACTGTCGATGACAGACAGATGGTCCATCCAATTACCCGTGCCTGCCCTTGACATGATTTCCCAGACAGTTCTTTGTAACAAACAATCTGCAGATTAGAAGATTGCGTGATCTGAATGAAAGCTCCAAAACAATGACTGCATAGACCTTGTGTTAAGACTGTTGGGACTTCAACTTTATTGTCCTGAAGGGAGACAAACTGTTTTGCCATTAAGATTTGTGGACTTGTTATTTGAACAAAGTGCCAAGCTCTACCATTTACCACTGTATTAGTATAACACCAAACTACAGAACCACACAATTACCTCCAAGATTGTTTCTAGAACAAACTGAGGGGTGTGTATTATAAAGCTCTGTCTGACAGAAAAAAATCATTACACCTACGAGGGCAATTGTAGCTCATTTTCACAGCTGGATCAACCTTCGCTTGGAAGAATTAGCCTAAGATAATTACCTTCCCAGCACCTCTTTTCCTCCTACTGCATGTAATCCCTCCACTTATTTTCTCCTTTGCTTACATCTCAATCCATCCTTATTCCTACACACCTTCTAACCCCTACGTATGCCACCAGCCATCAGCTGTTGTGGCATTTTCACCAATCTATTTCAGATTAAGTCCTCTATTTGTTTATTTCAGCCAGACAAGTCCGTGAAGGGTGTTTAATGAGTTGTAATCACTGCGAGCGTGGTCTGGCTCTGTCAAGCACAGAGAAGACACAGAGAAGGGGAGATAGAGAGGAGAAAGTGTAAGGAAAAAGAGACAGAAGGAGAGAGTTATGACCTTCCCCATGAGTTAATTTCCTCCCGTGTGGCTCCTGTGTTTATCAGCCACCAGGAGACCAGAGTGAACCACAAGGAGTTACTTTCCTTCACCCTCCTCTAATCCAATTACATTTTGCCAAGAGGACAAGACAGATGGAGCTAGAGAACTTTTTCACAGCGATAGAGACGCAGAGTTTTGTCATCACAGACAGTTACATTGTGTTTGCAAATTAGAATACACAGACAGAACAGCTTTGCATGTCAGACACACAAATGGACAGTTTCAAATAAAAGGATTAAAACTGATGCGGCATGACCAAAGATATTGTCTTTTTTTATTCAACAAATTCTTTTCACTTGGCGAAATCTGTCCCACACATTAGCCGCACTACAATCTGACCATCTGTCAGATATTCGGGTGTGTTAGCAGCAACTAAAGTAGCCTCAAACTACGTGCCTCAAGCAGAGATGAGGAGAGAGTTGGGTAAATCCACACCGCCTCTATCACAGTAATAGAGATGCAGAGATTTTGTTATCACGGGCAGTTACATTGCGGTCGCAAAACAGAATACACAAGACAGAAACATCAAGTTTAAAAGATGGAGGAAGTCAAGCTAAAGGACAGAGAAAGAGACTGGGTAATGGTGAGAGAAGACAGGCAGAGATACAAAGAGATAACCTTGGAAAGGCAGATAGACATACTGACGATAAGACTGAGACAGAATATAAAAAGTAGATTGAGAACATAGACCAGGTTGATGGCATAATTCACACAGGCTATAAAAAATGAGCAAAGAGATGCTAAAAATTTTAAAATTCTTTTTCACGACTGTTCTGTAATATGCATAGGGGAAAGAAACAAAAACAAGACGTTCATGGTACCCAGAGGATTAATTGTGCCTGCTGGTGGCACTAAAGTGAAAGCTTTCTTCCTGTGTAGTATTTCCACAACTACCAGATGGATGAAATTTGAAATTTTGGTTCCCACTCGCTGTATCATTATCGTCCAACCTTCTAGTTTTTATTTGCTGTTTTTAGTCAAATGTTTCCAAAACAATTAGATGGACTGCCATTAAATTTGGTTATGCCATCCTCAAAATGAGATATAATTACACTGTTTGACACTTAGGCTACTGTGTTATAGGGTGAAGAGATGTCAAACAAACATATCCATGCATATCCAAAACACTTTCGAGAAAAAACAAGCACATTAACAGAAAAAAAACATGATTGCAAAAGCCATATGCAAAGCACTTCGGATATCCAGTTTGTTCAAGACCTTTAGGCCACTATACTTATCCCATGACTTTGCATCTAGCAGCATCATAAGGTCAAATGTGTCCAAGACTTTAGTTTCTGACTGAATACTTGCAAAACATGACATGACATTCTCATCAGCCTCTCTTAAACTTGCTAAACATCTAAACCTTTCATTTGCGACCAAACCGTTTCACAATCTCTGTGTTCATAACTATCAAAACCTTAACTCCATATTACACACAATATTTACTATTTGACTTTGAAAGTCGCTACCACTTTGAATATCAACATTCGTGCATTCAACACTGAGCAGGAAAGGCTGGAGTTGATGGAGAGAAGTGATCCATAAAGAGCGCTGCCATCAATCATGTCTCTGATGATAATCTGCGTCAATAATCACTGGCCGACCTTGGCTGCTCTCCTTCTCTTGAATATAAGTCACATAAACAAGTGATGCCTGCATACATATGTAAACAGATGTAGGTCTGCAATACAATTTGGGATTGTTTGTGATTAGTGACTGCTAAATAACAAACCCCAAATCCTACCATTCATAGCACAGCATCGATCTTTATTTGATGGGGTGTCATCAAAGAAAGGTAGGAACTAATGGGGTGTTACCCCAGCATCTTTCAAAAAGGAGCACTACAGTCAATGGAAACAGCTACCCTGACTCTGACCAAAGGTAAAACTATTCACCTACCAACACCTCACTCACTAAACCTCACTAAATAGCATGCTGTATGGTGTTTGTCTGATTCATACAAAATAGTAGTGGAGGAAGTAGAATTAAATGTATTGATCCCTCAAGGTCATATAGGTACATTTTAACTTTGCATAGAGCCTTGCTAGCTGTTTTCCCAATAGACAGTGTAAAAAATGGACGTCATATCCCTAGGTGTCTGAAGCCACCTGCAACGGCATCCACCTGTCACTCAAAGTGATCATGCTGTTAACTATGCATAACTTTATAATGATTTATATAGTAAGTTATATAGAAATTCAGTATCAGTACAGTTGTCATGAATGGGGAAATTAGCTATAGAGACTAAAACTGTTAACATGTTTATTTCTGCTGTGAAGTTGGACATTTTAACATGGGGGCTTATGGAAAGAGACTCGTTCTGTAGCCAGCCTCAAGTGGCCATTCAAGGAACGGCAGTTTTTGGCACTTTGTGGTTACCACGTTTTTCCTATGCTACCTGTATTTGTATAATGCTACGCTAATCACCAGCTAGCAATGGCTTTGTGGTATAGATCTAATCCAACTCTCATGAGAAGAAGAAAAATGAACATATTTCCCCAAATGTCTATGTCTACATCTAAGTATTTCTTTAAGTACATTAAGCTGAAAATCCTTATGTACTTTAAGCATGCATGCAGTTCTTTAACTTGCTATGGAGCGTGCCTACATGGTATCATTTCTGAACAAGTAAAGCATGTGAGTGCTTTCTTTTGCCACTTGTTATGCATGAAAAGTTCCCTATTGTGACATTGTATTGTGAGGTTTCAGGTTTCAGAGGAGACTTTTACAGACTGATTTACATCTGCACTAAAAATGCTGCCAGAATATTTCCATCAACTTGAAAATGGAAGCTATTTACCAACAGCCTCCTCCTGCATCCATTACTGCCTTGAAAATTAAAAGGCACATGTATGATTACTCCGCACTACACCTGCTAATGAAAAGCCAGTGTGTGTGTGTGTGTGTGTGTGTGTGTGTGTGTGTGTGATATCTGACTGATGAGTTTCAACTTATTCCTTCAGGCAAATTGCTGCACCGGCATTAAGGTTACTGAATGACAAAATAAGAGTGAGCGCCTGAAATTGCTATGAGCTCCTTCCATTACCTTCATTATTCCCATGACAATTCCAGCAGCCGCAGTTGTCATTTCCACCTCTTCTTGTAGCTAAGCACGCTCCGCAGGGTTCTATTCTATGGTCTCCATTTGAGAAAGTGGTGGATCAATCACGACACGTGATTGCTAAATTACCCAGCGACAGCAGGACTTAATATACGAAGCCAGTCATTTCAGATAAAACGCTGCGAGAGAGAGAGAAATGAACAGGTAAAGCATGTGAAATATGACCGATCAATGTGTGAAGGCTAAGAAGTGAGCCAAGATATTATACTCTACAGACAGTAAGTTCAACGGAGAGTAGAAGCAAACAGATACAATTGCTCGCTCTTGTGTGCGCACACACACACTCTTCATCTATGCTCCCCATGCCCAAGAATAAAGCCTCAAAAATGTCTTTGACTGTGACCTTGCACATCAATTTTAATATGCAGGAAGCTAGTAAGGTGTGTGTGTGTTTGTGTGTGTGTGTGTGTGTTGCGTGTAAGAAAAAGACACACAGAGTTTGATGATGGATCGCACAGCTCAAGGCTCCCCATGCAGCAGAGCCATACCCTCAACATTTTGTTTCCAATTGCCGTTCTCCATCCATCTCCCTCTTCCTTTCCCCCTCCATCTTTTCTATCATTTCCCGCTCGGCTCTGAACCTTCAACTCTTGATCATCGCTCCTTCTGTTGCTGTCCATCCTCCTGTCGGCGATGATGTTTCACCCCCACAGGCTGCTTGTGATTGAGGCCTACAGTCGCTCATTAGTGATGAAAGCAGATATAGATAATAGATGTAGCCTCTGTGGGGTCCTACAGTCATTTGTCACTTCTTTTCTATGTTCCTGCATCCTTCCTGTCACGGCTCATTTCAGCCATGTTTGTGGTATTGCAGCACAGATACAAGACAAACAAAAAGCTAAATATGATTTCATTATCACATTAATTATTATTGATGGTTATATTACTGTAAAACAGTTTTTTGGGGAGAATGTCAGAGAACCAAGAATCCCACCACTACTACCTTTAAGACAGTACCGAGTTACCAATTTTTTTTTTTTTTTAGCGTAGATTCATTGAATTTCTAAAATGTGATGATTCTCAGGCAAGTTCTAGAGATCTAAGTGAGTTCCTGAACATTTAAACAAAATGAACAATCACCAAGGCAATGATCCCAAGATCTCTGAATGTGTATGATGTCTATGTGTTCAGTATTGACTGACTTTGAAATGGAATGTGATTTTTTTACTTAAACTGTGGCAATCATATTCTATAAGTACCATAATTTCCTCGATGAGTTATGTGTCACTGCTAACTGCGTGGGTGAGTGAGCCAAATCATTAAATCAAACTACAAAGACTAACTGCACGTCCCTTTCACCTCACGCAGTGCCTTTGCCTTACGCCTGTCCTCCATGTCTCCCCTTTAACTCCCCGACATGTGCCAGACTAGTTTGAAAACTTCTGAAATAGACCGATTAATTGAGACACTCAAATATTGAACAGCAGTCCTCATGACATTTTTAAGACTTCCGTTTTCAATAAATCATCACAACCTTCCTTTTAAGATAAAGTTTGTTCATCTTAAAAAAGATCAATGTCAATAAAACTGACATCTAGTGTAGTGTGCTGTTCTTCCGGAGCACACAGCTTCAGTATAAAACCCTCAATAAAAACACTTGAGGCCAATCCTATGTTCTGTTGGGATTTTGTTTCTCTATTCCTGTTCCGTTGACTATAGGGCCTCCTCTGCCATCCTCCCGCCACGTCCATCTCTGTTTGTTCACTACTGCACTACTACCTTAATGAACTTAAACTGAATCATGGTTCTTGTTTGTCTCCTGAGTCCAAAATCATTCAGCTAAACATGGTGCCATGACAAGCACCAACATGAAATTGACATTCTGAGTTCTGAGCTATCAGCAACTGTTGGACTACCATGCAATTTGGTCCAGACATTGCCAAACTTTGGTGATCATCTAACACCATCATCAGGTCAAAGTTTTCATTTGTCCAATAGTTTGGTTAATGCTCAAATATCTGAAACTAATGACATTTCTATCAGCCTCAGCTGTGCTTTGCATTTAGTGCTTTTTTGCTTCAATTACAACAGTGATGAAGTGTTGACCTTGATGTTTACACCATCCTCACACAAATAGACTATGTAATACTGTCACACACATCTCTTTAATGACTTTTATGCTTACAACATGATGAGCTATTCTGATGTAGGTTGCCAAAGACCTTTATTCTGAAACGACCATCTGGCCAATTGTGACATTTACTTCATCCCAAATGTGAAATATGTGTTGTTGTGGGGCCCTTGTTTCAGATTGTCACCTATGTTCAAAGACGAACGGTTGTTGCATTTAAGAAATGTGCCATTTGTTAGTAAGTAAAAAAGTACCTCACTTTGACAAGATCAACCAGACAAAATTATATGTTTGTTCTACCTAAATTGTAAAAAATATTCAAATGATTGAATAATGTTTTGTTTTTTTGTGTTTTTGTCCAATAATGATATGCCATAATGATTTTGGGGTATATTTAATGGTGCTGTCCAACGTCAAGTCTCTATTTGAGTTAGGGCCCATTATAATAGCTTTATAATAGCTGCATGTTGCTGTGCCTTACGACACTGTCATAAACCCAGTTGCAACAAGGGTATAGATGGTCAAAGTAATAGTCTTATATTCAAGAGTCAACAGTTCTATTAACATGCCAGGCACTGTGTAATTTGGTGAGAAAACATCAATATTCAAAACTATATACCCACACCTCTACTGATCAAAAATATGTGGGTTTAAAGCTGTAACCCCATCCTCACTCATAGATAATGAAGAAAAGGTAATGATGGCCATTATAGAGAAATGAAGGAGCCAAGGGACCTTGTTCTAAACAGTATAGTCTGAACAACCCTTTTATTCATAAAGCACCATTTGGGGCAGTTGTTAGATTTCATGCCATAGGTAATGGCTGCATTACAATTAACTCTGTAATACTGTTTTATCATGTTGGTTTGTTTTCTGTGATAAGCTAATGGGAAAGGACACTGGAGGAGTTTCATTTCAAGCTCCATCATTTGCAAATGCGACATCGATGTTACAAATTGACACATCCCACTGAGTTAATGGTAGTCACTGTGTTTTTCTCCCAAGGACAGCAATTCCACAGCAGTACAATAATTTCACAACTCTGTTCGGTGATGACGTGCCTGCAGAACATTTGCCCAGAATGAAACCACTCACACTCTTCCGTGACCTGAGCACTCTTGTAGACCTTGAACTCCATTCTTCTTTGATTCCACTGTACTCGTTGTAGTGCACTGCCTTCTATGCCTCAACAGAAGGCCACTTTATTACAGGGTGAGCTTCTATTGAAAGTTCTACAATGGTTTCTTTCTACCATTTTATTCATTCTGCTGTCTTTCCGTACATTAGTTGATTCATCCCTGGTACCCTTTGTCTTCACAGTACCTCCAATCTTTTGACGTGTTCAAGGCCTTCTTTGTATGTTTGACCTGGTCTGACTGCTTTGTTCCTCTGGGCCTGTTGTTTCCTCTCTTGATTTAATTAAGTTTCTTCTACTTTTTCACTATACAGAGCATACGGAAAGTATTCACAGCGCTTCACATTTTTCCACAATGTGTTATGTTACAGCCTTATTCCAAAATGGATTCAATTCATTTTTTTCCCTCAAATTCCTCAAACACCCCATAATGACAAAATGAAAAGTTTTTAAATGTTTGCAAATTTATTAGAAATAAAGAACGAAAATATAATATGTACATAAGTATTCCCGGCCTTTGCTCAATACTTTGTTGTGGCACCTTTGGCAGCTGTGAATACTTTACGTATGCACTGTATTTCACCTTCTCTGGCTCATGCCTGCACAGGTTTTTATCTCTCAATTTCCCTTCTTTTATTTCATGTCTCTATCCCTCCTTTTCCTGTCTACCCCTCTCTTGGTACTTGTCTCCCCCACTAAGTCTGATTTCCCTCTTTTCAAACACCCTGTGGTTTCTCTACATGTGGTGGAAATGACAAACCTTCAGCTCCACTGGGGGAAAGGGAAAAAAAAAAAAAAAGTCTGCGGCTGGTTTCTGGACCCAGCTGGACCTTCGCGGCGCCCTCTACACCAGATGGGCCTGGCAGATTGCACTGGGCTCACTGCAGCCACCAGCTCATTTGCACTGATTGTCTGGATCTTCTTGCTCTCTCATTAAGGGCTTAATGACAGCTGAGATTGGGGCCAAAGCTGAATAAAACAAACATCAAGAGCCTTCTAGGGGCAAAGAATCACTTCGAGACACGCCCTACTCCCTAACAACTGTGACTGGGCTGTCATTGGGCAAGGCATTTCCTGTATGTCAATGCTAATGCTGTGAATTTTTAGCATAGCTAGCTGGGACAATTGAGGGATGGAAATGTGAGTCAGTATTACAATTATATTAAAACAACAACATGGGGCGGTGTTTAGCTCAGTTGGTAGTGCAGCTGTCCTTGCTGTGGAGGCCCAGGGTTCGAATCCGACCCATCTCTCTCTCTCCCCACATTCCCATTACTCTCCAGCTATATATCAAAATAAAGCTTGAAAAGGCCAAAAAAAAAAAAAATGATGTGATGGGCTCATTATTTATTAACTCTCCAGCATATTTCACAAACTAGTTAGCAACTTACCATGAAGATACCGCCTGAATGAAAACCACCATCTGCTCAGTTGTACTCTGCAATGCTACATGTGTTCTAAACAACTGAGAGTACTGTAGAGATTGCCAGCTCAATGGATGACATCACTTTTTTTTTTGCCCCAATTGGTTAGTTTGCACAAAATCAGACAGGTTTAAGCTTATGCACCAGATCAGAACAGCAAGATTAGAAACTTACCCAAACCTAGCCTATACAGTACATTTAATTAAAAGAAAGCCTTTGTTGCAATTTATTGTTCATCATTCTGTTTTGCCCATCGTTTCTATCAGTTGTGTTACCCAACATTCAATCTCCCATCAATTTAGCCTCTTGGGGCAACAGCCAGTGTTCAAGGCTTTCAGTGTAGCTAGCAGATACTGGAAAATAGTTGACCGATATCCAGACCAGTCTGCAGTCCCATTAGTAACTTATGTGAGAACCATGAGAAACACATTTCAGCTAATTTCCATAAACATATCTCCATACGAAGCTGTAGATACATTCTTTAAAAAGCTGATTAAAAAGTTGTACTTTTTCCAGAGGATAGCTGATGGGTTCTGAGACTGAATTTCAGCCAATTCATTCTGCTTCGAATGCTCTCTACATGCACTTTTTAAATTGAATACAACCAAAGCCAATCAAACATGATTGGTCAATACTAGAAACTAGAACAATTCCGATACCAAAATCTTGGTCCTTTGCCTAGATTCTGCATGCATATGAAGATATCGGCTTATAGAGTATACCCAATACTCACCAAAATAATTTCAGGGGTCTATAAACACAGCAATATTACTACAAAGTCAGACGGGGCAAGAAATATAAGCAATGTGATGATCAGACAGGTTGTTAAACATGATCAGACATGTTGGCAAATAAAAATAAAAACTGATTTTCTTCAGCACCTTTTGAAAGGTAAACCACAAAGTGGCCACACTGAATCGTCACTGAACAGAAAAACTGAGAGAAATGTCACTACATTCGTACATTGAAGCAATTAACAGGTTGAGCATAATCATAACATAAGAACAAGCACATACAGGACTGGAATTTCCCTCAAACATCCTGAAATGCAGTTGTTTTTTTGTACTTTTTGTCTCCATCTTTTTATATCTCCAGGCATTCTGGTTTCCTTTTGTAGTCCCACTGCTGTGGTGTTATTTCTTACACACTCTGCATCAGTAAGTACAAAGTGATGCCGAGTATACGTCAGCCTCCAACAGAGGGAAACAGCCCACAAAGCAGACATTTATTCACAAGAAATGACAATGGATTATGACTCATCTGTTGTACAATCATCTATTTTAGTTTGAGTAGTGACATAACCGACAGTCTGGAGATGTTCCTTTTTCTCCAAAAAAAAAAAAAAAAAAAAAAAAGAAAAAACCTGGCAGGCCTGTTTACTTGACATTTTAATTTGCGAAAGACTTGTGGACACTTTTCAATTTAGCACCTTATGGGCTTAAATATTTCACTTAACTAATAGCAGATGGCACCAGTGGAGCCGTTTGGTGGCAGGAAACTTTGGCTTATGGTGAGGAGCTGCAAAGAAATATCTCTGACTGAGAGAGCGGAGCATATGTGCTTGGCTAATGTTTCATGTAGAGATGAAAAAGAATAACAAATATGAGAAAGCAAAATGTGATTCTGAGGCAGCAGTGTCACACACTGATCTCCATTATCTGAACTTTAGTCTCCAAGTTTCTAAATGATGATCGCTTGTCAGTTTTTCCTCCAAATGGGATGTCATGCTCTGGAACAGATGTCGGACTTCACGTCTACCTGTCGATGCTCAGAAACGAGGCAGAGCCCTCTAACCGTCTTTACATTTCTAGAATGTCTGGCTCACGGGGGGAAAAAAAAAAAAAACGTCCATTAGTTCACACGAACTGACAGCTTTCATGACAGCTGCACACTCGGGCTGCTTCCTTTCCCCCCGTTCCTGCTCGTCAGACTGAATGAGCTTTATTTAAAAGTCAGTAACAGACGGACAACTCGGAGGAGCTGGTTCGAGGATCCCCAGGTGCCTTGTTAAAGATCAGCGAGGGTAAACTGTTGCAGATCAGAATAACACTGGGCGACTGGCCAACCGCACTCACACACGCACGCAGAGTTGTCCATGTACGCATCCGCTGACGTCAAGTTACAGATAATGCGAAGACGCGCAATTCCAAACATGTACGCACCCACACACGCAATCACACGCTCATGCATAGAGATACAACAATTACCCATAATGATGGTATTTTGTATGCTGCTGGACAGATGCAGATTTGATATAATTCCTGTACAGTGTGTGCGTGAGTGTGTTCCATAACACCTGCTCATTCAGGTTGGCCTGAGGCGCACTGCAATCTGTACGCAGTGGGGGTTTTGGAGGTATAACAGCTCCACACATACACACTCACAAACAAACACACACGGGAATAGCTCATAGCTCATAGCTGTCCTGCCCTCCCACTGGGTGAGAGGCAGGCTCATTTTCCCACCCAGTGGTTAGCCTCTCGCTTAAGGGTGAACGCTCTTGCGCACACGTATAAGTCTTTGAAATCAGCTGTAACTTGAGTGTGTTTTTTTTTTTTTTTTTTTTGCAATCCCAATGGGGTAGGAGGACACAACGGGGAGACGGCCGCTGTCAATCACACATTTGAAGAAAACAAGGGCAATGAAAAGTCAGTCAGAACTGTTTGGCTGTGTCAGGAGGAAATGAAAAAAAAGGGGGGAGGGAGCGATGTGACAATCAAACCGGCTCGTGCTGACAAAACACAGGGGTATCCTACCGTTAGCATCGCGGTAGTAGGCGTGTGTGACGCTCCGGAAACGCTCCTGCCCGGCAGTGTCCCAAATCTACAAGGGAAGAACAAGAGGACACCTTCACCATTCTCATCAATAACAATAATACTGAGCAGGACTCTGGCTCTGTGAGCTGACATTTATTTGATTGGTTGAGTCTCCTGGACGACATTGCCAATGGCAAATTTGTGACGTCAGAGCACATTTCTAAGTTATCTGGCCTCATCTGATAGAAAGAAATTCGATCTAAGAACATTCTTCTGACCTCCTCACCTCCATCTTTGTGTCACACACCCACCTAATCAAGTTGACTAAGTTGTTTAGTCACTTCTGAGGCTCCACATCAGTAGTTTTTCTGTATGGACGCAGTTCAAACATGCATAATTTTTCTAACCGCTGTCAAAACGGAGGCAGTGTATCCTATTACACATCATAATGTTCCAATTCCAACAGTTCCGTGTTCGAATTTTAAGTAGCTAAAAAGCGTGCATGCGTCTGCAAGTTTCATTAAACTCGCTCCTGGCTAATCACCTCCAATATTGCATTTGACACATAGACTGATGGATGAACACAGATCCATTAAAGACGAGAAAGATGAAGGGATAGCGCGAACGTGAGTGTTGTGTAACTGAGGTGGAAAACTCATCAGACAGTATCTAATGCTGTTTTTGAATGACGAGGATTCATCTGCATCTCTGTCTGCCTCTCGCAGATAACTTCCAGCCTTGATAATCTGATGGAAAGTCTGCTATTCCCTTTAGTGTCTTCAGTCAGGCAGAGCAGCAGGCTAATTGACTCATAGAGATTAACCAAGGCCTCATTAAGTCATCGTCTGGGCATCTCCCCCCCCCCACAGCAGCCAATGAAGATGTATGGGAGGTACAGTATTTGCGCCATGGGAAAACGGTTGCCAGTGATGTGTTATTAAAAACGCACACATAACCTCACTTTGACAGAAATGAAAGTAGACACAGCATTTAAATGGAGTAAAAGATTAAAAACAGAGATGCTGTTGTTCTTACCTGCAGTTTCACCTTCACAGCGTCAATGCTCATTACTTTATTCTGAAAGAGAAAAGAAAAAGTAGACTATAAATGCAAATCTGGAGAGAGAAGCAAGGCAACGGTAACAAATAGGTTAATAAAAAGTCAAAAGACGCAAAAGAGACCTGGCATAAATGAGTAAAAGCAGCTCAAGAAGACGTTATAAAGGCATTAGAACAACGCTAAATGTTGCTTTCAAGGGCTGTCGAAGGGGAATGCTCTCTGCTAAGGAGGAATTCGTTTGTAAAGCGAGTTCACTGGTGTCTGTTTGGCATTTAGTGACCACAGTTGGTGTAATAAGGGCTTGGCCTCTCCCGCGAGGCGCTCTTTTATCACTGTTATGTTGTCGGCACACAAAACTACCCTCTATCCCGATGTATGCACACATGCACCTTTTGTTATGATGAAGACCTTTCTTTCAGGGAGTTGCATCATTTACCAACTGCATGGCTGCCAAGCAGTTTAGCGTAGTGCGCACACACACACACTATAGCACAATAGCTTTTCAATACCTCTGTGATATATTTTCTTCACAGGAAAATAATTGGTTGTAGGTATGTTTTCAAAAAGTCAAAGTGAATGGTCACTAGCAGCTCCTGCATTATTTCCAACTATTCTAAGAGATGGGGGTTCAGATCCAACTTTGCTATCTATCATTACAGGGGTTGTGATAAAATTGGCAAACAGGATGGATGAGCACACAGCCTCCGTCAGGACCCGGTGGGAATATTGCCAACCCTGTCTGATACATCTCAGAGATACAGTCAAAAAATATGTCAAGGAAGCAGGTTTCCAACCGATGTAATTGCAAAAAAAAAAAAAAATCTCTGCATTTTAAACATGTTTTGTTATCTGAGTCTGATCCAACGCATCACTGTGCATGAAAATTCTTACTGAGATGCTTCTACTGTGCTTCGACAATGATCCCTAAACACTTTACACGTGCTCTCCATCCTGACAGACATCCAATATCCCAATATCCCTTCCATGTAGGACAAGTAACAGGATGGCAGACGGTGGTAACCGTGCATACACTCTAATATTCCCTGGTTGATTAGACCACAGTATTTGCTATTCAGTAACACATTCTGAGGTCTCTGTGGGATAAAAGATGAAGAAGGAAAAAATCCAACAAAAGCAGTTTATAAAGCTCAGAGGCTTAAATCACTAAATGGGCTCTGTGAATGGGCTTCAAGGACTAGTAGAAAGAGAAATTCTGACATCCAACAAGCTTAAATTGACCATTCTTAAAGGAAAAAAGAAGTAAAAACCCCAAAACCAAACCATTCAAGACATAGCAACCATACCTAAAGTAAAGCAGAGCTGCATGGGGCTCTAGTAAGAGGGATGGTAGCCATCTTTCAACATTTTGGAGGTGCCTTTTTTTTAGCTATCTAAAATCAATAACTAAAAGTGTGAGGAGTGGTTTTGATCATTTACCTATTCAAACATCAACTGTAATCATAGCATGGACAACTACTACCAAGAGCACATCATTATCTATGTAGATTCACGCGGTTAAAGGTTATATTTTAAAAAAATCCCATCCATGGGAAGTATTCTGTTAGTATTTGACGTAGGGATGCACCGATTGTGAAATTCTGGGCCGATACCGATGTTTAAAATAACAACTTGGCCGATGCCGATACCGATGTTTGTTACATGTATTGCAAACTGCATGTAACATGTAGCATGCAACGTGGATCTTTCTCGAAGCGTCCCAGAAGCGTCTCTACGCTCGAATTTTTGGTTACAATTTATATCCAGCTTCGTTTACCCTTGTTCGTCTTTATACATCAACAGAACTGTTGTACAGTTACAATATGTTGGGAAGTTGCAATAAATATCAATGCAGTATGTTCTATATCCCTTTGTGTTGTGTCTCTCCTTGGTCTGTTAAGATAACTGAAACTTTTGTGAGTCTTGAGGCATTGCCAGCCTTTAAATCTCATTCGTAAATGCTTTATAAGGCATAGATAGTGCCCACTTTAGATGAACTCACACAAAATACTTAATAAATGAGTAGTAAGTGCTTTGGAACTGCCTGAATTCATGAATTCCAGCATTAATAACGGTTTATAGGCCATCCATTGGAAATGGAATTTGTGAGTTTTCATAAAACATCTACTAACACACTCACTAACCCTTAGTACAGAAGAGCAAAACACTTGTAACTGATTATAAACCATATACTAATGAGTATTTATGTCATAAACATGCTTTATAAATGATGAATTCAGTATTTACTAATCCATAAATACTGTGCTTTTCAATGATGAGTAAAACATTTGTAACTGTTTATAAACTACATACTAATGAGTCTTCATGCGTTATAAGTTTTCAGTATATATTAATGCTTAACTAATGCTTAATAGTGTGTACTCATAAAGTGTTACCAAAATTTTCCCTTGAAATGTCAGTGATAAAACATACTCTACAAGATGATTATGCTGAAAAGGTTAATTGAAGTTTGGCCAAGGAGAATGGACGATTTATCAAGAGACTTGTCATGACATGATACTGCCTCAATCCTGAAGAAGCTGTCCTCTCTGGCTCATCAATATTCCTTCAGAATAGTGCCACAAATACTCGATGTCCATCTCAATAATCTACAAACAAGGAAAGGTCACCCTTAAACAACCTTAAATACCCTTACCCTTGTTATCTGACTCTGTGGAGCTTCTACATTATGTACCTATCTGTTGTGTCTAGGGGGTGATACAGCCCTACGCTCTGACCTCTGTTACCATAGTAATGATCAGAATGGCACCTGTTTTACTAAATACAGACAACAATACCAGCTGCTCCGCATCTAAAAAGAGGAAGCCCGTGTCCCCTGACAACCTAAGATTTAACCGTCCCTACAGTGACCTCAAGACATATGCTACCAGACACTTGCCAGCCCATTATATCCATTCATTTCGATATGATAAGCATGGACCTGTCATGGACCAGCCGGTAATTCTAGGTGGCTGCATCTGTACAGTTTGGGGACAGAATCTGGTTAAATGGTTTTGTATTCTCTCAGGGACCTGTACAGTTGACATGCTGAACAATGGTCCTATTAGTGTTGGATGTCTGTGTACAACCAAGACATGAGCAGGAGATGAAAAGTGAAACAAAGTCTTTGTCTCGTTCAGTTGGGAGGAAACTAATAGAGCAAAAAAAAGTTGAATAAGACAAGAAGAAAATAGCAGACCAGAAAAGATTATTTGGGTTTCTTAAGCAAAACAAAAGAAGTAAAGGAGCCATGAGCAGAAAACACCTCATTTGATAACCTCAGCCTCAAAACAGCAGAGAAATTGAAGTTATGATTGCTTTTCACTCACAGATGGAAAAAGTATTTTTTATTAACGCGCCACGTCCAGACTCTCAAACACAACCAACCACAGGTTGGCAGGTCAGACAACAAGAAAACCTTCACAGTAATGAAAGAAAGCTGCTGAATATACAGTCGTGGGGTGTGCAGTCTTACATGTTAAAATGTCCTGTCAACATATACACATGTAACACACAAAGCTGTTTTTTTGATTAAACTGAATTCAATTCCTGCAGGCTCGGTAGAAGTGCAGTAAGAAACTGAATAACGAATCACAGGCTGGAACAACCCTGCAGGCAGCCACTTCTGCAAGTGGCTCAGCACACGGTACGTGTCAAAATAAGCTAATCACAAGTGCAAATGAAGCCTAACTTATCTGGTCACCTGCGCCAAAAGTTCCCTTTGCCCTGCAACGACTACTCTGCTTTGCAGTAAAACTGTAGATCCAAAGCCTGTGTTGGTGGCTCTGGAAGCCTTGAGAAATTCATCCATTCTCCAACAACATACTTTCCCTCATTCTTAATGCATTTCATACATATTGCATGGGATATTTGAGTTATATTTAGTTTACCTGACAAATAAGAAAACCTAACATCCTCTGAGCCTAATTTGCTGTATTTTTACTCCGGCATGCTTTATGTATGCCTGAAAATAGTAACTGCTGAAGGGCAGCCTCTGAAAACAAACAATGAGTTTTTGCAGTTTGTTCCCACATAGTGTGCTCAGGTCTTCTAAAGATCATCTGTGTCAGGGTTACAGATTAAAACCTTAATTAACGATCAAAGAGGCTGACCACATTTGCTCACTCATTCCTGCAGAGCAGTGCTTTCACTGAAGTGTGTGTGTATATATATATTTTTTTTAAGAAAGAAGGACCCTTCAGTGCCTCCTGGTCCCAGCTGTACAAAGCTGTTGTTCCATAAACCAGCAGCAAAACTGTGGTGCTGAGTTACAATGCATGACATTTGTTCAATTTCTCTTAGGCCGTGTTCAGACGGACAAAAACACAGCATGTTGGCCAAATATGTGCAAGCACACATTCCCGATAGATCACGTTGTAATGTGAATGGCACATGGCTACTGTTGAAAGAAAGATAAAATGATTGTGGTTGCAATACTATTAACCGTCATGCAGTATTTTATCATCTAATGGACCGATACTTTATTGATCCCGAAGGTAATTCAAGAATAACCTTTTCATTACCTTTGACTGTGACCTAGGTCATTTTACATTGTTTCAGTGGTATCTGAAGCACCTCCAATGCAATCCCTTAACACAGAGTTGTTTCTGGTTTGAGCACCTACATAGGGGTTCAAAGCCAGATGCTTGAATTCCCTTCCACAAATCAAGTTGAAGGCCATTACCTGGGGGAAACCGAACTGCAGGCCATCAATTTTGTACTCTTCACCAGTAGGACCAGGAGGTTAACACCAATTAGCCTTTGCCTTACCAACCTCACACTGCCCCACAAACAGATTCTCCAAAAGGGAGGAGAAGGGCAGGGAAAGGAGCTAACGTGTCCGCTAAGTCACAAAGAAGAGATACAATCCATTGGATGTTGAGAAATCACAAATGTCACTAATAATGTTAGCTCCCAAGGAGGGGGCACCTCTTACTGCTCAGTGAGATTGGGTACTTGTCTCAACCACTATACTGACAACCCTAACAGGTCACATTCAGATCAGAACAAAAAGAACACGACTGGACAGGGAGTAACTCACAGCCTGAGCTCTGAGGTAAACACAGACCTAGAAAAAGATCCACAAACTCCTTAAAAGTTGAAGAAATCAAAAAGGTGAAATGTAGATCAGAAGAGTTTAAATCATTTCTAGCATTGTAGCTCAGTGGGATACCAAGGAAACAATACTCAATGATTGAGACCGGCTCTGTATTCCCATTTACAATGTTTAATTTGATTTCTAAATAATAATCACATATTTTTAAAGCAAGCAATTTGGCACTATAGGTGGTGGAAAAACAGGAAGCTGAAGTTGAATAAAAATTTCACACAGGGTGGGTTTTACAGGTGTAGCATTGCCAAATCCATTTGCTGCTGCACTTTGGCTCCACCACCAAGGGAAGGGATGTGTTTGTACTCCATTCGGTTGTCCGGATGCAGATGTTTCAGGGCTTTCAATCATTGTAAGTAACCGGTAATGGCTATTGGAGTCACTGGAGGTTTGTTGCAATATGCAGGTTATTTGGTTCTTTTATGCAAGAGCCACAGCCGAAATGACTGTGTTAATCTCTGATGGGTGCAAGACTAACAGGGACTGAGTCTGGAGTGTTACAGTGACACAGTGTTACTAATGTTTTACTTTACACTGGAGTAAAGATGTCAGCAGTTCTGCGTGTAGGCTGGGTGTTTATGTAACTGTGAGTCCACAGTCGGCACCAACCTGCAGAATGTTTCAGCTTTGATGTGAAATCTATGTGTGATGAGCCAAGATGATATTTTTACCGGATCAAAAATAGTTTTCTATTTTAGATCAAGTCATATGTCATATGACCTATGTCCTTTGTTGTCGTTAAATTACTTTTTAAATGCTGTCTCCTATAGCAACCTGCAAATGAAGTTGATCTGACGTGATCTGTCATTACCACCTTTTATGAGATCTTTTTACAGCTCCATTATACTGTCTGAGTAATGCCTTAGTTATATATTTCAAGGGGATCATTAATAAAACAAACTGCTACAAATAAAAATAATCTACAGCTCCATTCGACACACACACCAAATCTAACGTCTCATATCTCTTGCTTTGCCGAAGTGGGAAAACAAACTGAAGCTGGGCGTATGGTTTTTTGGCTCTATGACAAACAAGGACACATATGTGAACCGCACACCTGTACACATGTAGACACTAACCTATATTTGTCCAGCATCACAGAGAAGGAAATCAGTCCTCAGTGTCCAAAGGTTCTCAGAGTAAAAGCATGTTTTTAAATCTGACATTTGGGAGAGCTCCAGAGGTGTCCGAGGTACCAGAAGATTTTATTTTAAGGAAAAATATAGACAGGTATATGCATGTTGCAAAAATAGAGCATAAAATATATATTCACAAACATACATATATATGCACATATTAGTACACATACTAAAATAAAAAAAAATAAAAAAATTCAATGAGTCCCATGCTCGAAAAGAGAGTGAATGTGGAGGTTTCCAATGTGTGGCAACTAGTTTATTTTTTTTTTTGCAGCCACCAGAAGATAATGTTCTGGTATTGAGACATGTCCTCATATTCTGCAGAATGAAAGATATTAATTGATGAGAACAAGCTAAAGTTCCCAAAGTCATTTTTAGACTGACCTTGTCCAGGATTCAAAAAGTTCCTCACAAGATTCTCACAAGGTTATGGCCACAGGGAAAATAGTGGCTTCTTGCTGATAATTGTCATTACTGAGAATTTTGCCACTAATTCAGTCTTTGAGAGGTCTTAATGCTCCTCAGGTAATTTGCAGATCAATTCATTTCCACAAGCTGCATTCATGCCAATCACAGGTCAAATATTTACCCATTCTTGTAAAGGAGTGGTAATGGAGTGGAAATATATTGATAGATAATGTAGTGACATGGCTCTAGGCACGGCAATATTGGTGTGCTAGTCCTCACTAAAATATCTCAACAAATCTAAGATGGATTGTGTTAAATGTGGGTGCAACCAATCATGGCCCCCAGAGGATGACTCATATGGATTTTGGTGATGCCCTGACTTCTCTCGTGCTATCATCAAGTCAAAATTTAACATGACTGAATCGGGTAAATGTTTTTAAGCTGTTTTTTTTTTTTTAAAGTGGATCCTAAGGTGTTTTAAAAGCACCAATAGACTCAGTCTTTTTTTCTTCAAATGAGGCACAGCAACATGTCACAGTGGGATGAATCTCAGTGGTCTGATGGTTCTGTCGGGGGTGAGAAGTTCTGAGATGCAGTATATGTAGGGGCAAGACCGTGGAGAGATTTATATACAATTAGATGGATATGAAAGTGAAGTGAATGGTGCTGATGTGGTCTTGTTTCTTGGAACTTGTTAGTAACAGGGCTGCAGCGATTTCAGTTGGTTGTAGATGGGAAATGACAGCCTGAGAGATACAGCCGGGATGAAATTAGTGCATGAATGACTCTTTCTAGATCAGTGGGTAACAGGAAGTGCCTGATTTTGGAGATGGATCTGACAACAGAGTTGTTAAAGCTTGTTAAAACTTCACCGGCAAATATGACAGAATAAAACCTTTCATGAAAAACTTAGGGACCTATATTATTTGCATACACACACAAAGCCCACACATATTCAAGTGGTTGTTTTCTGCATATCAAATTTTAACACTAATATTCAAACAAATCTGTCAGCTGTTAGACTGCCTCATTTATACAGGTGTGTACCTTACTCTCCATTTCTCGTTCTCCTAGAGCTGCTCGATAAACAGAGTGATGAATGTGGAGAGAAAGAAGTCTGAGAAAGAAATTAAAAAGGTTCATAATAAGAGTTTACTGTGTGACTAAGTGAGCTCTGTCTTTCTTTTCCTCTCCGCGAGCAATCTCTTTTCTACAGCCATCTGTTACAGCAGAAAACTACAGTCTCTGAGGGTAATTTTTGGAAGAACATCCACATAACTCAGCTGATGACAAGCCCGGTCTCGGTCAAGCAAAAAACAGAGTGCAAAGTGTGAGCTCAGTGATGACTGTGGTCCTGCCTACAGACACCTTGAACCAAATCCAAATTAGAATGCAGCGATGTGGGTCAAGGAAAGTTCCTCAGAAGAAAAAGAGCTGTTATAGGGATTCACTGAGGGCTGAAGCTTGTCAGTTTAGGCCTTTTTAAACTTGATTTTACTTGTCAAGTGTACCATACACAGTGCACTGAAGGATCAGAGTGAGATTAAAAATAAAAAGTTCAACAGTACTACATTTCAAAGGCAAATATTTCACTTTTTACTGCACTACATTTACTTAAAAACTACTTATGAGTTATGGATTTGCTATTTTACGGTAGCCTACTTCTGAAATAAATGATCATGTAAAACATAATACATTGTAGATGAAACTTCTCAGAAATATACCAAATAATCCATCTAAACTAGCTACAGAATTCTGCTTTGTAATATAAATAATGTAGTTTATACTTAATAATGCAACACTTACGGGGCTTACATTGATAGCAGACATATTAAGTATTTCTCTAAATATTCATCACAAAATACACAACAAACAAAAACACACATCTGCCTAATCAGCGCTGGGTGGCTGTGGTCTGAGCAGGTTGGATTGGTAGTGGACTTGCAACACACCTCACATCTGTCATGACATCTTGATCAAGCAGCAACCTCCATGGATGTGAAGGAAAATAACATGGACAAAAGCTGCGGTTCCTCATATGGCCACTTGAGGCTGGCTACAATGCAAGGTGGGTGCACTCATTTTTAGATTAGTGGGGATTAGCGGCAGCCAGGGCCACCACACTCTGAGCTTCACAACACCTCTTCAGAAACCTGTGGGTGACGGATACTACGTCCATGTTTTATACTGTCTGTGATTTTCATTCACATATTGATAAACCTTGATTAGTGCAAAGATACACCATGTAACCATCTAAGCCCTGCACACTATAAACCAGTTTAAAAAGCAGAGGTAAAGCAAAAAATACAGAAAAATTCTCTATATAAATGAACCAAAGCTGTATTTATGGAGGCTGGGTTTTAGGTTTTAAATACAATATCAGCTATTCTGAATGATGTGTCCAGTTCTCGTTGGTTCTTCATACTAAAAATAAACTGAGAAAGTTCAATAATGCGGAAATCAATGTTGACATAAAACCAAACAAAAAAAAAAGGTTGACACAAAAAGGTCTTAAGTCATATTTGCTCAGGTGTGTGTTAGCAGATAAGCATGGCAGCAGTAAAGTGACAGATTTTGGAACGGGCTTTGACAGACTGACATTTTGTGGCATGCTGTGCAGAAAACTATACACACACACACGCAGACAAACACACACACCTGCATGTAATAAGCAGTAAGTAAGGCAGACCAACACGCACATATAAGACGGCAGCTACACATGCTGAGCAATTTTTAAACACAAACGACACATGAAAGGTAAAAAAAAAACACACACACACACACACAGACACACACACATACAGGCTAGGAATAAACACCTACACACAATGCAGAGATATTGACAAATGATCATTAATATTCAACAGCAGTCTTAAGAATCAGACAGTTCTAAGCTATCTGTCAATCAACCTGCCAGACTGAACGGGCCTTATCTGAATATATATGAGCAATCCGGACTGACAAGAGGAAGAAGGGGAAAAACTTACCTGAAACTAATGACGGACTGATCGATTAGAACATGAATATTTACTATCTTCTTATTGTTCTATTTGCAAAGCAGATTCTATAAAAGTTGGGATGCTGTGCAGAACCTAAATTGCAGCCCCGAGGACACAACAGCCATGAAAAACCATCTGAAATGTGGACTCACAGAACTCTTTCCACCAATCCTTCCCTGATGAGCTCGGGCTCAGAGAAGCTGGTGGTATTTCTGAATGTTGTTCATATATAACTTTACATGGTTAGAACATGCAGTGATGATCTGTGTTTACCAACAACAGTTTTCATTTAGCTGCATTCTCTTAATTTTTTAAGATTTCTATTCTGAATTATAGATGGTGAAAGCCATAAATTAACCACAGTTGCGTGTTGAAAAATGTCGTCCTCAAACTATTCTAGTTTTTCACAAACTTTAGAATCTCGTCTCATCCTTGCTTGTGAATGACAGAGCCTTTCATGGATGCCCAATCATGATACTATCACCTGTTATCTTTAGGTTAGGGACTGTCTGGCAGATTAGGTGACGCCTCGTCTACACCGGCTGCAGGTTGCCAGGCAACTAGCGAAGACTCCAGGAAGTGACTGCACCAGGCCAAGAAAATCATTTATACACTTTGTATGATTCAACAAACGAGATGTAACATTCTAATTAGTGAGCTTTAAAGGTTTAAAGGTGTTAGCAGCTGGATTTGCACAGGCTAGCTGTTTCCCCTGGTTCCAGTCTTTATGCTAAGTTAAGCTAGCAGTCTGCTGGCTCTAAATCTCTGCAGCTATTTCCCAAAATGTTAAAGTATTCTAAAAGTATTCTTAAAGCCCTCATTCAGCTCCATCTACATTGGATGTGTTCATCGACGGTACTGCTGTGCACTTGAAGCAGCTCGAAGAGAACCAATGCAAAATCATTTCATATTGTAACCAACGCCTGAGCACGGCTCTGTGACGTCGCAGGCGCAACGTTTCATTCTTTACGCCACATCATACCCCACCAGGAGCGTTTCAGAAGTCTTTTGCCCACCAGACCTTGTTAACGCACTCCAGTTTGGTCATTTTTCTTTGGTTTATGAGTAAGTGGGCTACATAGTTGAATAGTTTACTGTTGTTACAATCAGATGTCTGCACATTTCACTTGAAAATCGTCAGGATTTCTCTATACCGCACGACTGCTCACATTTGTCAGAAATACAGCAGCCCAATGGCATCACAGCCGTGCTCACTGGAAGTGAGTCATAAGATTTACTGAATCTCCATTAATTGATCTTGATCTGCAAAATATTGACAAAAAAATACAGTCAATAAATTACTGTCAATATTAAGATTACATAAACTTGCCACATTAGGATCTCGCCAATAAACATAGTGTCGTTAGTACTGATAGGAATAAAGTAGAACCAGAATTGTGTCATTTTATTTTGTTTTGTCTGGTTCATGACTTTAATAATCAAATAGATATTGAGTGCAGAAAAAACAACCACGTACTTTTCTAGAAAAGTCACCGATCAGACAAACTTTTAAAGACAAACAAAACTGTCAGCATTTGGCTGTCAGCTGCTTAATTTTCTCCCTGGCTTCTGAATCACTACTGGGAGGTAAACAGTGAAACAGCAAGCTAATTCTAACAAAAAGCTTTTACAACAAACACACACACACACACACACACACAAACACACACACACATACACACAGACGCATGTATTGCCATGCATGTCTAAACAACACTCGGTCTAATTAGAGCTGACTTAATGAGAGTTAATTATTTAAGTCTGCTGGCTCTTCAAGTTTAGGGAGGAAATGAGGGCTCAGGTAAAAACAAATTAGCAGAAAGCCCAGAGTGGTTCTACGAGACATGAATACAAAAACTACTGTAGGCCCTCATCTGACAATGACAGATGTGCTCTATAGAGGTTACTGAAATCAAAAGTTCAGAAATAAAAAGGAAATAAAAGAAAGCCATTTTCTTTCACTGGCCTTGGGTTCAAATAATGTACTGGAGCATGGACACCCACTTTGCCCTTCTGTCAAAGAAACTAGTCCTGACAAAGACTGCACTGAAATATTACAAATGAAGGACCTATTTCAGGAAAACCAAATCAATGAATTTCAAGTCTCTCGCACACTGTAATCAGAATAATACGCCTCACTGATTCTGAGTGGGAACAGATCTGCCATGAAGGTACTTTGTTCTCTTAACTGCCTCACTGTCGTAACAGGGTTCATAAATATTACCTTACCTTTATTTGCCACCACTTTATGCGGTGATACAAAATGGAAAAACTTTCACCCTGAACTCAGAAATTTAAGTGGAAAAAATACAACCTATATACAACTGACACACTGTATAATCATGGTATATGTTTATACCATTTTATTTATGATTTTTTAAAAATAGCAAGGTATTACTACTGAGCAATAATAGTCTTCAAATAGCACAACTTGACTTTTTAGCCCCTTGGAGGCAAAAAAAAGCCACAAAACATCAGCATATACATCATCAGTGATGGAGCTTGGTGAACCACCTGTGATGACACTCACCTTTCAATCAAAGTGGCCACGTCCTTAATTATGCATAACATGAAGCCTTATAGAGACTGACTTGTTCTGTAGCCAGCCTCAAGTGGTTGTGCAAGGAAATGCAGTGTTTCTGTTCTGGTTTTATTTCATAGCCACACAGGTTGCTGCTTGATAATCTTTTTTTTTTTTTTTTTTTTTAATGTTATAGTGGTGTTAGCAAACAGTTGAAACTCTAGCAGACATGACGCAACATAGCTTTTATTTGGAGAATTGGTAGCGTTGAATACTTGCTCTCCTTTTAGCTCCATTTTGGTCTCCACCTATCCCTGAGGGAAATATCTGGCTCTTTAAATGACAAACACAATACAATGTTCATTAGCTTGATCTAACGTTGTTAGTTTCTAGATTGATGTTGGACAGGTAACATTCAGTGGGTTTAAAACAGCATTTTTTTCCAGACCACAGTTTCTTTCTGCTGTTGGAAACAGGGCGGATGATTCAAAACAATGAAGTTGTGGGCCCCAAAATGAGAACAATAGGCTGAAGGTCTCAGCTCAGTAGAGCTGAGAGGAATGATAATTTTCTGTGGCTCTTAACTATGAGAGAGAACTCTTTCAGAATATAAATTTTAATTGGACCCATTGTTAATATAAAAATGTAGCAACACATTGATTAATATAGAATGAGCAAGACAACACAAAATAGGCTATTTAAAGTCATTTAGAGTTTGAAAGTGGTAAGATGTGAGAGAAAGAAAACTGAGGACGATACTCCACTGCCATCTGTTTCAGCTAGACAGTCTATATTCCATGTTTTGGTCTTATGATTTATTAAAATAGCAGTAAGTCATTAACTCCACATACATTGTTTTTGGGAAGAATGTAATCAATTTGCTCTTGTGTATCTTACCATACTTTCTTGTTTCACTCTGGCCACACATGCACACACACACAGACACACAAACACACACACACACACACACACGCACGTCTTAAGTCAGCTATTCAAACAGCAGGAGCAGGCCACCTTGCTAGCTTAGCCGTCTAGAGGAAACGGACATTTGTTCTTGATAAAAGCCAACACAGCCAATGAGAAAGCACATTTACACCAAAGGTACCACAACAAGGTACCACATGAAAGATGCAGACGCATGTATATTTGTTTTCTGGTTTATCATTAACTGAAAGATTATGTATAGTAGTGTAACAACTGACAAGGGTTAAAGCAGTCTCTGTGCTGTTGACACCTCCAATGCTTTGCTTTATTCTCAGAGATATTCTGTCATGGATGTTTTTCTCTTGGACTTCTTGTGGATTAAGTTGTGGTCTGTCGGTGGCAACTTATTTCTACACAGTATTGTCATTTTTTAAAATGTTTAGCCAAATACCTTGTAGTTTTAGCCCATCAATGTGGCTCTACGGATGGCAATGTTGGTCAGTCAGTTGGTCTGGCCACCACTATAATATCTCAACAACTACTCAAATAAAATTTTGTATTGCCATTGGTGGTTTCCCAAGCATGACTAGCGTCTAACATCATCAGGCACGATATTTTGACCAAATACCTGCAAAACTAATGAAGTCCCCATCAATATCAGCTGCATTTTGTTGTTAAAGGTAATAGGAACTGTTTGTTGCCATGATTTTAGCATTTATCAGAAAATATCGCTCTTAACCACCAAGTTTTAAAACTTCCAGCTCTTATGGAGTTTACTTTGAATACATGCAAGTCACCTTGGACAGAAGTGCTTACTAAATAGAGCATTACAGACTGAATAGTGTACTGTAAAGAAAATGTTGATGCTTTAAGCTTGGGAAATGAAATGATGAAATGGAAGCCAAGGTAGCTAAGTGAGTGGTGCATTCATTGGAGTGCTGTAAATCGATGTTTTTGACTAATAAGTTAGAGTGATCATTTATCAAGTGTGTGTTGTCCAGATTGGCAGCAGACACACGTGAAAACTGGCTGACTGACCCAACAGGCTACAATCTTAGTTTACAACGACACAACTAACAACAACAGATAAATGCACAATGAGCCTCACTAGACCACAAGAAGTGGAGCTACATTTGTTTGCTGGCTTGACACGACCTTCTCTTGTCTGCTCTCCACCCCACTCATGTTGCAGTGGTTTGGTACAGAATGGCTCACATCCTGCATCTGGCAATAAGACCAGCTAATCCTGGATTTGTCACCCTCCCTGACTCTCTTTTCTCTCCTTCTTTTTCCTCCGTCTATTTCGTTCCTTTATGTGTCTTTTCATAAAAGGGCCCCCACCCCCAGCTTTCCTTTCAAAACCTCATCTTCCCTGCTCAGCCTCTATTCTTCTTCCACTTCTTGCTTTTCTTTATAGTCCTGTTCCCTAATGCTGTGATCTGGCCTGACCTCTGTGATTTCTCTGCAGCTCCATCCGTCGATCAAGTCTTGAAATCTTTATCCAGGTTTTTTTTTTTTCCCCACATGTCAAACTCCAGAACCAAGACCTGCCACTTGCCCATTTCTTCATCTCTTTCTTCCTATATGACAATGGATATCATAAACCTCCCTATACTGACTGTTCCCTTTATAGAGCAGTATAGATATGTCATGCATCTCTGTCTGTCTCCAAAAAGTTGGGCATAAGGTTTGGATAGGCATGGACCCATGGGGCGGATGCTATCTCTACTTCTACCCTCCTTGTCTCACTGTCACAAATCTCAGCAAAGATTTAGAATCGGGTGCAGCCAACCACAGTAAATCTGACTTGTCCACTTTATAGCTTGGTTTGCGCAACATGTTTTCTCTTCCCATCTCAGGAGAAAACATTAACATTCCCCTAACCTCCGTTTTTTCACAGGTTCCCAGTGGAAATCACTTGCTGCTGCTGTGAACGACTCTGAATGGGGATTTGTATCATGATCTATGCATATTTTAAAGAAGCAAAGATGTATTACTACATGTAAGCAATCTTTCTTTTTCATGTCTTCATTCTCAGTCCTCATACATGCTAATCGTGTACTGCATGCAAGCCCTGGAGAACATTTCCTATTTTGATTACAGAAATATAATCATAGAAAAAAATAACTGCTGCATTGCATTCAATCCCTTCTTAATATTATCCTGTATGCTTGTACCGCAACATAGAGACACTGGAACAAGTGGTTTCACACAACAGTGAAATATAAAAGTTGACGTTTGCACATCTAGCACGTGGAGCAACATTAGCATTCATTTGGGGTTGTGTTTTTGTCCGCCTGGCAAATGTAAAACCAATATTCACCTTTATTTCAGCTCCATTTTAGAGAACTCCTGAGGGAAATATTCCATTCTAGCTGCTAAATACTCACCAGCTAGTTTGTTTTGATGGTCAGCCAATTTGGGCAGCTAGCAATCAGTGCGTTTATCAGCATTCTTTCAATAAAAACAGCTGAGTGTTAGAACTGGAAACAATATTGACAAAGACTGAATCATAAACACTAAAGTTGCGGGCCGTAAAAAGCAAAAACGGGCTGAAAGACGCTACAACAGTGCAAAGAGCTGAGGGCAACTGCACCTTTTCACATTACATGCATTTTTCCAATGTTAATATGCAACTCAAAGTTACAATGTGTACTGTATAGTCATAAAGCTCAATAAGGGAGTTGTTCCAGAGTGTGCCAAACTCATCCCCAAAGAATTTATCTGGGATATGTTTTCCACAGGGTAACTTAAGGTACTTATTGGTTCTGTCTGGGCTTTTGAAATAACTCAACAGAACTCTTTATTTTTTAAGTGTACAGAATGTAATGCCCCTGTAAACCATTCAATCCTTTTCCAGACATGATAGTATAATCCAAACAATAGCCTGGAAATCCTATTAGCGTATGTCGCATTCTTACAATAAATCCTACTGGGCTTTAAAACTTCTGCTTAAGCTTGAGTGTTATCTCTCTGTATTTGAAGGATACAGTGTGCAGGCTCTTTTAGTTAAAGTATTCCAGGAGCACTGTGTGATATTGCAGCATTTTGTTAAAGCTTTGATATTGTTAAGTAAAGAAAGTAGAGGCTGACAGCTTGATAAATAGTCACTGTATCTCTGGTTTGACGAAGATGAGGGAGTTTTCTAAAGGCTGCTGCTTTCCTGACGCACTCCTCCTTGGCTTGTATGTGTAGGAGGGAAAGTGTTTGTGCCTAATAATCAAATGCTGGATAGTAAATTAGTTTCACATCTTGGTAGCTGTTGCTTGACTTCAACTTCTCTGCCTTTATTTTCTTGGAGACTACAATTTGAATATTGTGATTACTAAGCGTGGCTGGCATTTGTCATTGCACTTTCGGAAAGGTGGAACAAGGAAAGAATGGAGCGAGAAAGGGAGATCAAGTTTGAAAGATAGAAAAATGTGTGTGTCTGTATCGGAGTGGTTATAAGGGGGAAAATGAGTTGAAGGAAGTAAAGATATGGAAGGACAGAAGATGGAAATGGTGTCTTGGGCATCAGAAATCATTATTCTGTTTGTGCAGTCATGCAGTTCATTGCTTTTTTGCTTACTTGTGTGCATATACAGGGTGTGTGTGTATTTGCGTGCAACACGCTGCCCTCCACCCCTTGGCTCTGCTGTTCATTCCTCACTCTCCAGGGTCTAAAGTGAGAGGCAGTGTTACACTGTGATAAGGAGTAGCAATACACAGTCAACGCGCACATAAACATGCACACTTTGTGTTGTACAACTACTTCTGCTTGTGCACATTTTCCCAAATCCAGTGGAGTGTTATGCTTTTTTAAAATATACCACCTGATTTTTTTCTTTTTTTTTAACACCGCTTAAATATTTCATGAAAAGCCACGAGGGTTTTTGATGTCTTTTTAAAAGGAGTTCCCCAAGGATCTTACTGAGGTCCTCTAACAGTAGTTTGAACTCAGACAAATCTGTGGAACTGTCTGTTTTGTCCTTAGTCACTTGTTACTAGGATGATGTTACGGTTTGCCTATACTAATTCAGTTTTATCCAACTTGTGTTAATATAGATGGAAAGGGAATGATTAAATACTTTAAAGAAAAAGTTTTATTCTCAAAGTCAAAAATGGCAAACTGACATTTAAAAAGTTCAGTGTGTAACATCTATCTATCTATCTATCTATCTATCTATCTATCTATCTATCTATCTATCTATCTATCTATCTATATGCCAAATCTGGCATCTATCAGATTTGGCATTGATTATGTGCCAAGTCTGGCACATAATCAAAAACCCTGATAGATAGATAGATAGATAGATAGATAGATAGATAGATAGATATGTTTTTTTGTTACTTTTTTGAAAGAGCAATTACACGTTTCTACAGTAGCCCAGAAGACACAAACCAAACACTCGCTCTGGATAGGGCCTTACTGACTTACTAACCTTACTGCTAGATGCCAGTAAATCCCTCACAGCGAACCTCTAATGGGAGTTTATGTGCCGTACCATTTCTTGATCTAAACCAATGTCCCACCAAGCAGCCAAGACTCCAGGGAGTTGCTGAACCCGACCAAATCCGGCACATAACTTACGACCATAACCATAAAATTGCATTTTTCCTTTTAACATTTCAATTGGTAGGCAGTTTTACTCAGTCTTTTTAAGTTTTAAGTGAGGCTACAGTTCCTCTATCACTATACTACAGAAGTTGCAACAGTAATGTGGTGATTTTCACAGCATTTTTAGACCACTAATTGTAGAGTTGGACAATGTGGTTAAATCATATCACTGAAGTACTACAAATACTCTGAACATAATCCGAAAAAAAGGATAACATATATGACTATATTAATCAACTGAAAGTCAATAAATCATGGAATCACTGGAATTAACAATTATTTTAATAATGAAAATTGTTATAATAATTGACTAATTGTGTAGTTCATAAAAGGTCAGAAATAGTGTCAATAACCCACAGCCCAAACATCATTTTCCAATTGCTTGTTTCTACTAAGCAAATCCTCACATTTCAGAGGCTGAAACCAGGAAATGATTGGCAATCTCGCTTAGTAAACTGCTTAAACGATTAATGTATTATCAGAAATAGCTGGAGATTTATTTTCTACTGACTAGGTAATCACTGAATCAGGTAATTGTTTACACACTTCTGACCAAAAGATGGCCCAGCCATACTTTTTAGATACACTGTTTCTGAACTACGACTGCACTTCCCTAATCTAGATTTAAATTTACCAAAATGCCATGGTGACAAATTGGCTAAGCTGGGAGTGATTCAACAGTGTATTACTTCATAAAAGATATTTCTGCATTGGTCTACTCTGGTGTACATGCAGGTACATTTTTCTCAGTTATTAACACAGGTTTTTGAGTTTTTTTAACTATGATAATGATAGTGCTTTGACTTTCCAGGGACAGTACGCAGTTTATCTTCATTGTGACACAGTACTACTTTCATATTACTATAAAAAGGTCCAGTATTAAAAAATGATTTCCTACATTTGAAACATAAATTGAAGGGTACATGTGACGTTGCCATAGCCACAAAGCACAGAAACAGTGATCAGAGCACTGAGAATGTTCTGTGTTGTATTAGCCTTGAAATAGCTACAACACTAACTATTTTCAGCAGTATGTTGAGATCTTTGTCAGATCTTTGAGCACCATATCTCAAAATTCCTTAACCCTTGCTTCTTTTTCCTGTGTCCTTGAGTCCCACCCATCCACAGAGCTGTTGTTGCCATGTGAGAGGCATGTTACTAGCATAAAATCTATGGTTACAATGCTGCCATTTTTTCCTCCCTTGTTGATCTGCGGTGGGAGATTGGTTTGATCATACTTGAGAGAGAGGATAATGCTATAGAGTACCAAACACAGTGTTTCATTAACTATATTTTTATGGTCTGAAGAGAGAGGCAATAACGTTGAAATCATTTCCCTGCCATCACCAGCTACTCTTCAAACATTCTGCGAGAGGCTATATCCTGCTTAATGGTACTTTTATTTTAGGATCATACTCTCTTGTCATATCCTGACATCGAGGTCTCAGAGGCAATAACGAATGAACTAGGTTGGTGAGCAACAGCTTAAGATTCAATAAAAAACAAAACAAAAACAATATTGTAATAAAGCCAAAGATAAAAAGTCAGTTTTCTGCAGGATTCAATATGCTGTTTACTTTTTAAAGTAAGATATAAGCTGTAGCCAACACATGGTGTGTCTTTCTTCTCATAAATCTCAAAGGTAACACACATGGACAACGGTATGACAATTTTCATCAACACAGAAGACCTGAAAGATAATGAGGAATACAAATGCATCATAAGGAATAATCACTGTCTTTACATGTTGGCCAGCATGATGACATTAATAAAAACAATAACATTAACATAGCCAACAAAATATATATATATATATATATGTAAATTACTTTTAAAGGAATCCATTCAGGATTGATATCCTCAATATTTAATGATAATGGACCTTCCCTAAACATTATCATATGTTTAACTGCTTAAGCCAAAAACAAGTAGGCCAGCACTGCAACATGCACAAGGTAAGCTAACATTAACATAGCTGTGGATGTAAAGATAAGATGACTTTTACTAGGAATGCATTCAGAGATTAATATCCTGAATAATTAATGATAATGGACCTTTCCTAAAGAAATATAATTGTTATCAACTGTTATGTAAAAACAAGCAGGCCAGCACAGCAACGTACACAAGCTAAGCTAAAGTTAACATGGCTGTGGATGTGCAGATAATACACAGCTCAAAAAAATTAAAAGGAACACTTTTTAATTTGGTTACGGTCAGTGTCACTACTGGTAGCATGGTGCGGTACCCGGACCCTACAGAGGTTGCACAGGTAGTCCAACTCCTCCAGGGTGGCAGCATATGCCATTGCCAGAAGGTTTGCTGTGTCTCCCAGCACAGTCTCGAGAGCATGAAGGAGACTCCAGGAGTCAGGCAGTTACTCCTGGACAGGGCCGTAGACGGTCCTTAACCCACCAGCAGGACAGGTTTCTGCTCCTTTGTGCAAGGAGGAACCGGATGAGCACTGCCAGAGCCCCACAAAATGACCAACAGGAGGCCACTGGTGTGAATGTCTCTGACCAAACAATCAGAAACAGACTTCATGAGGGTGGCCTGAGGGACCGACGTCCTGTAGTGGACCCTGTGCTCACTGCCTGGCACCGTGGAGCTTGACTGGCATTTAGCACAGAACACTACAATTGGCAGGTCTGTCACTGGTGCCCTGTGATTTCACAGATGAGAGCAGGTTCAACCCGTTATGCTGCCTGCAACATCATTCAGCATGACCAGTTTGGAGATGGGTTAGTGATGGTCCTGGGAGGCATATCCCTCAAATGATGCACAGACCTCTACAGGTTAGACAACAGCACCCTGACTGCTATTAGGTATCGGAATGAAATCCTTGGACCCATTGTCAGAACCTACGCTGGTGCAGTGGCTCTTGGGTGCATGACAATGCCCGGCCTCATGTGGCGAGACATTATGTTGGACATTGGACATTATGTTTCGGGAGATCCGACACCGCCAGGTTGCACCTCAGACTGTCCAGGAGCTTAGCGATGCCCTGGTCCATATCTGGGAGGAGATTCCCCAGGACACCATCCGGCATCTCATTAAGAACATGCCCGGACGTTGTCAGGCATGCATACAAGCACGTGGAGGCCATAGAAACTACTGTGTACCATTATGAGTCGCTACAAAAAAATGTTGTCAAAATGGACAAGCCTGCCGTATCATTTCTTTGCTTTGATTTTTGGGACGTCTTTGAATTCAGCCCTCTGTGGGTTGATTGATTTTCATTTCCGTTAATTATGTGGCATCCTTTCATTCCTAACACCCCCCCCCCCACTGATATCTGATGTGTTTTCAAAGTGTTCCTTTAATTTTTTGGAGCAGTGTATATTCAGTGAACTATCTTTAGTTTTTATAGTCTGTTGGTAGGAACATGTGCAGGATTCATTTAGGCTGTTAATCTTTCTTAAAGGATTATATTTTAGCTGCAAACCTTAAGCTAAACATGACAGTTAATAGTATGTAACCATGCTAACATTGAAGATGGCTACAGCTGTAGACGCTGAACGCCTAAAAGAAAAACTGTTTCAAAGAAATTAAACATTCAATCCGTGCCAACGTCTGAATCACCTTCACGTTAAAAAAAAAAAAAAAAAAAATCCGGCCTGTGGTCTTCAGCAGAGCTTGTCCAAAGCTGTGATTTGTGAATATCATTGATGTGGGATAAAGGGTTGATTCATTATGGTTTGGACAGGCAGGCAGAGCGGCGGCGACATTATTTCCACAGAAGACACCTCACAGGAGCAATAATTGATTGCCTAGTTATCACTTTGCCCTTCCATCACTTTAATAATAAAGATTAAATATGAGAGGGTTTGATCTATGTTAGGAAAGGGCCAGAGTGAGCAACACAACACTCCTGTTTGCTTCTTCTCACTCTGTGTTTAAATTTTAAATATTAAAATCAGCTGGTTTTATTTTATTTACACCCTCCCCTTCTTACAGTACTTCATGGTTATACTAACCAGGAATCCAGGCACACTACATCCTGTGTCTAATTAATGAGTGGATACTCTGAACACCGTACAATCCAGGAAGGCAGAAAGAAAGCATTCCAAACAGGATTAAACTGCATACCTGCATTCATTTTAAGGCCTCACACATGTGTTTTTAGGAGCTGATGAATATACATGATCATAGCTAGTTTAACAAATGAGGTGGACATAAACAGGAGAGTTGAGGCTTGGAGCCACCTGCACATCACTGAAACCATTTGAAAGTCACTGTAAAGCCATTTCAAATATTAAACGGTTCACTGATGACTGTGTAAACATAGATTTTCATTTCTGGTGCCAAATGTGTCTCATTGCAGTGTTTTAGATTTGTTTTGTAAGAGTACCTTTGTCAGACTGCAACTATATGTGACAGGGTACATCTATTGTGTCTCACGTAAGTGGGGAGGATTGGGATATTCCGTTCTGCCTGATTTATAACTGTGGCTGAAAAGGGGGTTGTATACTTTTATTTTGACAAACATCTTGCCCAGAGCTGCAGGAACAGCTAAAATAAATGTCTAATAGGTGCTGCAAAATGCTGATCTGCTGCATCACTTCGATTTACCATTTAACAGGCAAAAGGTTCCTGTACAAGCCTGTTGATGAAGTGAAAGTAACTGGGAATAGACTGATTGCTATTAAACTATATAAAATGATTAGTTTTATGAATCTGCTCACTGACCATTTTCCTTAATAAACCATTTCTGAACTATCTTGAATCCTCTGTGGTACATATCAGTTCTTAAACCAGTAGTCCTTTATTATTTTTTTTTTTAGACCACAGCATCGTGTCAAAGGTGACATTTCATCATGACACCAATCCCCAATACACTGCACATGAACAGTAGAGTTCTGCATAAACTTATTCATAAGTTATAAGCTAGAGTAAGAACTTTGGAGAATATACAATATAGAATACAGTTGCAGAGTCTAGATGTGATGAAGAGATGATTCTTTTGAGTTTAAGCAGCAGAGAAAGAAAAGGATATGCAGGACTTTGGTGGGGTTTTTCCAAAGCTGGCATTTCATTTCTGAGCTGTTCGAATGAGAGGTTCCATCGAAAATAATTCATGTTTTTATTTATTTATAGAGTAAAACCCGATGAGCCAGTTAAGGCAGACAACTCACACATATATTCAGCCTTCCAAAGCAAACATCTAACCCACACGTTTTTTTTTTTTTTTTTTAAAACGTGGCCCATTTCAGCTGACATTTCGGTAATTTGCTCTCCCATGCAGCCACGGCACGGTTCATTCACTGAACACTTGCCTCTGCTGTTGCTGCTCAAATAGCATTTCATCCCCCCACCCCACCTTCACCCGAGCATCCACCTGCAGGCTCCAATTCAAAGTTTTTGAGAGCCACTCTCCTCTGTACTCAGGTTGTCAGAGGATAGATGCCCCTTTTGCCATCTTAAATTATTTTTTAATCCTGAACGGATTTCTGTCCAAAACGTCTGTCACTTTTGTCAAGGGCTGCTTTTGGCTGTTTTTCTACTGTCTGTGATCCTGAACCATCAACTGTATGAAAAATGGACATCACATCCGTCATGTCACCCACAGCTTTCTTAAGTGTCATTTTGAAGCTCTGGTCGGCAACATCTTGGCCATCCTGCCTCTGTTCATTTTTAGATTAGCCGGAAGGTGGCAGTGACGTGGATCGTGGGTGGAGCTGAGGCGGGCTGAATGACTGTTTTGGAATGACCTGTAATGACACCTATATGCTAATCAAAGTGGCCACACTATTTATTATGCATAACTTAACGCCTTAATATCACTTGAACAGGCGAGTTATATAAAATTCACCGTCAGTACCGTCATGAACAGGGAAATTAGCTATAGAGACCAAATAGTTTTTTGTACCAGGCTGTAAACATGTTTATAAATAATGTTTATGGAGATTGACTTGTTCTGCAACCAGCCTCAAGTGGTCGTTTGAGGAACTGCAGTTTTCGGCACTTAAATTCTGGCTTCCAAGGAAATTACTGCTTCTGAACCTGATGTGTGACCATTTAAAAATGAATCTAATTTCTGAGTGAAGCCTTCCATTAAAATCCATCTGCATATGAAATCTTCTTTATCCTTTAAGATAAATCCTTCCCCATTGACAAAGATCAGGAATTTCTTTGTTTTTAATGCAACTAAATCTCAAACAATTTGCCTGTTGTGTCCCTAAAAGCCTCAGTAACTATTTTCCTAAATATTCCAGGACAGCGTGTAGTGTAAGTCTGCGTAGATAATTCATTGAGACCAACTGAAATTACTGTAGTGTGAAGCTGCACGCTGGTGAGATTCTCAGACAAATTGGAGACGAGATCAGCCCAGATGGAGACAACAGAAGAGAATACAGCTGTGTCGTGATTTCTTTCCGTGCTCAAAATGAAGCCGAGTTGTTAACAGTATTTCTCTGTCCAATCCGTCTTCCGCCAATTCACTCACACACACACACACACACACACACACACACAACAACTAATTCCTAAAAACAGAAACAACATCTGTCATCTTTGAGCAAAGTGCCAGATAATACAGCACGCTCACACTGCTGTCTTTAAAACTGGAAAGGAAGTGCTTTTGATTTATTTTCCACCACCCCACCTCCTAACTTTAAAATGTCTAATTATAAATCTCATTTTCAGCGGTGTGACAGTAACCTGAGGGGCAGAGGCAGACTTCTCAAAGTCAAATTCAGAATTATTTATAAAAACACATTTGAACAGCTGGATCAAAGACAGTACAAAGCCAATATAAATAGAAACTCTCCGGTGCATGAAACACTGCCGGTTGCCAGTTTGGACCCCTGGACTGGCAAAGTGAATGAACAGCGTGAATGAACATGAGCTCCTCAGTACAGGACTGTGAATGTGTGGAATTGAATTGAGCATTTTCTATAACTCAGTGAAGAGGAAGCAGAATCATTCTCATAAAGACACATCTGTTCCATCATATAAGTGGCAACCTCAGTACCAATGATGCTTAAGTAGAGTAGAAAAACTGTAACAGTCGGTCTGGAGGAGAAATGTAGTTTTGTCATGAACACTTACCCCAGTATCACGCAAAAGCATGCAACACATCTGCCGATCCGCTAGAGATTACCATGTCAATGGCATGTTTTACCTTGTCTAGGTGTGAAAAGCACACGCGTGTATGAAGGTACAGTACAACCAGAGGGCGATGATGATGGAAGCAAAGGGGCACGTAATATAAAGGGTGATAGCAGCAACCTCCACGGCTGTGAAATGAAGCCGATGCAGAAGTCTGCCTCAGATGTCTTTGCCCGTCTTTAAGATTAGCCGGGATGCTGCAGAGGCAGGACTGCCAAGATGGCGGTAGTCAGAGCCTCCACACACTGAGATTCACATCAGGTTTTCAGAAACCTGTGGATATGACGTCCAGGTTTTACACTGTCAGAAACAGGAAATGGGGGTTTATTTTCCATCAAAAGTGATTGTTTTAAGCCAAACCATGATCTGTTTAACTGGTACCTAAATGCAACTTATACAGTTTAATACAGCTCTTTGTTTTAGTTTCATCTCCTGCAATTTTGATGTTTTAGTTCAGTCTCACCATCCTCATCGGGGTTGTTTCCAGCAGCCAGCAGCCAGCAGCCTTTTCTACTTAAAATCTCAGATAAATCTCACTGTGTACTACCATCTTGGCACAAAACAGGTGACTGACAAAGTAAAGCATTTAGTTAAAGGTCCGAATAGTTCCCTCAGGAGTTGCTGAGGACCGAGACAGAATAAATAGCCAAAATTAAAGTGAATGTTGGACTGAACATTTTGCTAAGTTTGTGAGCCAAATATAATGCAATTGATTCTGTGTAGTGGCCCAAAAATCTACGAATGCTGCTTGAGGTTTTATTCGGCTTTAAATACTTGATGTACAGTAATCTTGGTGTGGCTTTCTGGAAGCAATGGCAGAATTACAACAGCAAAGCAACTTATTTTTTCCAACAAAGTTGAAAATCCTCTGGGAAGTCTTTTAGTCCAAATATGATGGATTATCATGCTGCAACTACTTGGCACAACTGTTGTTTTGTTTTGTTTTGTTTTGTTGGGGAAAAAAGAAATAACTGTTTTAATTTCCCTCTCCTTATTGTTTATGACTATCTAGCCAAAAAAAAAGAAAGGATACCCAGCAAAACACACTCAAAATTCTGGTTGTTCAAAACATAATTTTCAAAGAAATAATTTTGTGTCCTCAACGGTAGCTGATATTACAAACTATCCCATCATGCTGTGTGCAGGAAATAATTTGCTTCTCGTCCAAAGAAATCTGTTCTCCATGTGAAATCTTTTGTGGTGCGCAGATAAATGCTTTACCCCCGCGGTGGATCCATTCTGTGGCCTTCAGCAGAAAACTGTGATTGAACTGGAATGCTTACAATTCTGAGCGCACTGAACTGTGAGAGCGTGAAGCAAGAGCAATGCTGAGCCCGTCCTGCCCTGAATGAACACCAGCTAAAAACCCATCTGTAAATTTGTCACCACATGCAGATTTCAGTTATGCCGTGCTCTGTGTTTGCCACAAGAACAACAACAACTAAAGCTTCCCCAGCTGAGGACCTCAGTCAACCCCCGATGCTCACAAAAAAAAAGAAGCCTGAAAGCGATCTGCCAGCCAAACGAGCAGAATCCGTTTCTACACATTCATTGCTTTGCATCGTTGTCACGGTTACTGGTCCATAACAACAGTCTCCTGGGAACCCAACAAGCACTTAAGGAGTCAGATGACGCAAAGGGAAAACCAAGCAGACCAATACACCTGTCTCTGTAGGTGTTTTTGTCAACTGTATCTGTCTCCAGGTCTTCTGGTCTACTGGGCCACTTCACTACTGACAAATCTGGGTCATATTACATAACAAGAATAATTTACTGAGCTCAAAAAGAGGGTCAAAATAAATGGAAATGAAAGCCTACAGTGGAGAGGATTAGACGAAAGGGAAAAGGAATGGTGTGTTATGTAAGGGCAGAGAAATGTGTCTGACTTTGTACTCTTCCTGGTGTTGTTGTCCCGTGGCGGCTTATTAGCATGAGTTTGTTTCATCATTTTGCTTATTCATGAATACTGAAGTGCATCTGCATATGGCTTATTTTGAGCCGACACCGCAGGAGGAGAGCAGATGATGTGGTGTCGACCGTAGCGAAGCTTTGGGCAGGGATGATAATGACGCTGATCATCTATTCTGTGCTTTTCTTTGTTTAACTTTAGTCGGGATTTGAACTTGATTTTCTCTTTTATTATGGTTTGTGCTTCACCAATCTAGGTAAAAAATGGTAATCCCAAAGTGTAGGTAAAATGAAATCCCAAAGTGAACCAATGACCAATAATATCCTGTGAACAGCTTTATGATTTAAAGTTAATCTCTCCAGTAAGATTAATGGTAATATTTCAAGACGTGACTTACCATCAGCTGGCCATTACAATCTGTTATGATTACATTTTAATGCCACTTTTGTTTTTCTGTAGCTTTTAAATGTTCTATGTATAAAAGTATATGTAGAATCTTAATAAATGAGCTAAATTGGCCATTTTGCAAATGCAAATTTACTATGCAAAGTTGTGTCCTATCAAATCCTGGCAGAACCTCATCATCACCGAGCAGCATTTTTTTTTTGTCTCATTCTTATCATTAATAATTACATGTGATTATGCTTGGTGCAGTTTGTCTTGGCTTATGAATGCAGAATCTGAAGGCAAGGGAGCAAGATCCTGGCAAAATAATCATCCTGGTTTCCATTTCATTTGAGGAGTTGTAAAAGACAGACAAGTTTGAGCCAAGCGGTGAAGTGAAGCCAATGCGGAAGTGCCAAAAACTGCAGTTCCTCAAACGTCCACTAGTGGCTGGCTCCGGAATGAGTCAGTCTCCATAAGTCCCCATGTAAAAACTTCACAGCAGAAAAAAAACATGTTTACAACCTGGTACAAAAAACTGTTTTGGTCTTTATAGCTAATTTTTACCATTCATGACAACTTTACTCAGTCTGAAATTCTATAGAACTCACCAGCGTGGCCCCTCTGATTGACAGGTAGCAGAGGTGACAGTGCAGTTACGAGGTCTATTCTTTATACTGTTAATGGTTTGAGTGAGCCTTTTGCAGTATTTGTCCTATGTGTTCAACAAAAGATGCAGAACACATAGGACATTTCAGTGTACTACATCCAATAATCACCGGGTTGGCTTATTCAATTCCTAGCTGGTCCTTACTGCATGCCATTAGAGCAAGACACTGAATCCTAAATTGCACCTGATGGTTAGGCCAGAAGAGAAGTCATCTTCCCCCTGTATGTGAATACAGTGTGAATGTAAATCTATTTAAATGTCGAGGTGGAGACCATCATCCTCATCATCTTCTCAGTGAGCCTCTTTTACACCACCCTGCGCTGTCTGCCATCTCACAGCACTGACGGGAGCTCACACACTGTTACGTAAAGTGTCAAAGTCATACGTTTCCTCATGTTACGAGCGCTGTGTGAGTAGCTCCTGCAGGTTATACACGACTGTACGTGACGGCACAGATACACTTATATAAAAACATAGATGTGCAGCGGGGCCCTGAAGACACTGACAAATAAAGCAGCTCAACAGTATGGACCACTGTGTCCTGATGTGTGCATGAGATTATGACTGCATGTGTCTAAGAGAGTCAGTCTCAGACTGTTAATGTAGAACACCTATCACCATTTTCATATTGTGGACAGAAAATCGCCTGTGGTGTATCGGAGCATCATTATTATGACAACCAGCGTGGTCAGCGGTAAATTAGTAAGCGGACAGTCAAGCATAGAAGAATTCAGAAAGAAATAATTTGATAGCCCCCCCCCTCAAAAAAAAACAACAACCAAAAAAAAAGGAGCCGTTCCAGGATTGATGGACGACGTCGGGGAGCCTGAAGAGCCACGAGGGGATTGCAATCATCATCAGTCCTCTGTTGACTGATTATAATCTGTCCATCAGGGTACTAATGCCGCCCATTCTAACAGGACTGCATGACTGTACATAGTCCTGCAGAGAAATCCAGACATGCAGGTACCGGTATGCTTGATTCACCTTCATCTGGATTGATTTGGTACAAAAGAAAAAAAAAATCTGAGCAGAGTTCATCTATTACATATATAATTAATAAAATCTAATTAACAGATTTAATTGCAAAGACTGTGGCCATAAGTAGCATCTACCTCACACTCATAGTGTTGCCAGCTCTGAAAAAAAAAAAACACTTCCTGTGAACACCATTTCCTTCCAGTCTTGTAAAGCTGCCATAAATCTCAGAAGCTTGATGTTCACTGCAGCGTTTCAGTCTTGAAACCCTCCACTGGTACTCCGGCCAGCAGCCAGGGTCATCAAGGAGTTATGGGGAACAGTTTGGATGATGACAACAACAGGCAACTGAATTCACCGCCTCTCAGATTCCACGTATATCCTGATAAACGGCTAAGCTAAACGCGGCGTTGTAAAAGCTGAAATTAATCACGGCCTGTTGCCTCCCTCGATATTTTCACAGACCAATTTCAGTGACAAAGCTCGGACGGAATGTGACATTTTCTCATCGTTCCCAGAGCAGCTTGTCACAAAGAGCTTGTCTTCACTGTAGAGGATAAACATGTTGAAAGAGATTTCTTTATTATCCTTTCACCACCATCTGCCTTCGCCACAAACTCAGAAAACATACTGTAAGCTTTGTTTGCTCTCGGAGAACAGCAACTTCTTTCAGACTTTTTCCTCCATGGTCAAAAACGCAGAGTGGAGGCTGGCTTCCTTGCCTCATATTATTCTCTGTTTGCAGTTTGATGAACCTGACGCACAACTCCAGTGACCAGGAGGCAAAGCATGCATTTGCACACCCTGCTTGTCTTTTGCAAAGTTGTTGAATGAATGATTTCTCCATCATCCTTTCACTTCTTCCACCATATTTTCATCACCAAACAGTAAGCTAACTTTCTTTCTGTTTTAAGGCCTAAAGCATCAGGTTTTTCCTTAAATCTGAATCTGTGGCACACAAAGAAAAAAAAATAAGCAGAATAAAGAATTGTCTCGTATTTTCAAGAAAACAATTTTGGTGAGTGGTCATGGAGAAATGTGTCATTTCCTGGACAGCTGCCATGTTTGCAGTGCAAAAAAGCCATGACCCAGCAACCAGCAGATGTCTGTGTAGTCACTCTCTTCAACACATTTCACTCCATTCATCATCTGCCATCACCACAAACTCTGAAAGCATCACTTTTTTTTTTTTTAGTTTTGTGCTGTAGAGCAATTCAGCATATTTTTCACACAATCGAACCCTGTAGCTTATGAACAAAAATGCAGTAGAGGCCGACTTCCTTCTCTCAGATTTCTCAAAAAATAATTTTGGTGAGCAGTTTAGGAGGAATGTGACATTTCCAGAACAGCTGCCTGATGCAAACCCAAAATCCATATTGACAACTTTGTTAACAGCCAAACATCAACCAAGTGCAACAACACAACCCATAGCTGGGCCAACAGCAAGAAGCTCAGCTCGGCATCGGTGTTTCAGCCTTTTATTTTACAAAGCTCTCACCAATGCCTAAAAGTCAGTTTTAAATTTACTCTTGTCTGGTGGCCTCTCGCTCAGTCACTCTCTCATTATCTCACCTTTCTTCCATCTTTCATTCCTCCTTGACCTGAAAACCTCTTCCTGGTGGCACTTCCCCAGTGCTCTGAGCGCACAGTCCAGGCAGACTGGCTAACAAACTGACCTAACGTGAGCTAACAGCAGCTACAGTTTGCTGCATTTCACTGTCCATCAGTTAAAGCTCTGTAAATCACAGCCAGAGGACATCAGGGAGAAAATGAGAGATTTGGACCACAAATGAGAAAACATTTTCTCCAGAAAGTATGATCCCAAAGCTGCTTTAAGTCATGATTGTTATTCAATTACATATTTAACTTGTGTTCATATGATGCTAAAGGTCACTACACTTCACCAGAGTGCCTCCTGAGCCACGTAAAGCAGGAATCTAAAAACTGAAGATCTGGCTAATTATTGAGTGAAGATGTATGTAAATGTGATTCAAGCCAGCTGTTTGCACCTGTACACACACAAACACACACACAAAAAAACAACACAACACATACACAACCTGTGTCACATGGCAATTAGCTCTAAAGGGCAGTGAGTGTGGTCAGCATTGTCCTTCTGTCATGCTCTGGCATACTGTGGCTCCATCCAGGCCACACACACACACACACACACACACACACACACACACACACACACACACACACACACACACACACACACACACACAACACACAACACCATCTGCATCAGTCCAAGCCATACAGCCGTTTGTTTAATGATTAACCGGCACAGTGCCATGCTTCATCGTTTCAAGCAGAGTGAATAGGTCGTGAAAGAAAGAGAGGAAAGCCATATGGAAATGAGAAGCAGCACATGTCATCAAATGTGCACACACACACACACATCATGAGCAGAACACACTCTGCTACTCGGCCAATGTGGAAACAGAAATCTCATCAGCGATCCTAACGAACTTTTCTAAGGAGTGAACAGAAGAGAGGAGAGTCTGTGAGCGGTGTTTTAAGTTTGACTTCTGACTCATCATCTCATCCTGTCAGCAGAGGCAGTAATATGGTGAAAAACAGGCTGGTTACTCTACCCCCCCCCCACACACACACACACACCAAAAAAACTTTCTTTTTTTCCCCCCTACCGGTGCTGACTTCTATTCCTCATTATCTTGAGAGTAAAAGGTCACATTGCTGCACATTCCTGACATTGTGAAAGATGCAGGTTTTTAACGCTCGCTGCTGCACTGACAGCTACAATATATCAGCTTTTAGCTAAAGAGAAGCACTTCGTTTCAGCATTCCTGTCCAAGCATCTGCTCAGAGCTGCCATTTTTTTTTTTTTTTTTTTTTTCAAAAGAGAAAAAAAGTTTAAACTTGAGTTTGACCCCGCATTCACACGGGCGAGAAACATCACACCAGGACGGTGCGTTCGTTTCCTACAAAGCACAACGATTGGGTAATTTTCCCAATGTGTGAACGGATAACAAGCTTGTTTTGTTCCCCTACTGATACGACTTTATGTCATCACAACTCTGTTGCTTTACCCTTTCACAATGCCTACAGTCAGAAAAAAAAAAGTAAAAACTACAGACCAAACTTATTCACTTGGCAGCCCGCCGGCGACATCTGGCTGAGAAACAACCTCCAAGTGGCAAAAGATGCATACATTTAATATTTGACAGAATAAATAAAATTGCTACCTCATGCCTCCCTACCATAGAATGTGTGTATTCTACCATGCCGCATATGGGTCACACAGGGTCAAGCATACGTCATCCTTGAGATACAGAGTGACTGTATGTTTGTGTTTAGGAAAACAGGCGCCATTCTGATCAATACTATGGTAACTGAAGTCAGAGGATAGAGCTGTCTCGATCCTTAGGCACAACAGGTAGGTACATAATGTAGAAGCTTCTAATGAGTACAGTGTCAGACCGCTGAGGCCAAACATATTATGATTTTGATAAAGCCTCCATTGGCCAAAATAAACCTTTCAGCATAAGGCATCTTGGATTCCTGTGCACTTTCTCTCCACTGACTGAACTACATACAGTAGACCAAGTAACCTACCAACATAAGAAAGAGAATTTTTGACACTTGGTCTTTTCTTTTTGGCGATTGGTCTTTTCTTGGTGTTGACTCTGCGGCATATTATCCGCATTAGCATTTCAACTCAGATGAAAAGACTTCTGTTTCAATTAAGCACGGAGTCGAAGTGACCTCCCCTGCACTCTGTCAGCTTCGAGCCGCAAATCCGCTGCCAAAAATTAATTACAGCTGCTCAAATATCACCGAGCAGTGTGAATTAAAGATATTCACTGAGCTTTTAGAATGTTTGCCCCGCGGTCACATATCTCTGACACCAAAATCATCCATGCGTCTCGGATAGATAACTGACCCCTGAAGTAATGCTGTAGCATCCGCTGACTGACAAAATGACGGGTGTGGGGTTTTTTTTAGTTTAGTTGCATGCAGTTTGTCAAGGTTTCCATCGCACATGGTATTTCTGAAGGTACGTAACGAACCATGGGAAAGATGAAGTGTGGAGAAGCATAGAGAAGAGGCTTCTGCCATTTAAAAATAGCCCCGTATCACATAACATCCACTACAAGAAGCCTTTAACTGTGCAGTACGAGCTCAGACTTTCTCATGTTTGAAATAATACAACTCTCTAAAATGATTATCACAAATCATACTGATGACGTACATGTCTACACACATGTCTCTATCATATATTGACTACACTGACGAACCAGACTGATTTCAAAAGACTGCAAGAGTGTATTCTCAGTAGTCTAGGCATTTAAGCTGCTAATAATAAAAAAAAATAAAAAAAACTCAGATCTCCAGACATCAAAAATGTATTTATACAAATCAGGAGATGAAAGAGAAGAGAGACTGAGTGCGCACAGTGTGCACTTTCTTTTTGAGAACCTATTTGGTTTTTAGACCTTGAAAGTAAGGCCAGTTTAGCTAGACTACTTTATCTTAAAAGGAAGAGAAAAAAAACTGTCATTTGGGAGAATATGCTCATTTTACTTTCTCTGCCAAGTGTCAGATGATGATGATAAAAAAGAAAAAAAAAATGTTGATACTCTCATGCCTGAGGCTAAATACGAAGGCATAGCTAGGAATTAGCTTAGCTTAGCTTAGCTTAGCATATGGACTGAAACAGCTAAGCTAAGTTAACACCCTGTGGTTCTGGTTTCACGTTTAGGGTACAGAAGGAAGAAGGTAAATAACACAAGTGTGTGTTGCCCAAAATGTCAAACTATACTTTTATATAGGGTCGATATGTTTAACTTAGAGATGAGATGATGCATTATACCAAAGAGTACGCACAATTATAGAAGTACAAATGTGTTTGTGAGTGCAAGCTGGTCAAGTCTGCAAAAGTGAATACTAATAATAACCTGCAGAGAAAAAGACAACAGGAAAAAGGTGTGATTACGGTTATGTACTTTGAATGGTGTCCAATAAATAATTCATCACAATAATTTGCTCACGCTGTCAACCTTTTCAACCAGGGAAGACAGTTCCACGATACGCGAGTGATAATGAGGGCAGAAACAGAAACAGAGCTTCGGAGCATTGTAGCAGCTTCCAATAAATTTAACGAAGTAACATTTCACAGAAATTTTCACAAGGTTTTGTCAGACAAACAATAATAATCCTTTGATCCTGGTGCTGTAAAAGTTTTTGGATTGTGTTCTCTTGTCTGTCTGTCGAAGTGATAATGACCAACTCTTACTGCTGCAAAGACTTCACTTCAAGAACACACATGAAAAAAACCCTTTGTTTTTCTATTTTTACCACTGCTGCCAGTGTTCTGTTTTCTTTAGTCCAAACCACAGTTGTGCTGTATGATGCTGTAGCCTACAACAATGTCCTATTTTCAAGTCATTGCCGTAGGAAAGCAGCACCTGTTTCAAAGTCTCTTCTGTGCTGACTGTACTTCTACTTCCACTGTTACCTGTTACGTTGCTGAAGAGACTGAATTCTCAGGCTGGGAATCAGGTAACACAACAATCCGCCGAGGCTCCTGCTTCCACAGCCAAAACCTAATTATCTTGCATGTTTTTATATGCAGTGTGGTCCTGCTAACACACCAACGTTGCGGTGCTTCTAATTTGTACCACGGGTGTCAATTAACACACATGCTCAGACATCCTGCTGGGCTGCAGCAACAGTGTGTTCTCAGCTCTTGCACTTCCTTGCCTGCTATTGGTTTTTAATAAACTAGAATTCAGCCTCGTTCTACTGTTCCACTTGCCGTGGATGACAGCGTCAGTGAAACAGGGCTGAGAATGCCTCCTAGGGGAAGGTTTTTCCAAACAGCTGTGTCAGGTTCTGCAGTTGTAAAAGGACCTTGCTTGGGGGAGCAGCAAGACAGTAAAAGACGGAACGGGTCACTGCTTCTGGTCCACTGCTGTGACTTTTAAAGAGTGGCTGTTTTTCACTGCCACAGTAACCCTCATCTTGCAGTTTCCCCCCGAGGGCACAATAGGCAGAAAATGGGTTAGCCATTAGCGGCAGAAAAAAAAAAAGAATTAGCGTGTCAATAAATATCCTCACTTTAAATTACCTTTTTAATTTTGTTTAATTCAGTTAAAATGTGTTATGTCCCATAGGGGAAACCTGGGGTTGCTGGCAGGGTTTAAACTCTTTGCAAGTCACCTCCTCATACAGTACAGCACTTAGACCAGGGAGGAGAGCCAGTTCATAAACTCTGAAAGCTCGGTTGTTGCAGCTGCATGAGCTGTTACTAGGCATGGCAGGCCTGGCATGCTGGGGGCTGTAGTTACTCAGCATCAGACAGAGAATAAGAGAGTGAAAGTGTATAGAATGGAGTGAACTGTGTTTTATATATATAAATAAATGTAACCCCCGCATCCCACCAGGAGCGATTTGCCCGGTAGACTTTTGTAAACTTCAGATTTGGCCATTCTCGCCTGGTTTATGCACTTGTTTCCATTTTGTCTGTATTTTCTTCATTTTTTTTCTAACTTTATTTGATACAGACAGATGGGGAATGAAATGCAGCAAAGGGCCGCAGGTCGGACTTGAGGCCTGGGCCTGCACACTCTACCCACTGAGCTAACCGGCGCCCCTTTTGTCTGTATTTTCGATCTGCGCAGGGTGTTTTATTTTGAAGGTGGACCACATTCTCTGTGCCGTTTCTGTCTTCTGGCCAGCTCGATCTACTCTGTGCTGCTTGACGCAGCTGGTCATGGCATCCATCAGAAATAGAAAAGATGCATCCATGGAGCGGAGCAAAGAGCAGCTCTTAGGACACTTCGGGAGCACGTCGGGGCGCTGCTGGTGGAATCGAAATCAGTGTCTAGAACATGCACAGCCATGGCACAGCCAGAACACGTTGAATTTCTTCACGTATGTAACAGAGTAAAGTACATGGCTGCTAGGAAACAGTTTGCCTGAAGCAATAGCGGCAGGTGCGCACCATTTATGCCCGGTTGTTCAAAAATCACTGTGAATTTCAAGTAGTAAATCTGCCACAGTAATCATCATAAACTCCATATGTGCCGTGTGAGAACAGTAAGTTCACTTAATGGTCAGAGGTTTACATTTCTCAGTTACCTTGAGCTGCAACTCAGGGGGGCCGACGCAGCATAAAGTTGTCTAGAGCAGCAAAACATCCAAACAACTTAATTCTGTACTTTGTACACTTTTGTGGGTCTGTGTGTGTGTGTGTGTGTGTGTGTGTTAGTGTGTGCTCTTACCCTGAAGTCGATGCCCACAGTGGAGATGAAGCTCCCGGCTAGAAAGGCTCCATCTTTGAAACGAACCAGCAGACAGGTTTTCCCAACGCCTGAATCCCCGACCAGCATCACCTTTGATACAGACGGACATAAATGAGAAGGATCATACGAGTCAAGGTCCTGTGTGTGTGTGTGTGTGTGTGCATATTTGGGAAGGTGGCTGAGGTACGGAAGGAAACAGCTGAGCTGTAAAACTTATCTACAAATACACAGAAGTTTGCGCAACACGCACACACTCCCCAAACTCCCATCTACAGAGGAAACGGAGCGTTACACTCTCTCCTGCGGGAGAGAGCAGATTGTGCAGACCGATGGGACAGAGAGGGGTGTTTGTTTCCCTTTTCCCCCCGAGCAGACAACACTAAACTCTGTTCACGTCTCTGCCATTTAATGTTTGTGCCTATCTGCTGCATCCGTGCACTGTACAGTACCTGTTAAAGCTTTTTTTTCTATTGTCATTATTTTAAATTGGCAGCAACAGAGTCTGTTGACTGTGTTTGACGGGGACACTGAGCTGCTCTATTGTACGTGTGTTTCCCAAAGTCAAAGTTGAGCACGGGGCAGCGACTTTGGCAGGCCTGTCAGAGGAACAGTTGTTATTCAGGGTGCAGAATTAATACCAGCTGTCACCCACATGATGAGAATTTAAATTAGCATATGCTCAATGCAGATTGTCATTAGTCTTCGTCAATCCATTTTCACAGTAAATAATGACTATTGTCAGTGATGATTCATCCGTCTATTATTTATATTGATCGATCAGTCAGTCTATGAAAAGTAATAAAGAAAATAAAGAAGCAAGCAGCCACTGAAACAAATTATACATGGGACCAGCTTAGAAAAATAATTGGTTCCAGCTAATTGTTTTAATTTTTCGCAAATTATATTTACGATTTGGTTTAAACCATGAATTTTAACTTTACATAATGTAAAATATTTGCCCAAGACTAAATATTTGCATTCCCACAAAGTAAAAAGATACTTTTTTGTGCACTGTGTTTTCCATCCATCCATCCATCCATTATCTGTAACCTGCATCCTCATCAGGGTCACAGTGGGGCTGGAGCCTATCCTGAATGACTTTGGGCGGGAGGCGGGGTACACTCTGGACGAGCAGCCGGTTCACAGGGCACACAGAGACAAACAACCATTCACACTCACATTCACGCCTACGACCAATTTCGAGTCACCAATTAACGTGTTGAGTGCATGTTTTTGGACTGCGGGAGGAAGCCGGAGTACCCGGAGAGAGAACCCACGCAGACACGGGGAGAACATGCAAACTCCACACAGGGAGGCCACAGCCAAGGTTCAAACCAGGAAACCTCTTGTTGTGAGGCGACAATGCTAACCACTGCGCCACCGCGCCGCCCACATCATTTTTCATTTAAAGAAATGAAGGTCTTGTTTAATATAAAATGATCTACTATAACATGAAAAACCAGCAAAGCACCTTTAAGAGGCTGGGACCAACTTTAGTAATAAAAGACTAAACCAACTTTTTGATTATCAATCATTCGGATGTGTTTGACTGGTAGCAACACTATATTCTAATCTTCCTGCAGAGGCATTATGTGTCTTTTGTAGGCTACAAACAAACCCTGAGTGACTTTATAATAGGGTAGAATACATTTCTGACTTGGGGTGGATGCTTACATTTCATGAATGTAAATTTAAAGTTGTGGAAATGTAGAGGTTTGGAGAGGTAGGTCTGAAGGCTGATGTATTTTGGGTGGTGTAGCAGCGGACAGATGTTTTGTCATTACGTCCACCACTCCTCCCGTGCTGCTGGTAATTGATGTCACACATAACAGAAACCGCTCTGCACCGTCTCTTTCGTGTTATTGCATTGGGCTATAGCGGTGGCACTCACCACTTAATGTTCCTGTCAGCCAACATACTGTAGTCCCTTACATTTTGCATTTTCAGGGAACAGGATAGACGCAGCGGATATGCCTTATTGTACAGCTATTTGAGACATGTGAGAGGAGTTTTGGGATTAAATGTGATGAAATAACACGGATGGGGACAAATTTATGGACAAAACAATCTACCTTATTATGTTTTTTTTGGGGGGGGGGACTGTGACTTCTGTGGGAAATAATGGTGAAATTAACTTCTCCGGTAAGCTTGCTCAGATATATCCACACAGGACTTTGTATTCTAAATCTACTAGACTGGCACCTCTGAGGAAGCCCATTTCCACCAAGAACAGAAAAAGAAACAGGAATTCTACGCTACGCATAATAAAAAATAAAAATACTCGGAAGTCAAGAGAGCAATAGAAAACTATTTTGACTTTACTACCCAGCAATGATGCTACACTGACTTGTAATCAGGTGAATGCTCACTGTGTAATTGCCTCTTTGGGGCCCGTGCACCTGTGTCTGCACTGTGTGTTTGTTTGTTAGCTGGGCTGTCCACACTGTGTACTCACTGGTGCACTGGTGGAGTTTTAGTGTTTGGAGTTTAGGAAAACCGGAAAAGGGCAATACAAAAAACGGGAATGCATATGGAATACAACCCCAGGATGGACACCAGAGGCAAAGCCATGCAAGCAAGGAATGTAACTGGGCACGACAGAGCCATGAGAGGATGACGAAGGAAGCCAACAAGCAGGAAAGGGAAAGTAACTAAGCAAGAGGCCGCCAGACAAGACTAAATCTGGCTTTGAGTTGTTGCCTGTTGCTTTGTGAAATAAAAGGCACAAAGACACCAAGCTGGGCTGCTTGCTGTTGGACTCGTGATATTACCTGGCTGCTATGTCTTGTGTTGTTGCACTTGCTTGAATTTTGGCTGTTAGCAAAGTTGTCACTCACCAATGTTTGTTCATAAGTAATATAATCATAAATAGGCGTGTCCATATTTACCATAGTGGTGTTGCACTCTGAAATTGGATAGAAGATACTAAATATTTGGACTCAGCTATTTTCCTTTCGTTTAGTACACTTTTATTTTTTTTTTTGTGGAGCTGTCTCACGTCACTGACAACAAAAGAGCAGCCAAACATCTTAACACACCTCCATTTTATTAGAGACAGGTAGCAGGTAGGCGGACATATGGCCATCCAGCTGCTTTCCACTGCAGACTGTCTTCTTTTTTTGTGTTGGTTTGTTTTTTGTCCATTCGCACATTTTTTATTCTGAAATCTTCCACACAGAACAAGTAGAATTGCAACTTCTAGCAAACAAGAAATTTATCATCACCTGCGACCATACTACATTTCAAAAGCGTTGCTCATTGGCTGCTTCGAGCCTCACACCTGTGGTCATTTCTAATTGACTCTTTCAAGACAAGCCTGAAGTCTCAGCTCACCTTGAAGGCGATGTCATAAAACTCTCCGCTGTTGCTGAGGGACGGTCTGCTCGGATAAACCAGTCCGGAGGACGGAGAGGCAGCGGCGGCGAGACCTTTCCCCGTCCTCCCGCCGTCTCTGCCGCTGCTCGGCGACGCCTTGGGGCTCTTGGAGCTCCCTTTCCCTTTCCCTGCCTTCTTCCTGGACATGGCTCTGATAACCTGTTCAGCTCCGAGCACTTGGGATTAAAAAAAAAAAAAAAAAGAGTGAGGAGGGAGAGTCTATTGAATAAACGAGATGAGCTTTCTTTCAGTCTTCCAACACTTTTCCTTGTGGAGTTCTAATCGAGACGGGTTCAGGCGAAAGAAGTTCACCTGTGCGTCAAAACCATGACTGTGCGTAAAGCGTAAATTGGTGACGGTTTCACGGACAAAAAAAAAAAAAACTGGTTGTAGTGGGAGACAGCTGTCGTCCCGGTGGTGCAGCTGGATGACTGTTATTCTGAGGTCTGGCTCACTATGTAAACAGCGCTCTCTCCTCCCTCTCTCGTATTGTGATGTTGGGAGCGCATGAAGGCATGGTCCGTGCGTTTATAGGGGAAATCCACCCTAAAACGGAAACGATGACAACACTTCTCCAATAATGTTAGTCAGTGACAACAAGTGCAGTCAGTCTGATCTGGAAATGGAAACATTCTGCAAACAGAGGATGTAACACTGATGTGTTTTTGGTTACTTTAAAATCGGACGTAATTTTGAATTCTCAATCAAAAGCAAATGTCTTTGAATTCGGGGCTTTCAGATTGGAATCAGTGCTCATCACCACCATCAACCGTCTTATATCACTGCACTGTGTCACTTCACTGTTAACCTAGGACAGACAGGATCCAGTCTATACAAACTGAGTTGTCCAGTGGAGTGGAAACCAAATGTAAATTTAGTTTTAGGGTGTATTTTTCTTTTAAAGGTGCAGCTTGGTGTTGGCACTGATTCAGACTTTGGCTCTGTATGACAGTGTGTAATAATAAGAAGCTTCATGTTGTCTCCGCAGACTTCAAATTCAAGGCTGCAACACTCTAGAGCCCGGTACCCCCGCCCCCCCCTACCCAACCTCCTCCCACCCACCTCCACCCATATTTTCAGATGGCTCCTGCTGGGTACGAGTGAAGCAGATGCTCAGCAGACCTGCTGTAAAATATGGAACTTGGAGTGTGTTGGTGTGTGTTTTCACGGTGTGGCCAGCAGGTGTGCGATTTGCATAAAGCATCTGGGATTTGGAGTTGCTCTAAAAGCAGAAAAAGCTGAGCCTTAGCGGCTACAGGTGATGTGATGAGAGCCCAGCGAAATAATTATCTTAACAGTATGGAGTCAGTTCGACACGGTCACACTTCTAGAGGACTGTGGAAAAGGGTTGAAATCTGGGATAGAAGCCCGGCTGGCATCAAAATCTCATGTTTTAGGCAAATTTCAGGCTTGAAGGGGAGATGTGTTAAACATTTCTGTCTAATATCTTCTGTAAAAGAGAATAAAACCAGAGTAATCAGTTTGGCTACAACAGGGTGAGAGGAAATGGTAGGGCAGGCAAGGAAAAGGCCAAACAAGGGCATAATACAGAGGTCAATCAAGCAATATAGCTCAAAATATACCTTAAAGCAGGTGTAATTAATATTTTTATATCAATTATGGATCACACACCTGTATATGAAAGAGCTCACATGTAGTTCTTAAGGGACAGATATTTTAAACAACTGAAAGAAGAGTGAATTTCAGACTTAGACTTTCATCAGGTGCCCAAAAACATGACTCCAAATGAACTAGGTTTATTCATTTAGCTGCTGGATGCGTAACGGTTTGCTAGTTTCAGTGTAATACTGTACCAACACCAAGTGCAACAAGACAGCAGCCACCTGATATTACAGTCCAACTGAAACCCAGCTCCGCCACCACACGAGGTACCAACACTAACACTCTTTTTGCTTTGAGCTCACAGTCTGAGTAGCCTGGCTAACAAACTGAGCTAACATAAGCTAACGGCAGTTGTAGTTGGCAGCAGTTTACTTGTGCCTCGGGGGACTCTGTAAGTCACAGAGAGTTGAGGCAGAGCAGCCAGAGGACATCAGGGTCTTGACATTACAAATCAGTGCTGCATCAAAATGATTTTAAATGTGCTATTTTCTGGTAGAAAAGCTACAGAATGTGGCTTTAAAGAGAAAATGTTTGCATTTAGATTTAAAATTCTTGTTAAAGGCATTTATCATTTTTACATTTAAGATAAAAACTAATGTTTCTTGCATTCATTTCAATACGTCATGGAGGAAGCATGTAGTCTCCACTGGAGAGGAACTGCGTAAGGCAAAACCACATCAACTTGTGGAGGTTGCAGCTTCTTAGCATAAAATCATTCAGCCATCTGGTTAGGTGCAGCTTCAAACTAAGCATTCCGGGTTGACCCAGCAGCAGTAAAGACTGCCCACTGAAATTTTAACCCATACAAGTATTACTGCCTGTGTGGACCAAACATGTGTCTACAGGAACAAAGTCTGCTCTCAGCAGCTAAGGACAACACTGTAGCAGCCACCGCATGACTCATGTTCAACAGAGCTCTCTACAGTCCTTTACCTGCGTACATTGTGACGATAAAAGCATTTTGCGTAACCATGAGCACAGGATGATCTGTCCACTACACTGATGATTCAATTGCTCAGATGTAACCTGCTTCTGTTACTCAAGACTTACTGATCATCTTCTTATGCAACAATCTACTTTAATTAGTGAGGCTTTTTTAGAACTGGCCCAGTACGACCAGTCGCCAATGTTGTGTCTCCATGGCTGTGATGTGATTCATTCACTTCTTCTGCCCAGACTTTCCCAGCAGGGAATCAAACCGACAACCCACACCCCATTTTGGTCATGACAAGTCTTTGATATCAAATAAAGTGTAGGTGGCAGCAATGCTCAGTGGGCAACTGAGGGAAAATGCCAAACTGAAGCTGTAGAGATGAGACAGACACACGTCCCTGCTGTCTGTTACACAATCCGAGCCCCAGAAAATGGATGGACCATGTTGGCGCAACCGACAATCTGTAGGTTAACCATCAAAGTCGCATAAAACTGCAAGAAAAGCTGCGAAAGTGATTCCGCGGGGATATTTTCTTTGCAGTGCGAAGGCAGGGAACACAACAAACAGGATGCAGATACGTTTGATGAGGAGACTATTAAAAACGCCCATGCTGTGCGAGTGGTGCATTGTTGAAACCAATGAGCTGCAAACAACAGGGGGAGCACACACACTCTTCCACCAGCACTGATGCTATAATAGAGTTCCTACCTACAGCACCACTGCCTGAATGAGTTTATGAGCTGTTTACCCTTTGAGCAATTTGACACTTCAATAGAAAATGAACAAAGAAGACATTAAGACTAACCATAAGTAAATAGTGTAAAATATATGCATGAAGCAAACTGAGACACAATCATTAAAATTAAAGATTATTTCAGCATTCTTAAAGTTGGCTTCTCTAAAACAACAACTGGTAGTGATTCCTGTTAGCTCCTGTTAGCGAAATGAACTACTTGCTGTAAATAAATCATTCCTCAAAAAGACAGATCCACTTTGTCCCACAAACAGAAACAAATCACTGTTCAAGGCGATCTGTGGTGCTGACACACGTGGCTCGTTCTAGATTTAAGATTAGACTTTTATCTGTTTCGCTTACGTTGTCCTCCATGATCTGTGGCATGTGAAAGGAGCTGCACAACTGCGCTAGAAGAACCTGAATGCACTGCACATATTAGATGTATGTAACTAGACACGATCTATGGCAAATATAGTAATCATGTCTCATTCAAGTAAAAGCCATAAGTACTCAGAAATGTTGTGTATATATGAAGTAGAAGAAGAGGAATCAAAATATATAACAATTCATTTGACAGACACATTGTTAGCACCCCCCATGAGTACATGAGTATCAACACTGACAGAGATAAATTATCTTAAGTGACGAGCTAAGTGTACGGCCACAGTGATCAATCTTTGTCACTGTGTTTTTGCTTTCCTCTGGCATAATGAGTGTAAAAATAAATCAAATTGATGTTGTTTAACAGACAGACGAGATGTCTGTCACTCAAAAACAACAAACATCTGAGTAGTTTGGTTAAATTTGAGGAAAATGCTGCTCAAGTGATGAATCTAGGAGAGTAAACCACAAAGCTGAGATAGCATCAATCACCTGGAGAACAGCACCATCTAGTGGCCACTTTGTGTTACTGTAGAGAGTCACAACCAGAAGCTTCTCATCAGCTCACATTGACCCGACTTTGTAATGAAATTATGTTAGCCAGCTACCATCAGTCATCACAGACTTTGAAATGGGACTGCATCACATTTTTAGTCCTGGACATTTTGCACAAATCATTGAACATATTTGAAAATGTTATTTTTCATTTGTAGATAATGTGAGATCATTTCTCATTTCTCTAGATAGCTCACTTTGATCTGTTTGTAGATGAAGTCCAGTTTTCCATGTGATCTCTGCGCTTGGTTGAAATGAGCGGTGTGTTGGATTTAGTGGCATCTAGCAGTGTAGCTGCTGATTGAAATCCCAGGGAAGAAATTATGGTGCCACAAAATGCCTGAAAATCATGAAAGGCCCTACCTAGAGCCAGTGCTTAGTTTGTCAGGTGTGGGCTACTGTAGAAACATGGCAGTTCAACATGGTGGACTCCAGAGAAGACCTGTAGAGTCTGTAGATATAAAGATCAGTCTGAGATAACAAAGACATGACAGTAGTTATTTTCAGGTGATTATACATACATTACATACATTACTCTGCCAATAGAGCCCCCTGAATCTGACACACTGGACCTTTAACGTGTAGTGAGTTCCAAATTAGTTGAAACTGCTCTAAGCCACAGCTGAACAAGTCAAATGCTGTGACACAGCAGCAGCCCCCAAATGTTCAGCTTGTCCAAAATATGAGTGACACTCATCGGAGAAAAAAAAAATAATAAAAAAAAAAAAAAGTCACATTTGATACTGGACTTTCACTGTGGATGATTTATGACACAAAAGGCAGAAATTATGATACACACATACATTCCTAAATGAAACCGAACCGTTCTTTTTGACACGTGTGTGTGTGTTCAGCTGCAGCAGCATCTGAGATCATGGCTTTAGTTCCTTGGTATGTGTGGGTGAGGCCAGTTCCTGGACTTGAAGTAGCCTGTGAGTCCTTCCAGATCCAGGGGTGGGAAGTAGGCACCAATCCGTTTTCTCAACCACCACTTCCCCTGCGCTGCACTGCTACTGCCCGGCTGGCTGAACTTATACCTGAAATGTTCCCCTCGAACCCACCTGAGAAGGAAAAGGAGTCTAGTCACATGAACCAAAGGCATTTTAAATCTCAGGATCCAACACATCTTAAATCACCGGTCTCTACCATGGTGTTGGAACAGTTTTTAACTAAACATGTCCAACACTTTGTACCAGACTAAAAAAATCTCAACTATTATTACTATTCTCCTCTAGTGCCACCAACAATTTTGGTCTGTTGGCCTGCCAAAAAAAATCTGACTGTCTCAAATACAATATTAGACAATATTTAGAAAATGTTCTGTATGCACCAAATGGTATAAGCCAAGTTCTTAGAGTTAAGACAACAGGCAGATCCAGAGCACTAAAGTCATGTGTGTATAAACTATTTACCTAATTCTAAACTATTATTATTTATTTACTTTTAATTAGACATGAATATTGTTCTTCAACAAATTCTATGTATTTCAGATTTTGTATTTCAGCAATATAAAGACATTATCTACTGACTGCTGCACCAGAGGGGGCTATAGCACAGAGGATGATAACCCAGGGTTGTCATTTGATTGATCTGCCAACACACATTGATTTACAGACAGATTTCTGTGAACAGATGTTGATCAGTAATAGAACAAATATGCTGTTTCAGCATATTCTAGCAGCATTTTGGTGAAGTTTTGAGACATTCAGAGTTCCATGCTCAAAGTTCATTTCAGTATTTCCAGGATACACCGCTGATCTTTGCTGCAACTGCCTGCAGCACGTTTACCTGGGAGTTTCTCCTCCTTGGAAGGGGTTGTGGTCGAGCAGGGACAGGACAGTGCTGTCGTTTGACAGCAGACGCCCTGCTATGTGGATCACCCACTCGCTCTGCTCATAGGTCTGTATGAAAACAAGGAGACAGGGTGTTGACAGAATGAAGTGAATGTGGAGAATTTACAGAAGGCGGCAGACAGAAAAAGAGGACGAAAGAGATACAAAATATAATTAATAACTAAGGCAGAGAGAGACAGAAGAGTGTGTGCAGCATTAAAGGGACAAGATCTGAAAAGCAGATTAAACACAGATGTACAATGACAAAACATGAGCTGACAGAGAGACAGACCAAAAATCATCTTATTTAACTGAGGTAAGTATATGAAACTACTGCCCCCTAGTGGCTACACACATAAGTGAATATTTAATGCCACATGCAGTACTGAACAGCTGAGGTTTATTTTCATGTTATGAAGTGACAGGATGAAAATCTGACATCTTACTAGATCAGCAGTGGCAGAATAATATATTTATCATGGGGATAATATGTGTCCAGCCGGTACTTCACTCCAATCATCATGTTCTACTGTTGTTTAGAGTCCTACCTGGAAGGCAGCAAACCACATGAGCCAGTCCAGCCGGTAGTGGTATGGTGATATGAGACACGGACGTCTGTAAATGTCCCCTGGCTTACATAGGAACTGGTACTCCTTCCAGACTGCGTCAGGGTCCTTGGGATCCTGGCTTAGAGTGCCCTGGAATATCACCTCAGTTCGCTCCTTGGTAATGCTGGAGAAAGAGGTTTTTAAAACAAGACCAAATGCTTCATAAGCTGAGGGAAAGCAGGTAGAAGGGTTCAGCGTTGAGTACAGATGATCTCAAAGCATAGGTAGGGCTGGATATTCATACTCAATACCCATAATCATATTTAGGTCGATGCTTTTAAATGATCTAAATAACCCAATACCAAGTAGGGTCTTTGTTGATTGAATGAAGTACTCTACTGGTGTTAGAATCACTTTAAAAGGTACTGTTAGTGTATATTTTAAACAATAACCAGCCTTAATCATCGGTTATGAAAATGGGTTATGCAATTAGAAAAGAAAATTAGAATCTCTCCTTAAAAATGAAGAATGCATCATCAATCAAAAATGTTTTTCTATGGAGATGACACTCAACTTTATCATCAAGTTTCACAAGGCCAAATCACAAAAAGGAAACATTTGGTTGTAATAACAGCGAGGTGTTTGGATTATCCTGAGAACTTTTTTTTCTGACTTTTTGAGAAGAGACATAACTTTCAGCAGGAATCTCATGGACAGATATCCAAAATAAAACCAAAACTTTTGAGTAGTAAGACAACACTTTCTTAACATGAATCTCTCTTAATATCGTTTTACTACACTACTCACCAAAAACCCATTAGCTCTAACAGGAGGGAACCAGAAGTGCGAAAAGGCTCATTTCCAGGTTGTAGGGCTCATTCCTGCAGTGCTTTATACCATATAAATAGATCTGTGGCACAAAAACTTCTTCTCTGAAGAAGTAAGAAGTCTGAAATTCCTCTTTGTATTACTAGTCTTCCACTGCAGCTCAGAAAGGAAACACTGTCTGGCAAAGAACAAAGGAGAAGGAGGAAGGAGCAGAAAGGAGGAAAGTCACCCGGTCACTTACATGGGATGGGATCTCCTCACAGCCAGTATAGACCGAAGGCATGATTATAGTAACTTTTTCAATATATCTATGCGCAAGTGAGTGTTGTTTTAAGATGGAGATGTGAATTTTGAACTTATCCTTGAAGTGCATTTTAAGACAACTTAAATATAAGCAGTTTCAGCAGTTTTTGAGATGTTTTAAGGATCCACAGATATCTTTTGAACCTTGTGACCCCTGACTGTACTGTACCTTCCAAAGGCTCCGTAGGTGTTGACGATCCGCAGTGGGTCAAAGGATGTGTTCATCACCTGCCTGGAACTCAACAGGTTCATAACTACAGGAGTGCTCAGGTAGCTGATCAGAATGCCCAAAGAAATGTTCACCACCCGACGTATGAACATACCTGCATTACACACACGTACAAATAGAAAGAGTGGCTTAAAAACAGCACAGTGATGCAAACTGCTGCGTCAGGCAGGGGTACAGTTTGTTCTCTTTTTTATTTTTAACAACCAAACAAACAGAACCGTGGCTCAGCTCCGGTCTGTCCGTCCATCCATCACACACTCGATCTAGACAAATGTGATGAAACTGCAGGGCAATGCATGTCATTGCTCCCGTTTGGCCTAAAGGAGCTGCTACAGCGTTTGTTTACTTGTTACATTTTCTGACTGTCAGAGGAGTTATGTATCTTGCTCCATTCCAGGATGTTAAAATGTGTCCCAGGGGAAAACTGTAATTACAGCTTAAATCAAGGTGACATATTTGGTAGTGTCTGGCCTGGAGGGGGATTCATCATTTGCAGGGGAGGACATGTTTACTGGTGCTAATTCTATTAGGCTTGTAAGTCTATGTGTGTATTCTGTACATGTGTGTGTGATGATTTTAACACTTCCTCAGTGGAAGAGGTTTGACCTGTTAGATCATGGGACGGTATTGACAAATGTTGGCTGAGTGCACGTCAGTTCCTTCCTATCTGTGTCTGCCTGCTTATCCCATGCATGTTAAAGACATCAACGTAATCCAACTCAAACTTTTCACACTAGGACAGACGTTCTGGGTCTGTTGAAATGATTAAAACATGCTCGCGCTCCAGGTAGAGGCCGATTTTATATTCAACATCCTAAGACACTAATAGGTCCGATGAGACCAATTAGAGAGGGGCCGCTCATTCTTTTACCACATTGTAACCAGTCTGTATTGTAAAACTTGTTAAGCAACATCGCCTTAAATTCCTACAAACCATATGTCATACTTTTCCCAGCTACTCAGCTGTCCAAGTGCTAATCCTTTTTCTTGCCATAATTCCTTCTCCAGCATGACCAGACGTACTTCTTACGTGGGCCAGTTGTACCCATTAGCCTTGACTGTTAATGATACCAACGTCGACATGAGAGTCTCTGGATCCATTCCGTGTATTAAAGGTCAATTAAAAAAAAGCATTTGCCACTTTCCACTTAGTGCTGCAATGCTTTGTGAATTATTCTTTGACTCTTCAAACTTAGAACCCTGGGTACCTTTGGTGGGTTTGGGTTTGCGTCCAGCAGCTTCCTCGTTCTGTATCTCCAGCACTGCCTTCTTGGCTCTCCCTCCAGAGGGAAACAGGAAGCCCAGCGATGCATCGTCAAAACAAGCCAGACTGGGAACAATGGTCAGCCAGTTAAGGAAACTGAGGTTCCCACTCACTATGAGAACCACCTAAGGTAAGGAGAAAAGACATACTGGTGGTGTACAAAACAATACGCTGCATTCTATTACTTCAGTGTGATGAGGCTTTTTAAGTTTAACCAACATGTGCGTGATGAGTTCTGACTTATTTATACTGACAGGGTAAATTAACATACGGTAACATGAGCTCTGACATCCACTGCGCATGATGCACAAATTAGATTTAAGCGTACAGTGACATATAATCCAATAAAACATAGAAAAATTTAATAAAACATAAATCAGCCATTAAAAATGCTTAATGTAATAATAATATGACTGGTCTCTGCTAATTAGAGTAAAATTCCTGCCGCCCTCACAATGCTGTTTTTCAATAAGATGTCCATGAATACATGTCCCTGTATGAAGATGTAAAGTCAGTGTTTTGGAGATTTATGGTTTTCACAGCACAACGATGACTAATTACTGCCAATAAGAGACATTCGTGCTGCATGCTTTGATCATTTTTACATTAGCTTTAGCATTAGCTTTGTGTTATCTACCTGAACAGCGTTGGTTTTGATTGTGCAGGTTTTTGGACATCTATGTCTGAGACACAACCCAATACAGTAGAAGTGACTGGAACTTTGTTGCTCACATTATTATTATTGTGCCTGAAAAATATAATAATTCAAAAGCAACAACTCAGACTCAAACAGTGTCCTGCTTATGGCCGTTTTTATTGGAACTACTTTCTACCAAAGAAAATGGATCCCATGAAAACAGTTGACAATGTGTTCTGTGGATTATTATTATGATTTTGTTGAATCAACCCCCACCCCCCCACGATCACTGGTGAGGAAGTGCCCCTTAGACCTAAATTGTGCTTATTAAGCCTCTACCCAGATGGCTTTATAACCTCTAACAAAATTCTCTATTGAATATTTGTTTTTAGAAGCCAAATGATGTATTGCTTGTAAATAGATACACAGTGGGTCATTGTGAAATAAATCCCTTCAGGATGAAGAAGACTCCACATCACCCTGTCAGGGTTTATTTTGCAAGAATGACCAGCTTGCTGTACTTTTCCCTTCTGTGGAAATCTCAAAAACTGGGGAACCATCACTTGCATAACACAGGTAAGTAAGAACATGCTGTGCTATGACTGGTCCAAAATGAATGAAGGAGTCCACTCCACATGGTTGCACCATGACAGCCAGAGGAGTAAAATTCTAAATTCAAGTCTGGGTCTGTAGAAATACAGGCTTTCCTCACAAGATGCCACCACATACAGCACCAGCGTTTGTTGTCATTAGATCCTGTGAGTCTGTCAACAGTGCGAGTTACCTGGAACAGGATCTGGATTGCTCCGTTGACCATGCACATCCGTCTGCCCAGGAAGGTGAAGAACGGGAAGATGAGCTCGATGAGGTGGTTGGACAACGTCTCGAAGCGATGGAACCACCACGGGGAGCGATGCATGTAGTAGGACATGGGGTTAGGAACTGGCTGGGTCTGAGTGGAGATGGAGGAATGAAAATGTGAAACCCTGACTATCTTTGATGGTGCAAGAGACACAGCTTTGTGGCAGCAAACATGCCAGTAAAGGGGATTTTATCCAGATGATCATGATCTTTAATCAATGGATTATTGTTCCGGTGAATTTCTGCATAGAAAAGTTCAATACATTTTCTACACAGACTGTTTCTGCTGCTTAGAACGCATGTTTTCTCGGCTTTACTTTGGCACAGAAATGGATGGAGAGTCATTTATGGTGCCACACCTCACGGGGGAACATTTCCATGTCTAAATAAAGACGGAACTTTATTCAAATGAAGGCAACCCTACCTACGCACAAAAAAACACTAAGAGTGTTCATACAGAGCCGTGCTGTGTTTGTGTACGTATGATTAAGTGTGTGTGCGAGGTGGTCAAATGCAAACCGTGTAATAGCTGAACATGCAAACAGTGTCAGATGAGGTGGCAAAAAATAAATATAGCACAGAAATAGGTGGGGGAAAAAGAAAACAAGGCACTGCCTCACTAGTCTATACTCATATTGTTTTTTTTATGGAGTGAAATTGGGGGTTATTTAACCTGTAGCTTACCAAAACACTCCTGGAAATCCAGGGGCAACGGGCCAGTAACCTCAGACAACCAAACAACTCCACCTGGCCTGCAAACTAGCTGCGTAACAAGAAACAAACTGAAGCAAACAAATCACCAACTATGCCGAAACACACCTACACAGCCCCCTGGGAGTCACAACAGCAGTGCCGCTGCAGGCTTGAAAGGCAGCAGTGTGTCAGAGGGGGTTAATAAGACTTCACTTGGCGCCAGTGGCTCTCGGTGCTCTGTATGTGTGTGTGTGTGTGTGTGTGTGTGTGTGTAAATCTACATTACCCCGGGAAACTGACCGACCGTGGAATAAAGTCCATATTGTAATATGATTTGTCAGGTGACAACACATTTTCTAATACACTCTATTTAATTACATGAGCCCAAAATACCTGTCAGCAGGTAGCTAGAAGGATCCCCGCTGCAAGCATTTATTTTCTCCTCTCTATTTTCTCTGATTCAGCCAGCCACTTCAAGCTCCTGCTCATAGCAGACCATGTAAGCAGAGGTATGTGGTTGCAAAATGTACTGAGAATTGAGCAAGAGAGTGTTTTAGTGCTTGTGAATTTAAGTTTTAAGTAGTAAGCCACAACCCAAGTAAGGCTGCAACTAAATGATGACTTTCCAGATTAATCAATGAATCATTTAGTCAATAAAATGTCAGTGTCAAAAGAGGTGAAAATGTTTGTCCAAAACCCAAAGATATTCAGTTTAATACAATATAAACCAGAGAAAAGTATGAAATCTTCATATTTAAAGGGTGAAATGATTTCATTTTTGCAGGAAAAATTACTTTAATGATTGATCAACTAATCGTTCTTAAGCCAAGTAAATGCTACCTACTCAGCATTAAAAGACAAGGAGACAAAGTCATTAATATTGAGTCATAAAAGTAACAGGCCAAAGAGATATCCAGATCTTATTTAGTTAATACTAAAGGACCAGTGTGTATAATTTAGTGGCATCTAGTGGTGTAGCAACCGATTGCAACCCCCTGGCCTCACACTCGTCTACCTAGTGTGACCAGAAAATGAGCAAAAAATGCAAAAGGTCATATCTAGAGCCCTGTGTGACAACATGCATCCAAGGAGGAGAACCTGTGGCATCTGTAGATATAAAAGGCTCACTCTAGGGTAAAAAAAAAAACAAAAAAAACATAACTATTCTTATTTTCAGGTGACTATACACTAATGAAACCATAGTTATGCATTTTATATTTCATTTCTGCTATATTCTGTAAACAGAGTCACCTAAATCTGACACACTGGATCATTAAGTTTGCCAGTGACAACAGCTTGAATGCTCATGTTGTATCAGCTGCATCTAATTAAGGGGTCGCTCATAATGATAAATTCACAGAGAAAGAGCATTGTTGTTGAGCAATTGTTGTTTTTTATGTTGGTTTTTATTCTGGTTTTAATTCCCTCCAACCTCATTTTTTGTGTAAAAGCTCTGATAAACTCACTGTACACTACCTGCAAATTACCAAGCGGCACACAGCTTACATTATTGACTATCTGGCAGACAAAATGGAGCATTAAGCAGCTAAAGAGCTAAATATGTCCCTCAGGAGTTGGTGAAAAGCGCAACAGAGCTATAAGGAGAGTGAATATTTGACTTACATTTGTCAGGTGGACACGAATGTTGCTGTATTTGCTGAATGTGTAATTGGGCAAATGTTTGTTAGCTTGTTAACACACACCCTATAGACGTCAGCTGATATATGGCTGGATCAAAAATAGAAGAGAAATGCATGAGGATGCAATAAAGAACCACATAAAACGAGTTGATTTAAACTGTAAATAGCACACAAACCAGCATAAGTAAGTCCGTCACGAGACACTGATATATATAAACCACAGAGCGGTAAATTGGAAGCCTCACCATGCTGGTTTACATGTGAAAATATCCAGCTGACATTTTGATGTTACAGATGATTCTCCTTGTTAAAGTTCATCAGTTTAAAATATGAACAGTACAGAAAATATAATTAAGTCTTTGTCTCTAATTAAGTTCCTTTTAACCACTGGAATTTGGAATTGATGCGTTTGGTGAATTGCTCAATGAGATTTTGTTTTTGTGTAAATTGTCAGTGAAAGGCTCAATGTACCCCAGAGTTTCCTTTACCGCTGCATAATTATAGTGGGTCCACACAGAATTACAGTCATTTAGCCTGCTTTAAGTCAGGAGTCTTAATGCTGTTTGATATTTTTCTACCTTTAGAAGATCATTCTGGAAGAGTTTCATATGAACATGGTAGTTCACTGGTAGAAAAGAATGGCTACTGTCCACTTCTTTGATGATCGCATTCTAATCTTATAATTAGTCTTCTGATTATACCATGTAACATTTAAGAACATATTGCCTGATGGTTTAATGTGTGTCATTAATGGAGATTAGAGCCACATTCAGATGGACAACAGCAAAGTGTGAAACATACACCCCCTCATTCATTTGCATCGGTGTGCCCAGTCGATGATTCTTACTGACTTTTATGTTACTATGATTTCTCTCATGTCATATTAAAGAATATTTTTGTACTTTAATGAGTGTTTCAGTGACTGCTGGATGCATTGTCATTAAATTTGGTACAGATATTCAACTTCCCTGGAGGATAAACCCGAATGACTTTGATCCCCAAGTCTGGACAAATATTGGATGGTTCGCTATGGACTGTGGCCGTTATTTCCTCTTGCACCATCTAGAAGCTAACACAAAATCCAACTAGTCATGGTCCTCAGAGAAAAAACTGAAAACCTCATACTTGGTAAACATTCATCATCATTCCATTAGTCGTAATATTTTGTGGTAATTAGTCAATGTTAGCATGCTAACATGTTAAATTAAAATTTAACATTTGCATTTAAGTACAGCCTCACAGGACCACTAGCATGGCAGGGCTGTTTTAGGTCTGAACACTGCAGAGCCATAGAGAATGTTTGTTTCTGTAGAATCCATGGCCTAAAGTTGAAGTATCTGACATTTGTCTTATAATCCCCATCACTGTACATGTGACTCACTATCACAATCTGCACAACACACAGTGCTAAATCTGCATATAAAAAGTGGTTCAACCAAACAATATTTCCTCTTGCTCAGTGTGTTTCATTTGATTTATTATCAGAGAGAACGGAGACTCTGAAACTGCTCAAAATTTTACAAGAAATTGAGATAATAAATTGCAGCAGTGGATATAATATCCTATCCCATATTTCATCTTAGCACTGACAACCACTGGGATAGTGAATTTTACAGCATTAGCAATGCTAAAACTGTTCTAACCCTGGGAACTAAAGATTTGAGGATACATTACAGTACATTTACAATGCAGCGTAGCAGAAAACCAAATGAATTTCTTCCCAAACTAAATGAAAAGGCACAAAACCTAACTGCTGCAGTTCATATATGAGGTATATCATTCCCTGATTCACTTCCTTTTGTCACCCATGGGTACATAATCTCAAACTGCACCAGCTGTCCAGTCCCACAGGAGCCAGTGTATTACAGTCTATCCTCCATTCCCATTGTAGTTCAGACTGTGTGAGTATCAATATTGTATTCTTAAAATGGGTGTGAGTGTCATCTCCAGTCACTGAGTCCCATAGGAGCCAGTGTATTCCTGTCTATGTTAATTACAGAAGACGGCCCTCCTCCCTCTGCGGCTTGGTAACACAGAGCAGTGTGGGTCAGAGCGGTTGAGCGTCCCACAGGGGAAAAACAAACACGGGATTTGCACAACCTCACAGTCTGTGTAAGAGGCTGATTTATTGAATCCCACGACAGCAGTTACTGTAATGTGTTGCCCTGGCGTGGTTAGCCTGATGTGAGTTCATCGCTGTCTTGTCATCATTCAGGAGACAAAGCCAAGAGCACAGTGTTTTTAGATATCTGGATCAGTCTTAGAAGTTCAGCTTGTCAAAGAAAACAGGCCTTTGGGAAATGTAGAAACTAGTGTTTCAGAGAATGATTCAGGCTTTTTTTCTCAAGTCCTTCTTCATAACTCCGTGCTGCAGAAAGTGTCACCTTAACTCGTAATATGATAGCTTTCGTGATATCTTTGGTGCTCAGAGCTCATTGTGTGGTTGTTTTCTGCAGTGCTCTTCCCAGAAGTCAGCAAACAGCCATGGGATTTTATGTTGAGAAAATCTTGGTTTCTCTTATTTCCTCTGTCAATCATGATAACCACCCTTTTCTCTTTCATTGTTGTTGCATCTGGAAACTCCAAATGCATTATTTCTGGTGCCCCAGTAGACTTTTCCCATGAAAGAACAATCAAGTATCAAGTGTTCTGCCCAGAAAACAGAAAAGCTTTCATAAACTAAGTATGTCTAAGGTGATAACAGCTGCTACTAGTGTAACAGAGTCAAATATTCAAAATGAACTGCCAGCATCCGAGTTGCATTGTGGGAAACATAGGCGACAGGTTTTGACGACAAAGGAGAATGTGTTAACCTGACTGCACCAGATGGATTGTTACGTACAGCCATATGGGAAGTCGTTGTTTGAAACTGTTTGGAAAAATGTGGGCACTTTAAAGATACAGGCCACATGATTGGATAAGCTACCTGTCATGGGTCAGATTAACCAAATGTATGAGTCTTACAGAGGCCAGTCAGGAAACAAGAGAAGGCTTCAGTGGCGTTCTTTGTTCTTCTTTCAATGAAGTTCTGATAAAACTGATGCTAGCAGCAGCTATGCTAACCTCTTTAACAGCTGCCATTGTCTTCGTTGGATGCTGATTGATCAGACATATCTTGAAGCCTGGCAAGACAGATTCTCAAGTAATTTCGTTGTAATCTCATCCAGTTGCCTCACAGGGTGAAGAACGTGCAGTAAATATATATATAATATAAAATAAATTTGGTTTAGCATTGATTTTGGTATTCTTTTTTTTTTTTTTTTTAATGTCCATCATGATACGATTATAGGTGTCAGCTCACACAATGTCAGCTGGCAGAGCCTCCAGTTTCCTGCGACCCTCTAAATGATATTGCATCATAAAAAGTCTGAATTCATTAAGACTGTGGAGAGAAAATGGAAAAACTCTGAATGTCAAGAAGACAGATAAGACAGATTGATCAATTTCAAGACGCAGAGCGTGAGATCGAGGAAGATCATCTGCTTTATCTGCTGCAACAGCTTGACATTCACTGTAGGGAAACACACACACACACACACACACACACACACACACACACACACACACACACACACACACACACACACACACACAGAGCACGAGCAGGTGAGGTCTCGCCAGCATTTGTCACCTCTGATTTTAATGAGACCCTGAAAAAGACCAAAAACAATAATAAATGTGTCAGGCTTTATGATGCACTGTAGCCAACAAGCAGTGCTGTTGTAAATCAGGTAAAATAAGCAACTATCAACAGTCAATTAGAAAATCTGATTACTGACTGCAGTCATTCAAATCCCATAATATTGAAAAAGCTGCAAAAGGAAGGCAAAACTGATTACCCTCATGTCCACATGCATACATGACTGAACACGGGTCAAAAGCACATGAATGTCCTTCAGTGTAAAAAGACATGTAACTGCTGTTTAGTTACTGAAACCTCTACTAATAGTAAGACAAAGTCACAGAAAAACAAGGTACTAATAATAGCTTTAAATAACTTTAATAGCAATTAATGATAAAATGACATTACTTCACTGATTAGAATCCTGACTCCAGAATACAAGAATATCTTATCTCTAATAAATAATCATTCATGTTATCCAAGATAGAGACAACAGAGGGAGGCTTCTGATCATCCGTGAGGCAAGATCCACTGATAACCACATCAAAAGTGAAGCACTAAATTAATTAACATGACATAAAGTAAGCGAAAGAGGTGAGCTGCAGTGTGGTGTGACTGTGCTGTTAGATATGATCTGAATCAAGCAGTGCACTAGCCATATATTCTAATAAAATATAAGATTGTTTGGTTTTAGTTGTTTTTTGATGAGTTCATAATCTAAATCAGGATCTTCAACCTTTCAGCTTCCAAGGACCCTTGATCGAGATAAACAGAACAGAGACCTGCATGTGTCAGCATTTTAAGCCTAGCTTATAATTGGGGACCTAGCCATATTTATTTTTAGCCATAATTTATCAAAAACCTTTAAGAAGCATTTCAGGTCACGCAGATGGTCCGATTCCCACGTGCCTTGACAGATTTACATAGACAATGTATGGGGTGTGGGTATGGGGTATGGTCTTCAGACCATGTCTGGCCAATTGTTCAAGTTCCATCTCTGAATCCCAAACTGTTTTGCCAACAGCAATCAAACGCGCGGCCGCCCAAACAGAAAGTGGGCCGATATCTCTGCGATGTATTGATGTATCAACACGAAACTTGGTGTATGGACTCATGCCACCTTCCTGAGCAGGCATGATGATGAATTTGGTGATCCTTGACCCTTTGGCAGACATTGCAGTTACAGGGAAGTGCGGTTGCTTCTACTAACACTTTCACATCCAAACTGAACTTTGCACATGTGGTCAGGACTCGTGCTGATGTCGCGACAATGAATTTGATGGTCATTGATCCTTAGGCAAGGGGTCATCAAAGCCTATCAACTTTGATGGCGAAGCCGCCAGACAGGAAGTAGGCTAATATCTCTGTGATGCATTGATGTATCGACACAATACTTGGTGTATGGACTCCTGACACCTGCCTGAGAAGGCATGACGCACTTCAGGAGCTTTTGATCTTTGGCAGACATTGCAGATACAGTAAGTGAGATTGTTTAGGAATTAAGGCTCATGGCTTCATCAGTTAATAGTCTGATGCCCCAAAACTTCTTGAATGTGCTTATGGCCAAGCTCTAACAATTCTACCTTGTTGCCATGGTTACGTAGGCTTGCTCAAGGTGCTGCTAGGCTCTGCATTGCTGCTTGCAGCTATATTAACTTTTATATTAACTTTATTTACTTTATTTCACCTTATTAACTTATTTATATACTGAGTTATTATCCTATATATATACAGTAGTATATATATACACACACACAATTTATTAGCCTTTATGATTGATAAAACATTCACACGCAATGGAATAATTTATATATAATATATAAATAGTAATAGTTTTTTGTCAATTACATTTTATTATTATTATTATTATTACATATTAATGCTTGCAGTTTACTCAATATCATTTTTGTTATTTTTTTTAAATCTTACAAATTGTTTTGGTGAAAATTGTCAATTATTGTGACAAAAACTGGCAGACACCCTGCAGTACCTCTGCAGACCCCCTAGGGGTCACGGACCCCTGGTTGAAGACCCCTGCTCTAAACATGGAGAGTAAATAGAAATAATACTCACTTTCTTAATTAACGTTTGCAGAAATTCATAAAAATAGTAGAGTAATACTAGAGTGAGTACTAATCATATGTATCTATAGATTTCTGCTCAACCATTCTGAGTGTATAAAGTTATGATACAAAATGATGATTCATAAATCACAGACTAAATTACTGATTGTCTACATCCTTCTGTACAGTCAGTCACTGTTCTTGCATTTGTAAATTATATATAATTTAATAACAACTGTTGGGAGCTCTGTGGTTTTCAAATATAGAGCTAAAATGTTGGTTTGCAGGACATTTGCAATTTTGTTTCCCGCTCTTGATTACACTTCATTCATTTGTGTACACTGGCAATTTCAAATTAGTTTTGAATGTGTTTTCAAGTGGAATATAACTTGAGAACATGACTTATTAGAAAATGATGACTTGCAAAGTTATGAATACTACAATCATGGGTCATTCATAGAGACTATTTATGTGAAGTCTGTAAATAGGACCTCATTTGAAGATATTTTAGGCTAACTGCTACCAACTATAGCAGCTGTTTTTAGCCATACTAGCAGCGAGACTCTGGATGGAAATGTCAGCCTGTCGGTCGGCCAACTACTTTGTTCCAGACTGAAAAATCTTAATTATTGGATGGATTGCCATGATTTTTGTACAGTAATGTAAGGTTCCCAGAGCATGACTTTGCTGTTCCCCTCACTATTCCTCTAGCACCACCATGAGGTGAGAATTTGTGGTTTTGAGTGAAAAATCTCAACTAAAATGAAATTAAATTAAATGAAAAGTGAAATTTGGTAGACATTCAAGTTCCCCTCTGGATGAACTGTAATAACTTAGAGATCACTTTACTACGACTAATACTTTTATGACCAAATACAAAATACTGTAAAACAATGTGACATTCCCATCATCCTCCGCTGTAATTTCAGTTTAACAGAAGAAGAAGCGGATTTTTGCCTGCCAGATTTTGTAACATCACTCAGATTTGGTCTTTTCCTTGGTTTATATGTTTCTACCATGACTACCGTAAGTAGGCTGCATAGATGAATAGTTTCCCTTTTGTCTATTTTTACGATCCAGAGTCTATACAGGGTGTGGAGAGTCACTTCTGGGATGCTTCTGAAACAAACCGCAGCACTCTGATAGAATCACAATCTTTGTGCAGAACAGCTGGATCAGCTTCGGCATCAGTGGTGCAGCCAGAAAGCATCGCAGCCGTGCCCAGTGGGATCAAGCTGTAAGTTGCTACCTATAGCAGCTGATGTTTTTACTACAGAAGCTGGGCATGATTAATAGCAAGATGCAGAGAAAGGACTTTTTGAAAGACAACTTTAGATTGTGTAGAAGTACATGGCTGACCGTGTACAGGCCTGCTTCAGTTTATATTAAGATAAGATAGACTTTAATGATACCATCCTGGGGATGGCACCAGCTGTAAACACACAAATCTATTTCAGTCACCTGTATATTACAAAGTGAACTGTCGGCCTAAAAGATCCAACCGAAAAGAACAAATCTGATTTGCATGCTGTCTGAACACATCATTAACTGTTCTCTCGTTCAGCACTCTCACTAACAGCTCACAGATGTGTGTCCCACTCACAGAGAGCAACAAATACAGATTGGCAATAAGCACTAATAAATCTAACTATGCAGGGTGTTAGGAAGTGAACAGGAGTGCCACGTACATAGAAACAGACAAACGCCTCTGTTTCTGACCGAAAGAAAATAAGAGGAAATAGTCTGCTGCTATTGAAGACAAAAGCTTGGGTGACAATTATACACTTTTTTGTGGAGGAAAACACTAAATGAGTTAGTGACGCAGGTGATAAAAAAATATACTTTTCTCTATTAGGACTAATTCATTTAGTATCACAGATAGATTATATTTAAAAAGACTAAAAGTGTTTGGGGATTTTCCCATAAGAAATAGGAAATAAAGGTCGACCAGAAATACTGGGAGAGATGTGTCCTCTGCTCGGGGCCTGTTTTTCACCAAATGAACTAAGTAAATACTGCGCTATCCAGGACACGAGACTGTCAATATTGACACATCACCCGGCCATGTGGCTGACGAGGAATGTGGAATAAATCGGCAGCTAACCACTCTAACCAGATTTGGAAAAACTCAGAACATTTCATTCTGATTATGACCTTGGCTGTCGGCTGCAGCTGCTGGCTGTTGAGATGATGCGTTCGAAGATGTTGCTGATAATCCAATTCAGTCATGAGATCCTGAAATGTCATCAATTACATCCCGATATACACACTCTGATATAAACAGAGCAGTCTACCCAGAGTGTCCAGAGCAGTGGGTTTCCAATATGTTTCCAGGAAGAAGACCAGGAAGAGATTTGATTAGCACTGTCACCTCATGGCAAGAAGGTTCCTGGAACCCCTGAGGTGGCTGCTCAAGGGTTCTCACCGGGTACTCCAGCTTCCTCCAACAGTCCAAAGACATGGAGAGGTTAATGAAACTCTAAATTCCCCATAATTGTGGTTGTCTGGCTCTATGTGTCAGCGCTTTGATGAAGTGGCAACTTGTCCAGCGTATACCCCACCTCTCACCCAATGTCCCGCTCCCCATGACCCTGATAAGGATAAGTGGTTATAGAAAATGGGTGGATGGACTTTTCTACACTACTTTCAAAATATATATGAACTTCTTGAAAGATTCAATTATAGACAATATCCTACTCCTTGAATTCTCCATGCACTTCATTTCTAAAAGTAACCGTGAAAAAAAGTCTATCAACATGCTGCATCAATAAGTCACAGTGAGAAGTGATTCGTCTTGCTAAAAATTTTTTCTCCTTTCAAAACAACTGAGACCACAAGTTTTCTCTTCCAGGTGCACTGAGACTGACAAAAATGCACATGACGTGAGGTCAACCGCAAAATTTCAATGTGAGAGACTGGCAAAGCAAACGTTTACCCTGGATCTCAACAATGAAAACACGGTTTGAAAGAAAGAAAGCAACAGGAACCATAGTGGCAGCACCACAGCAGGGCCTCATTTAAAGTGTCATGTGTCTTGGATTCAGTGCTTTGATGGATACCGTCATGGCATTTTTCAGACATATAGTAACTTATAATATCCTGTTTTCCACTAAAACACAATAAAAGCACTATTAGTTCCTCTCACCTTGAAATATATGTGCCAGTACGTTGGTCATAATGTGCTCCCTTCAGAAAAACTTACCTCAACATATCCAGAGTCATGTGTCTACAGATGAGATTGTTGCTGTATAAAGCTGTCTTATATTAACAATGAATGATATGATCCTGTGCATTTGAAGAGTGGCACTAGTAGTGACAGAGTCATAGAGGATTATCATCTGACTTCACAACACTCCCCAACTCTACAGAACATTTTAGCATCCTTCAGCTCAATTTTTTGGTTTTTACAATCGGCAACCTTACAGTTTTGGTTCATGGCTCTTATCTGCATTTTCAGCCACACAAACTGTGATAGACTCATTGTACACTACCTACATTTCGGTAGGTTTAGGAGCATTTAGCAGCTGAAGATACAGATATTTACATATTGGTGCTCTTCATCATTTGCTAACATGTTCGCCATACCAATGTAAAATGTGATAAAAGGCTGGTGTTCACAACTTGTTTCTGCAGACCTTGAGTGTCCAAAAAATGTACTGATGCAGGTTTAAATGTTAAATAGCTTCTTCAGATGAATGTAACCACTTTATCTTATCAAGAGGCTCCATGTTTCAGAAGCCAAGTCAATTTTTGCATTTGAAAACACGAGACAGGGGGAAAAATGTGGGAAAGAAAAGAGCTAAAAGAATCTAACCTCACAACATCAGAAGAATAAATCAATACATTGACATCAGCTATCCCAATAGCTGAAAATATCAGTGTTTCAAACCAAACAGACTCAAGATCTAAAAGATTTCTCAAACTTAAAGGCATAATCATATCCACCTATTTCTTCAAGCTTTTCTTCTGTTCCCTTTCTCCTGGATGACCCTGTAGGTAATTCTTCTTCAGATATTGGTAGAATCAAATTAGAGCACAATAAAACAAAACTATAATCTCTGTCAGTTCTTTGTAACTTCTTTTCTCTCCTCTATCAACTACATTTGTACACCTCAGAGTCACTGTTAGCCTTGATATTTATCATAACAGTCAAGACAAACCTATCCATTCCAGTCAGCCAGGCCTACGCCAACTCAACAACTCCATCAGCATGCCAGCAACAATATATCCCAAAATCCATGGCAACAGGCAAACCAATCTGATCTGCACTCATAAAACACATTCTCACAGCAACTCTCTAATCCGAGTTAACACCCAAAACTCCACACCTTAGCATAGCATTTCCAGAGTGTTTAATAGAGATTTTTCTGCCAGCAATGAAATGTGTGATCCAATACACAATAGCCGTGCCAGCACTTTTAACAGGAAGCTCTTAAACGTTAGCAGAAAAGCTGAGAAATTAATCTTCTAAAAGTTTTCACAAGAAACAACCTTAACCAACTCATTCTGTGATAAAAAATGAAATATCAAGTATCCATATTCATAATTTAATGAAGCTATATTATTTACTTATTTATTAACCAACATGATTCAGCTAACAGGTTTTGTTGAATGATAATACGCTCAGAGTGGTTAGCACTGTAAAATAAAGTGACTAGCGTGTTTCCTAACAAAATACAAGATATAATAAAGATTAAATTGATATCTATCTTCTTCTGTCATTATGCAAACACATGCATTATGCAAAAGCAGCATACAACTATATTTCCTAAAATGTTTCTTTTGGTGTTTTTCTCTTGGCCTCAGCAAATGCTACGCTATCAGAAAACTGCTATCAAATACAGATGGCTGATTGGTTGTGAATTAATTCAGCCTGATTTAAATATTGTGGTGGCATATTAGAAATAAAGCTCTGGTATATTTTGTTTGGGCCTGACTGGAAACATTTATTTTGCTGTAACACTAAGCCATACTGACTAGACTGAGCCATCAGAGGCTGCAGGGACAATTTAAAGAGGCGCTAACAGCCTTTAAAATGATGAAGAACTGCAGTGACATGGACAGATGGTATCTGTAAACAAGCACTCTCCTCTGTCAGGGTGATACATTTTAATCAAACAGAATAACTAGATCTTACAGGGCAGTGATTAAATTCAGGTCCACTGATACCTAAGCTTATTTATTTGTGAGGAAAGGGAAAAGGGGCTATAAGGTTACATATTAATCAGCTGTTTTTGTTCTGTCCTTATGTAAACATGGCTGTAATGATTACTGTATTTCACGGTTCACATTACAGTAGCTACACTTTTTGTAGCTTGTGATCAGGCACAGGATATTGATGTAAACAAGCTGCCGCAGCACTAGCTGCTTGTAGCCCAACACATTTTCCATGATAATTTAAACACATTCAGTTATGCTAATGGTGACTCTAATTAAGGCAATTCATCTGTTAATTAGCAAATATTTCTCTGTCTCTCTTGTTTAGCATAACATATGACCATCTGACATTCCTTTTATTTTTCGCAGCCATATGTTGGAACTGATTGTGTTTGGGCATGCTGTGCCATTGCTGTGTGTGTATATATGTGTGAGGTGGTGTTTTATCTAGCTTAGCAGAGTCTGTTATTTTCATCAGAGGTAACCAAGAAAACAAAAACACATTTGATTTCTTCTATATTAACACTCATTAATGTTCAGCCAAAGAGTATTTGAATTATTGCAACAGCTGGTGATGGAAAATCAAGGGAAAATACAGCATCTGTAATGGTTCTATGTAAGCATATCAGCCTTAATATATGCTTTTAATGCATTTAGAGAATATTTTTTCCCTTACTGATGTGACAGCATGGCAGAATATGCCATAACATTGGGACAAATCACTGATTAAAGCATGTAAAGAATGTGGAGACAATTTGGGACATGTTCTTAGTCATGCGCTACATGATGGGTGGGCTCATACAGCCCCTCTCCCACTCATTTTCTACGACTGAGGGGTCTTTTGAAGTGTGTGCTGAGCCATGTCGTCCTCACAAGCAGAAATTTTATAGCAGTCACAGAGCAGTGGTGAACCGCATGCTGTCAGACAGATAAATGACTGTGACCAGGGTGGATCAAACACTGATGGACTGTGGCAAGGGGCTGTACTTTACTTAACACTGCGGAGCTGCTACACAAACAAAGTCACTGTGACGGAGGCTCTGCTCCGAGGAGGCTCCAACTTGAAGGTTTCAAACTATTTGAGTTCTCCTGTCGTAATCTCTCTCTGTGAAGTATGCGCAAATGTAACTTCTAGGAATGTTCATTACATGTTTAAATACAGGTTTTTGCAACAGAGCTACTAAAAATGTGGAAAAGCCTCTGCGACAGTTTGTCTCCATTGTTTATTGTTTGACGTCTGGATTTGATTTCCTGACAAAGTAGCATGTGAATGCTAAAGTCTGGATGGTCAACATTCTTAACCAGCACTTCAATGCAGCATTGTTATAGGTAAAATAAAAAAATTATGAAAATTCCCCAAGATCTGGATTATCACTATAATCTAATCAAATGATCCAACTGATCCAAACAGCACGTTCAGCAGGTTTTTGCACATTTTACGGTAACCTCTGGAGATACTTTGCACAGAGTCTGACGGGGCAACACCTTGGTTGAGAGGCAGGGTACACCATGGACAAGTCTTCTTATAACTTAATTAGGAAAATGTATTCACATATCACAGCACTGATATGCATTTTACTCTACCAACTGGGACCCAATAAACAGGGTTTGCGACCTATTTTGGGTCCTGACCCTAAGTTTGCGAAACACCACTTTAGAACAAACCATAATTCAATGGTGTAGTGACATATTGGTGAATGAAACAAGGTCTTTAGAATCAAACCAGACTGAGGTGGTTATCCTTGTGTTTCAGCTCTCTTCACGGTCCTAATAGGAAAAACCCTTCTGGATTTCTTCTAACTGCAGTGATTGGCAGATTAAACGGAGCCGGTGGTCTAAAATTCACCATGGAAACTGTCAAACAACCAGACATGTTGTTTAGCTGACCATATATTTGGGTTGGATTTCTAAATACTGGCAGAGTTTTATAGCAAAGACACCGCACCAAAAGTAGCGATCTAAAATCAGAAGGACAAACACTGGAATATCCCAGAGAATTATACCGTTGCAAAATGGTTTTATTTCTCCGTGGTGGCTTGCTGGATGCATTCAGGTGTGTGTATGTACAGTACATGCCTTTCTGCTTGAATGTATAATCTCTGCTTCCTCCTAGACAGAAGGATAATCAGTGTCTGTGCAGGATCTCACAACAGGAAATGTCAGTCAAGGTGCTGGTGGCAGTAAATAAAGTCCAATCAATAAGTTTTTATTGTGTTTGACAAGTTAAACAGCTGCTACAAGAGGTTATATGCAGAAAATTCATCCAAAAATGATCTCACTGCTATTTTTTGTCATTTTCTGTCAGAGCGGCTGAGCTCTCGAGTTTTGGTGGCCACATAGATAAAGCAAACCCTTTGTATGTATTTTGTGAAGTACTCACAGCCCCCAGCATGATGCGAACAATGAGCCATCTGAAGGTCCAGATGCAGATGAGGGAAGGGGGACAGCGGAGAGGGACCTGAGACAGGGTCCACAAAGGACACAGGAAAATGGCCAGAAACCCCGTCTCCAACAGCTGACTCTCCCAACCTGGACAAATAATCAGAACATCATCTGTAAACAAAACTAAAGGACGACATGCCACAAAAGAGCAAACAATTCTTAATGCAATAAGCTGCACACTCAAGCTAAACCACAGACAGTTGGCGGTGCTTTGGAGGACACAAACTAGATGAAAGCTTTCTCTGGACGTCATAAACATTTAGGAGACCGTTTGTATTTTGGTCAGTTTTGTGAGCTATGAGTTGTTCATAACTCACACCACTTATTCTGTATGTAAACAAGATAACTGTGGTAAGAAGACCTCTGAAACAGTTTTATTTTGTCACTCTTCCTAGTTTATTTTAAAGGTCCAGTGTGGGAAATTTATGGCCCTCTGTTTATAGAATATAACAGAAATGGAATACAATATGTACAACCATGTTTTCATTAGTGTATAGTCAACCATAAAATAAGAATCATTATATTTTGGTTACCTTAGAATGCACCTATTATAATTACAGATGTGGCAGGCACTTTTCTGTGGAGGAATCCACCTTGTGGAGCCGCCTTGTTTTCACAGTAGCCCAGAATGGATGAAGATAGGCCCTTTTTGGCAGATTTTGAGGCTACTGTGTCATGACCGGATGGAGAGGGTAAAACAAGGAGGCTGTTAGGCTGAACTACACCACTACATACTACTAAACCCTACACACTTTTTTAATCATATTTACTCAGAAATTTACTTAGAGCGCAACACTAACAACAGCACACCAACATTCTTACAATGCTAACATTCATACAAAACAGTGCTGATTTTAACACACTAGCACTTGATGGCACTTGATGGTACTAAAAAAGAAGAAGGTATCAATAAAGTAGTTACAATTCATCCTAAGGGGCTGAATCACACAATAGTTCTTTAGATATTTTTTTTAAAACCACAAATGTCAAAGCGAAGTCAGTAGGGTATGTCCTATAAACACCATGAATGTCTGTACACAAGTTTCCAACAAATTATGCAATTTGGGCCTGCTAGTGGTGCTAGATGAAAAATCAGAGAGTTACTTAAATCATTAGGTTTCATCCTGTGGGAACCATGAATTTCTGAATCCAAGGGGCAGACCAACCATCCAAGATTGCCATGATCCTTAGAGCCATACCACTACCTTGGCTAAACATCACACAAAATGATTAGAAGATTTAAAAGTTTCAGTGTTCAAACATGTAGCATGGGTCTGCAGTAAAGGAGACTTCTGGAGGAGTTACCAGACCATATTTTTAAGACCCTACTTTTTTGGGACACTGGCACCTACAAAATTGGATAAGCAATTTCAGTTTCTCATTTCTAAGAGACATGGACAAGAGTGTAAGGAGTGAAAGCACAGTTTTATATTTAACTTCCACTTGCCCTCTTGTTCCAAGGGTGAAGGAGAAACTACAGTGGCTGTGAAACATGCAAAAAACACGAAAGGCCCTTCTAGAGCCAGCTTTTGGTCTGTGTGTTCTGAGCTACCGTAGAAACACGGTGATTCAACATGGCAGACTCTGGAGGATCTGCAGCATCTGTAGATACAAAAGGCTCATTCTAAACGTAACAAAAACATAACAATTCTTATTTTCAGGTGATATATACAACAATGAAAACATAGTTATAAAAATCATATTCTATTTCTGTCATATTCTGTACATGGCGCCTTATAAATCTCAGTAAAAGACGATGATGACTAATTGTAGCCTGCACATTAAACTTCAAAAGTTTCATTAAGTTTAAATAATATTAATAATAATAAGCAAACTTTACCTGCTGATAAAGACCATGTCATATGGTCAAAAGATCCAGAGTAAGAGAGTAAGTGTAGAGTTTTTTCATTTTAAACAAGGGACTGAACAACATCTGCCAGGATATTCGCGAGACTAATGCTCCTAACAGCAACAACGCATGGTTTTTAGTCTAGACTTTGGAACAATTGGAGGAGCTTAGTCTGCAGACTTAAAGCTGAGCTGTCAGAGTGAGGGAGAAAGACAGTGAGAGTGAGAGAAAAAGAAAAAAATGTTTTTAAGAAAGAGAAATAGAAGCCACAAGTCCCGACCACAGACATTGGCCTGGCGTCTCTGACTACAAAGTGTCATTAACCAATCACAGAGCTGCCACTGACCTCGCCACTCATCTGGGCCGGAGCCCTACATGCAACCTCCTATTTATATTTTCTTATTTCTTTCCTCTCCGTCCTCTTTTACTATTACGCTCATGACAGTTTACTGGGTTCACTGAGTGAGGAGGCAATGTGCTGCACGTCAGAAACCTCAGATCTGTCAGTGACTGTTTTAACCTTGTAAACAAGTTGTGAAACAATCATGAGAAAGCTGCTAGTGAGACTCAGACACATTAAAGTAGATTGACGTGCACTGATTGTACTGTATTATGGTTATGATCCATGACATTACAGCTGCATGCTCCCAAAGATTTTTTTTTTTATTCTTTGACATCAGGAACAGAATCCCATCTGAGCACTCCTTGCATGAAATAACAGGATTGGATGGATATCTCTAAAAAGATCAGTCTGATGTCTGTTTGGTTTGAGGGACTTCACCACGTTAGTTTCACTATAAACAAACTTAAATGACATCCAAACCTCTTGTGCCTCACAAACGCTTCACCTCAAATCCACTTCTTCAATTTGATGTGGAGGAACAAAGGAAGCAGTCCTGGATTTTGTGTTACAGTTGAAAACTTTGAGTCCCCCCAAGTTCACTTACCGAAGGAGTACCTAGAAAGACAAAAAAAAAAGTAATATTAGAAACGCTTTAACATTTCATCTAAGGAACTAAAAAGAAATAAATCTGAAGATTTTTTCATTTATATAAAGCCACAATAATTAATTATTTTTTTGCCACTTGCGGGCAGCAGAACAAGCACATTTTATATAAAGTTTTATAGTTGTTTTGGAGTTGTTAGCGAATTCTTATTTATTTATAAAAATCAGAAATACTTGTACTACTTTCACTGCCATGTCTTCAATTTTCTAGTGAAACTGGGGTGCCTGTTGCACTGAATTAAGTGACTAGAATAAAACATCAACAATTAACTAGAAAGACAAAACTGGAGATTCTTTTCTTCTTTCAAAGCTACAATAATTAATTTTTTGGCCTCTAGCCAACATATTTGGCTATTTATAAAAGAGCAGAGAAAAGCACAAAATTTAAAGGATTGTATGGAGTTGAACATTTTTAAAACTTAGCTGATTGTTTTTATTTGAAAAAATATATATACACACAAGGTTCCCGTAAAACAGTTTGTGTCATTTCTATATAAAGTTGTTGTTGTATTTATGTATGTGAGACTCACCACAGCTGTCCAACGTTGACTAGGGAGTGGTAAAGCACCCACAGTGTAACCATGATCACCATGTTGGCCATTCCTGTCACCAGGACGAACACAGACAGTGCCATCCCCGCCAGGGCAATGCCGTCCAGGTTGGCATCCATGTCGCTCCAGTCTAACAACCAGAGGATGGAGGGTGTGTACGCGAAGGCAGCCATGCCTATCTTCCCCCCCACATAGCGCTTAACGCTGTTGAGGTAGTTCTTACAGGGCATTAGGCCGTTCTCACCTATGAGCTGCTTGTTCTGGTTGTAAGCAACGCTGAAGGCCACAACTACAGAAAAGGAGAGGAGACAAAGACACACTAATATGATTCAATGCTTATTTGCTCAACACACATTGTTTTTATTTTTCAGCACCAGAAAGGTGCATATTTTATCTCTTTCTCAAACTTTCTAAAGTATTTTTCCATGAGCAAGTAAGGATAGTTTGAATTAACAATAGCAATCGTCGTCTCAAGAATATTTTCATTCAATCAATAAAATCAGTAAGAGTTAAAAGGAGTTTTCTACATTATTTTTACACTAGACACCTAGAGGGGTTCGCATTTCTAACATCCACACAGAAACACTAAAACGCTAACCCACTCTAACCAGAAAAATAACATGTAATTACTGTACACACATACACAATCCATTTTATGCTACTTTGTACATTTCACATCCTCTGCACGACCTACTGGTCAAACAACAGAGTGTGTTCAGTTGGAGCCTCCTTCAACTCCGCTGTAAAAAGGGCCGCTACAGGAAGTCATTCCTGCCCACTGCCATAACACTATAATGACTCTCCTCTGTGCGGAGAGAGGAGAGTCACAGTTCTCTGAAGGGCGGATACTTGGATAATGGACATATAATTGATAACTTGCACTGACTTTCTCTGAATGAGAACACATAAAACACAAATCACACTTCATTTCATAAGGTGATATGTATATTTTATATTTTACATGAATAGAGCTATATGCACATCCTTTTTTTATCTACTATTTCAGTATGAAACTGTTCATTCTGCTATCTATTCAGTACTTTAACATTAGATACTCTAAGTATATTTGTGCTTTTACAGTGAAAATTCTGGACTTGTACATTGAGGTATCACTACTTAACATAAATAAAGTATGTCAAAAACATTTCATAGACATTTTCTTTTTCACAGCAGTCATTTTGACTTGAAATAGTAAACACAGGTGTTTCCAATGACACTAATTAAGGCTCTGTTCCATTCAGGTCAGACAGAGTCAGGGTGCTGCTGTGGTACAGTACATGTTGGCTCTCTGGAAAGTCTCTGCTGCAATAAATGGAACTGGACCTTAATTAGTCTCATTGAAAACACCTGTGTTTACCTCCTATGTCAAAATGGCCACACAAATGACTAACTGACTTTGAAATCCAATTCACAGATACCTTAATACATAAAGTAACAAACCCACATTTATCCCACTCACAGTTAGTCACATGTTCAACACTTCAAACACAATATGAACACGACAGCTTCACTCAGACGTGGACTAGCTCTCTTCTGGACTTCAGTGAGAGTAAACGTCAACATGCTTACAGTAAATAAAGGCGACGGAGCGCAGCAACACGATACGAGTGAGCCAGTAAGTCCCCCTCTGTATCGACTTGAACCTCTTCTCTTTCTCGGTGTCTCCGCTGGACTCTGCTCCATGTTCTTCGCTGCTGTCCGCACTCTTTGTCTCTGTCTTACTGCTGTCCGCACGTCTTTTCCTCACAGAGGTGCCTGAACTGTCACTGGCGGCCGCCATATTCGCGGGGCTTTGCTGTCACGTGACCAAACACGGAAGTGCGTCGCTGCTATTATTATTATTATTATTATTATTATTATTGTTACCGTCATCATCATCATTACGAATATTATTACGGTTATCAATGCATTATTAATGTAGTCTTTTTTCACGTTTAAATTAAAAAATATATAAATAAATACCAACAAAATATGAATCTTTACTTAGAATATTTAATAAAAACAGAAACAGAACAGTGAGTAAAGAATGGGGAATGCTCCCTATGTGAGTGTAACTATTTTTATTTTTATTGTATGATTACATATTACGATTACTACCGGATCGTTATTTGTTATGCATTCATGTGTAAACATAATATTTAATAATGTACTTTTTCAAGGTGCTGAATGGAAGATTGATAGCTGCATACAGATTTTATATATTCAAAATCAAACCAGTCACTGGTGTCTAAAGGTGGACCAATCAAATCCAGCCATAGAAGGTTTAACTTTTATTGTGTATACTTCAAACAATCAAAAATATCTTACATTATATTCTATGTAGTATTAACTATTAAAGATGATCTGCCTCCCCCCTTCTTCTTAATGTCCAACTAGGTGGAACTCTGCCTGTAAAACACTTCACAAGCCAATAGGACACGAGGGGTGGAGAGATGCGAGTACTGAACAGAGTTAAAGTGCTAAAAAGAAAATTGAGACTCTTCAAACTGTGCCTGGCTGTCAAGGGAATGGCAAGACAAGAAATCTGGGATTTTACTTGATTTCAGGGTGTGCTGGCGTGAATAGTCTTCCCACAGAGGCGTGCGCATTTACGCACTTGGATAGTTTTTTGGAAATCTAGGAGAAACGATCCAGTAACTTTTACCCACCAAGAATGACAGAAGAGAAGTCCTTGACTGACCATCACCGCAGTCCAGCAGGCAGCGACAGCTCCATGTCCCAGCATGGCTCTGATTCAGAGTCCCCCACTTCTCCGGCAGGTTCCGACGCACAGGAGGCATCGCGCAGGTCCGGGATTACGCGCGAAACGGCGAGCAGCGTGGAGGATGAGCGCTTCCCCGCTTGCATCCGCGACGCCGTGTCACAAGTGCTGAAAGGTTACGACTGGTCGCTGGTACCGATGCCCTCTCAAGGGGAGAGAGGTATGAAGAGCAAACCTCACGTGAAACGGCCCATGAACGCGTTCATGGTTTGGGCGCAGGCAGCGCGGAAGAAGCTGGCGGACCAGTATCCACATCTGCACAACGCTGAGCTCAGCAAGACGCTGGGCAAACTGTGGCGGTGGGTGCTGGAGCTCAACTACAGTCTCAACTTTAACTAGTGATGCATGCAACTAAATCTGAAGACCAGGACAGTCAGTGTTTTCAAGCCAAATTGCATAAATATAAGTAATAAGACTGGTGGTAAAATATTTGCAACAAGTAAGAATATTATGGACATTTTTATGGAAGTCTTTGGTTGGTCCAGGGGAACTTGCCATACCTGTCCATCCACACTCAACTTCAAGATAGTGGATCTTTGTATACACTTTATTGTGTTGCAAAAATCTATTTTTGTTTGTTTGTTTGTTTGTTTGTTTGTTTGTTTGTTATTGTTAAAAAGTTTGGAAAGGTTTAAAATCCAATGTGATTTTAATATATGGATTAATTTGCATTATATGTAGGGCATCCTTGCATTAAAGGGTTAAATGAGATTATGAAATAAAAAATGTGGTAGCTGGAAGCACAAGTGCACAAAATAGCTCTCTGAAAATATTTATTTATGTATTTGTCACTTCCTGTTTGGTATTTGGAGAAAACACATGATGTATCCATTTTGGAATGAACATATATTGTATAGCCAGTGTGTAAAAGGATCTTCAGTAATTAAATAATTTTGTTCCTGTCTTCCTCAGTCTTCTCTCTGAAACTGAGAAGCGTCCCTTCATTGAGGAGGCCGAGAGGCTGAGGCTGCAGCACAAGAGAGACTACCCAGACTACAAGTATCAGCCTCGGAGGCGCAAGAGTACCAAGCAAGGACAGGGGGATTGTAGAACTGGACTGGTCCAGCAGCAGCATCAGCAGGGCTTGTATAAGACAGAAACAGGGGTGGCCAGGCTGGCTGGCGTAGGGGAAGTGCACCATCATTACCATGCAGACCGTACAGGTGAGATAAGAGCTTGTATTTATCCCTTGAGTCTGTTTTCTTCAGCATGGAAATATTGACTTCCTTGGTTTTGGTTTCCAGGTCAGTCTCATGGACCTCCAACACCTCCCACTACCCCAAAAACCGACCTTCACATGGGGAGCAAACATGAGGGCCACCGGCCTATGGACAGCAGTGCCGGTTCTGTTCCTCCCACAAGCCGTCAGAACATTGACTTCAGTAACGTGGACATCTCTGAGCTCAGCACTGACGTCATCAGCACCATTGATGGATTTGACGTCCATGAGTTTGACCAGTACCTCCCACCCAACAGCCATAGCTCCACTGTTCTAACCCCACCAGATACCAGCCATGGACATAACAACCCTCCTGGATCCTTCATCCACGCTCACTCCCAGAACATTCCCACATGGACACCCAAATGCGGGATTTCCACTGGAATGCCATCATCCTCATCCAGTCGTGACCTGCACAGGCTCCAAGAGGACACCACCCAAAAACCTCAGATTAAAACTGAGCAGATGAGCCCAGGTCACTACAGCAGCTCCTGCACTTCCACTCCTCCACCTCCTCAACCTGAGTACACCTCTCTCGGTTTGGGTATCTGCCCCTCCTCCACTTCCTCTTCATCCTCCACCAACCAGTCCGATTACACTGACCTTCAAAGCTCCAGTTTCTACAGCGCCTTCTCTGGGTACCCTACTCATCTGTATCAGTGCCCGTACTTTCACTCCTCTCGCAGACCTTATTCCACACCGCTTATCAACAGCCTGACCTTGGCACCGCCTCCACACAGTCCTCCCTCTGGCTGGGAGCAGCCTATCTACACAACACTCACCAGGCCTTGAAGAGACCCTGCAAAAGTTTGTTCATATGGACCAAAACTGGACTAATCAGATTGTAACAGAACAATGGCCTGCATTAATGACTTATGAGACAATGTTTGGAGATCTGATGACTTAAAAGTTTACTCCTGAGGTTTTGACCAGCATGGTATCTGCTCAGTATATTGTGACATTTGTTCATTTCCGTGGAAAAAAAAAAACATTCGGATTAACAAAGATTCAGCTGTTTGAGTGTTTTCTGACTAAAAAAAAACTGAGAAATGACATTTAAACCTGCATTGGACTCTATAATATTCCATTAAAACTCCACACAACTAATGAAACGTTGGTATGCAAGTAGCACCTATTTAAGACAGGGAGTTTCAGGTTTAATAGCACTTTTTCCACTTAATCTTGCTGACTAAAATAGATTCTTTACCTTCACCTTCACATTGATGGGGAAGTTTTTTTTTTTCTTTTTTATAAGAGTTATGCGAAGGTCGGCATTATTGTGTCAGGGTTTTTCAGTCAGCAAGAAACTGTTTTGAAACTGTTACAGTTCAGGAAATACAGGACTGGATCCAAATCCAGCAGACAGCAGGATGACTTCATTGGTTTATTTAAAGGTTGTCTTATAGTTTAATGAGAAACAGGCAAACAGATAACAGGAACATTACTGAACAACATTACTAAGATGAACTGATGAAAAAACAAAGGATCTCAGCTGGTATATGTGGTGAGGGGCTAATGGATGCAGGTGAGGAGGTGGGCGGGTTAGGCCAGGTAATTGCAGGGCAGATGAGATGGTTTGAAGATGAGTAGAGCAGTCACATGATCAGTAATGGCAAGGAGTATAAATGAAAACGTAAGACCTGCTCAACTCGATGGGATAAAAATCCCTTTTTTGCCAACAGTTAGACGAAAAGATTGGTACCCTGTCATATCTGTCCACTTAATACAAAAGTGAACAGCTCAGTTAAGATTAAAGATTAGAAGCATGAGTAAACGGCTAGCTTGGATCTGTCCAAAGGTAACAAAACTAAGTGAACTAAACTTGGTCTTAAGTCTTAAATCTCTAATTCAATTTTTTTGACTTCTTGCCGGCAGCAGAAAGAAGTTGACTTTGTCAGAAATCAGTTGCCGTTTGATGAATGTTAGTCCAACATTTACTCATCTTTTGGGTCCGTTTTTGGTCTTCACCAGCTAACAAGGGAAAAATCAGGCTCTTTAGCTGCTAAATGCTCCACTCTGCTCACTAACTGTCTCTAGCTGCCTGTTATGTACAAAAACTCAACAATGAGCTGAAACTCTTTACAGACCTCTGTAAAGCTGAGAGGAGCCCTAAATACAGGTGACCTAAATTGTCTGCAAGTTCATCACTATGAGTATGAAAATATCAATTACAGCAGCTTTAAAGGGACTAATTAGCATGTTTAACATGGAAAACTAAACAAACCTGCTACGTATTGTCTTCCTGGAATCTTTTTGTAGGAAAGAAATAATAATATAATGTGTTTATTATTATTATTAAGACATGCTGATTAATTTACCTTTGGACAAGTCAGATGTTAGATTATGATAGCTAATCAAAACCATTTCCTGGCTGTACCTCCATATTTAATGGCCAGATATTAGAGCATCAATCTTTTCATCTAAATCTTGGCAAGAACATAAATATGCATATTTCCCAAAATGCCTACTAACTACTTCATCCTCTCTGAGGGTTAAAGCCGAACTGATGTACGCTCATTTAAAAACTTTGCCATCTTGCAATTATGTGATTTCTTGTGGAAAATGTGTCATTTTTGTATCTAGGAGAAATACCATCAGAATGTCACATACTGAGATGACACCCAGTTATTTCACAATGCGTCTCTCTTCTTTCTCAGGTGCAGCTCTAGATCAATACATCGCAAGGTACTAAAAGAAAAGAATATAAGGGTCACAGCACTCAGCAGACATAATAGATTCAAATCTGATATCACTGAAACATTTTTCTGCTTTGGCTGGACTTGTTGTTCTTACTGCTGACCTGTTGCTCTCTGGTGCTTCATTTCCAGTTTGTTTCCAGCCCCACAGCTGCTCCTGCTGAGTTTCCTGAGAGGAGATTTGCTAATTTCACAGTCCCAGCTCTGGCTAATGTCGGCTGCAGGGCCTGATGGACAGGACAGCTGGATTATGTTTTCCAGAAACTGTAAATAACTACAAGAAATGCTCCATTGACTTATGACAGAAAAAGGGGATTTGACTTACTGACAATCAAGTGTACCTTTAATGTGTTTTTAAAGGGTTTAAAGAGTTTAAAGAGTTTTTAAAGAACAAATCCTATATAAGGAACACATAAGAACATGTTTGAACATAAAAACAACCAAAAATTAAATGATTCATATAAAATGAAGGTCAAACTACTATGTACTGAACCCACAGCTTTACTATTAATAAATGTTTGCTACACACGCCAGCAACTCACTGACCATGTTATCTTCAGGACAAACACGGTGGCTGCCGAGCTGAGGTCCCACCCGCTTTTAAACACTTCCTGTGTGGGTACGACCTGGCCGTTGCAGCTCAGTGGCTCACTGTCTGAGCAGTTTAACATGACAACCCGGTTGCCAACGACAACATCACAGCCAGACAGAAGCAACATTGATTTTACCCATAATTCTGTCAGAGCCTGGAGCCAGGGAGTGCATGTGGAAGTTTGTGCAAGAGTGGCGAGATCATCAGGTGACATTTACACCATCAGAGCAGTTCGTCCTACCGTGATGATCTCCTTTAACAAGTGACTGATGAGCGCCATCTACTGTAATATAAAATAAGTGAACAGTGTCAGGCCCTTTACACATAGGAAAATACTGGAGTGCCACACCTTGTGCAATAACCTTGTCCGTACAGATGGGTGACAAATCAAAGGAAAATCACAGAAGTGTCTTTGTGAGGTGTTGGGCCACCATGTGCCTGCAAAACAGCTTTGGTGTTCCTTGGCATAGATTCGACAAGTGTCTGGACCTCTCCTGGATGGATGAACACCATTTCTCCAAAATAATATATTCCCTCATTGGATGTTGTGATGCAGGTGGTGGAGAATGCTGTCTCACACATCTCCCATAGGTGTAACTGTGTCATTAAGCGGTTCATTGAACCCTTCTGCCCTGTATGGAAGCATCTTTTTTTTTCCCTTAATGGTCCAGTGTGTCAGATTTAGGGTGCTCTATTTACAGAATATGGCAATATAATGCGTATGAGTATGTTTTTGCTTGTGTATAATCACCTGAAAATAAGTTTTGTTTTGTTTTGGTTGCTTTAGAATGAGACTCTACTGAGACTCTCTTCCACCGCCATGTTGAACTGCCACGGAAGCCCAGAATAGACAAACCAAACAGTGGCTCTAGATAGGGCTGCTTCACTAGATGACACTAAATCCTACAGACTCACCCTTTAATGGAATAGTTCAACATGTTGGGAAATGTACCTATTAGAGTTTGATGCGCACATCAGTCCCACTGTCTGTGAGGTAAGGTTTGGAGCCAGAGCTAGAAGGAGATTAGCTTAGCATAGCATAGCATATACAGCTACCAGCACTAAGGCTGACACATAGCTTGTTTCTTTAATGTGCAAACAAACAGAAATGTAAAGATGACAGGGTGTAGGTTGTAGGAGTTACAAAGCTTAGCTAGCCTTTTAGCTATTCTTTTAGTCTTTATGCAAAGCTAAGCTAATTGCTCCAAAGACTACAAAAACCTTAAAGTCAGTTTAGACATCTTGGGGAGTACTACTGCATACTGTATGTGAAAAAATTGTGGCTCCAGAGGGAGCTGCGTAAAATCTGATAAGCTGAACTCACATGATGTCACTTGAGTCAGCATTGTCTGCAGCTGAAGACTACAAGTTAGAAAATTAAATAAATCTGGGAGGGTGGAGTAAAGACAGAAAAGAGTTTATCAGTCATCTGTTACCTGCGCTTCATCTCTGCTTGAGGCCAGCAGCTCGAGGCTACGACAGCTACTACTACCATAACACACATGAATCACTTCCTGAAATGTCTGCAAATAGAGTTGCATTGTGGATAATGTAGGCACCTGGTTTTAAAAGTGAGGGAGAGTGTGTGGAATAAAAAAAAAAGGCACAAACTTTGATTCTGCTTCATCAGTTTTGATTTTTTTTATTATTGTCCATCATGAGTCTGACAATTCAATGCTAAATCAGTGTAGTATTCTTTTAATGCACAGTCCATAAAGAGCAATATCAACTTCCCATCTGACCTTGGGCAAGAAAGTGTTTGCCAAAATGTCAAACAATTCCTTTAACAAGTCACCTGACTGTATCAATATTATCCAGCGAATCTCTTCATTCCTCTGTGGGAGGACAAAATTTGATTTGACAAAATGAATATTTCACCTGACAGTGACAATATGTGATTTCCCTTTTAACAGAAGAGTTCCACCTGTTGGTTAAATGGATGTAACTGCACTTTCATGAAGCACTGCCTGTACAGTAAACATGCTCAAAAAGAACAGGAGGTTTTCAGTGGGCATTAAAGGAAAAGTCTAGTTTATTTCAACTTGGGTATTTTATAGTTTGATAAATAAAATGTATCACAACGCTATCTTACTTTTCTGGGAATGACAAAACAAGAGAATCAAGGCTAAAATGAACTTAAAGGCTATACATGCTGTGGTATGTGGCTTTGGTCCACCTTATATAGACTATAAAATTAATTATAAAATAAATAACTTATTAATACCAACAGAGTGAGGGCATGAAAATTAGACCCAAGTTGTAATAATCCAGAATTATCCCTATTTGTATAGCATGTAGTCATAAAGAGGACACAGATATACTGAAATGTCATAAACACTGAGGACAAATCAAACACCGCCACTCGATTTCAGGTTCATCAGTATTAATGTTAAGATTTTTAGATTGAAACATACACACACCACTGTGATCTAAAACAACGTGTCTTTAAAACAAGATGCAAAAACATAAGTCAAACTGTTGTAGAAGTGTTCTATAAATTACAATCCGGTCACATTACAATCCTTTGAAGCAGCGGTAACTGTCTACGATGACTCATGTTCAACAGTACAAATAAATAAGAGAAGAGCTGTCAGATTGAGGTTTTTAAAAGAACCCTGTCTGAATGCCACCTCCAGCTACGTTAACAGCGACGGTGATCACTGAGAGTTTGTGTGTGTGTGTTGTTTTTATGCATATTTGTTGTTAACAGCACTTTGTAGGTTCAGGTTTAACAGGGTTTCAGTGCCAGAGGTTCAACCTCACAGCGTCCTCAACGAAAAACGTCACGATTCCACACACACGCACACACACGCACGCGCACGCACACACACGGTAAGCCACTGTCATCAAAACTGTACATTCAATAAATTAACAATGCATCGTCTTTGTTAAGCAACCAGTGAAATGACTCTAGATTACATAATTACATTAGATTACAGGTAGAATGAACCATTCACAAGACGAAATCTGAAAGAGAAGGGGTGAGGGCAGGGGGGGGGGATTGTTGCAGGGAAAGGGTCCACATGGCTGAGGAAAGGAAGGATGATAATGTATAGCACAAGGTTGGTAGGCGCATTAGTGATGACATCATCTACCCTTTGGCCTCTGATCACCAACGTTTCAACCCACGATGGGCCTTTTAGTCCCATGAGAGTTCAAGTTTTTCTACACAGATAGACTCAAGTATGTCCGTCTGTCTCTTTTTCTTCTTCTTCATCTTTTCTCATCCTGGCCCTTTCCCAAGACCCATCACCCTCCTGACCCCCTCCCCAACCCCACCCCACCACCTCCCGCCATGGTCTGCGGTCACACACAGGGATTGTCTCTGATCTCAATGAGACTGGGCCGGCTTCAGCTGAGTTGTGGCTTCGTGTGGTCATCAAGGCTTGTGTTTGAAATGGGCCTCCACTGCAAAGACACGCGGAACGTTATAGGATAAGTGAAAAGGAACAATAGACAAATTATTCTTATTGTTTTATGTATCACATTTAATACTAACACATGACATTAAAGATGCTTTACAGGGAATGAGATGAAAGGTCCCCTTCACAAAGTTTTTTTTTGTGAACAAATAAAGTTGATTGCAATCATCACCTCACCAAAGCACATTATGGGTATCCTTGAAGATACCACTGTTTCAGCTCATGTTATTTTAAGTACTTAATTCATGATTCTGTGCTACTTGTAATTAACGCTTTGCCTTCATTGGAAAACGCAGAGTTAACAGAGTTAAGTTGTGGTACTTGTTATCCAGGATCAGGCTGTGAAGACAGAGAGGCAGACTATAGCACCATCTACAAACGTGGCTGTTTGTACTGTTTCGGTCAGAAAGCAGTGGAAGAGACCACCCAGCTTCCAGTAAAAAGACAACTAGCAGAGGATGGTTATCCATTAGGCCAGTGGGGCTTCACAGCCCACATGCTCGTCAGTTCAGCAGAGATGGAGTGAAACTTTTGAGAGAAGCACAAAGAGGAGGGGAGGCACAGTAAAGCAGACAGCTAGAGACAAAAACCAACATGTTTCCAGACAAAGGGGAAAAAAAACTGAACTATAAAAGACACAAAGTTTTTAGTACACTTGTACTTGTGTTCGGCCTGTGGCTTATATCCCAAATACATGACGGAGTGCAGAGTGACTGTACACATTTCTACCAAGAGGTGAGATTAGTGAGTTAGTTACCCATCTTCAGGCTTAACTCCACTTTTCCTCTATCACAAAGCTGACTCACTTTTAACTGGGGTAGATCACCATGGCAACCTGAACCGAGACAAGGAATAAGAGCACTATATATTTGCATCAGTAAAATGATCTTACTGTTACCGGGCTCTTCATTTACATACTTTAAAAACGAAGGAAAGGGATCAAAGGGATAGTTTCTACGCCATGAAAGGATGACTGTGTTGACTGTGTTGCTTGGTTTGTATGTGTTCAAAGATGCAAACTAAGCATAAAAAAATAGCTCTGCAGGGCTACTAGCGGTCACAGGGAACCTTTGAACATGGAAACATAAACTTTAATTACGCAAAATTTCGGATTTTTCCGCACCTGCATATTCCTGTGGCCTCATTGGCCTATTGATGACCCTCTGGAAGGCGACTATCCAATCCCTTTGCTCAGCCTCGGTCTCACAGGCAAACAGGAACTTCCTGTCTGGCGTGACGATGGTGATGCCGTGGTTCCAGTGGTAGCCCTGCGTGGACGGGGGCAAGCCGGACAGGACGGTGTAGCTGTTCTCCTTACTGCCGATGAACACCTCGCCGCGGGCGTAGGCATCCTGGGAGGCAGAAGGACAGAGACGAACAACCTGTGAGCGAACTGAGTGATCAATCAGCGCTGAAAGAAAGCACACAAGGGCGCAGGTCTCTTCTTACCAGAGGGTCTTTGAAGTACATGAGTCTCCTGTCGTCCATAGTGAACCACCTCTTCTTGAAGCCCTCTGTGTGCTGTGGCAGAGCAGGAGACACAACAACAAAATACTGACACTCTCATTCAGCACACGGAGACCAGAAGGAGGTCAGGCATCGCAGAGGCAGCGACAGCATCACATATTTGTGGTGAATTATGGTTTTATTTGGACCAAACAAGAGTCGCAGATTTAATTATTGCAGGTTTAATTATTTTGTTTCTGTCAACTTCAGATGAAGCGCGTTTTGCATGAGAAATGAAGTGTTTATTGAACGAATCCACTTCTGCAGCACGCTTTTGTTCATTTGAAAAGGTCTGGATTATTTAATTGTTCCTTTTCATCACACTATTGTTAATGTAAGGAGGCGATTCAGTACAAGTACAATGGTAAGCACTTCATGAGAGTGCATGAATGGGCCTGTGCTCCACAGAAGAGCCTTCGTTACACAATATCACCCACCACTGGATTTGTAATGAACCGCAATAAAAACAACATTATCCTCTTCCATTTCATAATGCCTGGTATTACATTACATTATGTACTACATTTTAAAAGTAACATGCCCAACACTCGATGTAGTATACTATAGAGAAATGTTTCCCAAACGGGGAGCATTGACAGGATGAGAGATGAAAAAAACATGGTTCTTATATGCAAAATGTATATTTTGTTGAAATACCATATTTTTTTTTACCTTTTAGGATTCAACTATTGATCTAAAATTCTTCTAATTAAATGTTCTGAGAATAAAAAAATCACTTAATGCAATATGTTGAGGTGCTTCAAGTAGAAACAGCTTCATTTTCATAAGCAAAAATGAACCCTACCCCTAACCCTAACGATGATTTCACTTTATCAGAGCGGGAGTAGGATACAGTGAGTAGAACCACAGCACAAACCTTTGGACCCGTTTTCTCCATGAAGCCTTCCTTCATGAAGTTCCGGGTCAGTTTGGGCACCAGCTGGAGAAGAAAAGAAAATCCCACGAAACAAAAGAAAGCACGTAACATTAAGAATAATGCTTGTCACACATTCAAAGACAAAAGCAGCTGATTTCCTGACGTGACAACAGTGCTGTATGATGAAATGACTCGCCCTCACCTCCTCATCACTCGCTCCGGGGAAGGCCACCTGTAGGTAATGGAACCTGGCCGCTCTGATGGCATTGAACCAGTCGACCATCTCCTGTAAAAAAAAAAAAAAAAAACACCCTCAGTGACAATGTGTCCTGCTGCAAGTCACACAGTGTTCTTATCTTTACAGCATGTGTTTTGGGCTAAGGAGAACGTTTTCTACAGTTTCCCCTCTGACGCCTGTGAAGGTATCTTCCCCACACGCTTAATGCAAGTCAAAGGCACGCGTGTCGTGTGGTGCTGCTGCAGTGCTGTCGATAACTCCACCACAGAACAAGAGTGACGGTGACATTGAATGAACCCAATGAACTCTCTGTCACAGCCTTCAGTTACGCGCCTCGGCCAGCAGAGGGAGCAGTGCTATTCCTGTCTGAGGCTCCACAGGATCCCCTGAATAACCCTTAGCATTAGATCACGGTGTCTTCTCTTTAATCTTCTTGGTTTTGACGAATCTCTTCCTTTCCCACGCACAAATAACGAGACTTAAAATGATGGTAAGAGTTTAAACAGAGAACGAGAGCTGACTTTTTCATTTTCTTACAGATCCTGCAGTAGTACTAAAATTTGATAGAAAAGACATGATTTGTATTTTTTTAGGAAGTTCAGGGGGAAAGATTACAGTGGTGCAGTTTAAAGGAAATGTTTATGAATTTCAAACAATCAGTCTTTTAATCAGTGCACAACGAGTCAGTTAAACATGCAAAACTGTAAAATCTTTGTATAAATCTTTGTATAAAAAGTACTGTACACAATCCAGCAAATACAGAGAGCACAGCTTATAATAAAACATGATTATTCACTTAGATTAATATGTATCTTAGTCAGCACTTTTAACAGGAAATGATTAACCACAGAACTCTGCAACTTCTATATTAACCCCTTGTTCTTTCCTATGAACCAAAATAAATGAGTGTGTACTTATTGTTATGACTCAGAACATCTGTCTCTATTTCCGTGTCATTACGACTAAATTACATAAAGTAGTTCTTTCCAGGGACCCTCCAAGGAAATTATATAGAAATTATGGAACTCATAAATTGAAGTGTTACCATGGCGTTAGCATTTACAAATTCATTTCCTTCGCTGTTTGCTGTCGACCCTGCAAACTAAACGACATGAAGTGCTTTAAGCCCTTTCCCGAGAATAAAAGATGTATTTATCTGCATTTCACTGCAGCATGTGGAATGGATTAACATGCGAGTGTAGAATGTGCACAGCGCTGACGTTAGGCATCTCGAACCAGACCGCATCACTACCCACAAGGAAGGAGTGGAGAGTGACAATAATATCCCTCCTCATCCTCCTCATCCTCCTCCTTGGGGAAGATATTCAGACTCTACAGGTTGATGAGGAGCTTTTGAAAAACCATAAATGACAGAACTGCAAGTCATGTGGTAACTAACTTACAGGCTACGCATGACAGTCAGGGTTTCAGCAATAGGACAAATCTTTGTGGATTCAATTCAAAGCAGTTTAAGGGGAAAAAAGGGCCATAATAATAAAATATAACTAGAAAAAAATGGCTTTGATCTTTAAAATGAAACAACGCCTGTGAGGTTTAACTGCTGTTCGAGGCTACTCACAATTATACTGCTCGCACACTGTGTTGAGCCTTTTTTTTCCCCCCCATGGCCCCTCCGTTTTTGATCAGTAAGACAATTCCTAATCTTCTCACTGAATGCAGACGTACAAACCTTTGAATTAAAGCTAAAAGTCAGCACTTTATCCTCAGAGTCACTCTGTCTGTCTCTGAGCCAAACTGTGTCGCTATGCAAATACTCTGGGACCGCAGTGTAGCTCCTGAAGCCACTGATACTACAAATGAACAGTTACAAAAAAAAAAAAAAGCTGAAAGGAAATGAATTATTAAGGGACATTTCCAACTCAAAGTGTGTTTTGTTAGGCAGACAGCGTGCATATTATACTACCAATCGTGTATTAGTGTCCTGCATTACTGTAATCTAAGACTTGTCATGGAGCCCACGAGAAGCACGCCATTGCATTGCAGAGAGGGTTCTTTAAAAGGGGTTTCTGTACATTTACAAATGTCTGTTTGACAGCGTACCTTCGCATCGCTGTGGTAGACAAAGATGTTCCTTGTGCTGTTGTCTTTCAAGTAGGTGATCTGGAGGCCACACGGGTTGCCAATCTTGGCCGGCTGGAAGGTGGCATTGAGGGTCTCAATTTTCATCACCGCTTTGGGATCCCTGGCCTTTGTGGAGGAAGACACAAACAACAAATAGGACGGAGTCCAAGCCTTGTACTCTGGAGAATTGCTGGCTTTTTACAAGTGTGTGTGTGTGTGTGTGTGTGTGTGTGTGAACACCCTTTAACAATCAGCTGCATCATCTCACTTACGTCCTGCTTGTTGAAGTATTTTAGCGCCCCCTCCCTCTCTGACAGGATGAACTTTCGGCTGAGAAACTGACCGTTGTCTCTTCCTCGTTTCCATAGAAACCCCTCTCTGTACCCTGGGCAGAGAGAGAGAGAGAGAGAGAGAGAGAGAGAGAGAGAGAGAGAGAGTGTGTGTGGTTGGGAGGTTGGTATCAAAAACCCATTGGAGCAGATGAGAGATTAAACGGAGGAGGCATTTGTAGCCGTAATGGTGAGATGTTGAAACTGGTTGGTGTAATATGATACTTGAGTTAAGCTGAAATCAAAGATCGTTCAAAATCGCATTTAGGAGGGGAGGAAGAAAAAGACGAGAAGAGAGAGAGAGAGAGAGAAAACACAACATCCAAGAGGCAAACAGACAAAAGATACAGCATGAGACAGCACACAGAGAGTTTCTCTCTCTGTACCAAAGAACATCCTTTTCCATGTTAATGATATGCTGCTCTATTTATAGCCCGTAATGTCTGCTTCTTCTTCAGTCTATTTTGGTAGAAAGCTCTGCCAACACTGCCTCCTTTTCTGTCTTTTCTCGTCTATTTTGGTCCTGCTGTGAAGTGGTTTCCTTCTAATCTGGAGCTATTTATGTGGTTTGGTTGGAGAAGGAGGTGGAGTAACATATTTTAGCCATACGGCTCATGATGTTACCATGTTTGCGTTTAATTATGACTGCCAATTTGTAGCACGCATTTACAGCGAAAAGGAGTGGAAGAGGAGCTCATTTGTCCTGAATGATGAAATAGAACAGTACATAATCTGAAACATTAAACAGGAAGTTTAGAGGAAAGATTCCTCCGGTGTACGTAAGAGTAAGAAATGGATGACGGACGGATGGTAAAGGGGTGACTCGGCCAAAAGATCATCCAACAATGTGCATAACAGTGTTTCATTCACTTTCAAATCATTATGTCTTTAGAGAGTTGTTCCACTGAAAACTATTCACTGTGAGATTCATAGATTATTCATCCAGTGCTTGGGGATATTTTTTAATGTCTGGAGCACCACTAACAAAATTCTATTTACCTCAGTGCGTGTAAAGGCAGAAATCTCACAGACAAATCTTCTGGACAAATAAAACTTCTGTGTCTGCAAGGCTAATTACCTCAAGATTTAGTTACAAAATAGCTTTGACTGTAATTTGAGTAAGCCAGCCCTTTAACTTGAACTTAACTTGGTATTATTTTGATTTTTTGGGGACACTTCGGGAGAGCACAGCAAGCCGTAAACAGCTGTAAGCTGTAACGTTGTCCATCCGCTGTTTGGTGCTGGTCAGGTAATGTTTAGAGGATCTCCTCAGCGGTCTACACAGTCGACGTGGGACGTATGTACACAATAATTCTTGTACCATAATTTAATGCTTCACATGCTTCATTTTCATGTTCACACACATTTCTTTGTTCGCTCTTACATTCTCTTTAATCAGTGCCCACTGCCATTGATTACCTGTCTTCTTGTCCTCTGCTCTCATTCCACTCTATCTTTGAGTGTGTGTGCGTGCGTGTGTGTGTGTGTGTGTGTCTTTGTGGCTGTGACTTTCTGACATGAAACATTCACCTACACTGGCATTACCTCATCGATCAATAGCCCTCCTTGTCCCCACCCTCGCCTCCTTCCCTAACACTCTTTTTCTTCCTCCTATCCTTTGCATACTGGATCAATATTAACCATTGGCCGCTGTAGAGGCCAGGTTACTGCCAATAGTCAACTCCAGCCTCCTACACACACGCGCACACACACACACACGTAAAGATGTCATGCACCTCACAATGAATGATGAAGAGAGCATGAATGCACAAATACAGATGACAGAGTGACTCATATTATTACACCGTGCATGTGTGTGTGTGCGTGTGTGTGTGTGCGCGTGCAGGCGTGCGTGGTTTTCCACTGTAACAATAAACAGATGAGGTCACTGCAAGCCAATCAGAAAGCTCCATCTACAACAAGACTGTGAAATGTATACAAGCAGACGCACACATACCCCACACACAAACACAGTATACTTGTACTTCACACACACACACACACACACACACACACACACACACACACACACACACACAAACATACACACAGTTTTACTGGCAGTTCTATTCTCTGGCAGAGACAATTACAGTGTCACTGCTTGAGTATAGCGGCTGTGCTTTAAACCGCAAACATACGCACAGCCAATTAGACGAACAACGCCGAAAATGAATGTTTGAAAGTCGGTGAAGGATGTTTCTGGATAATTGACTTCCAGCTTCTGGCATCCAGCGGGAAATGTTTGTCCAAGGAGTTTTCAAGGTTCTGCTTATCGAAGGGTAAAAAAAAAAAAAAAGAAAACAACCCAACAACAGAGCAGCAATTTTTGTTGGGTTTTTTTTCCCTTCTTCTTCTGGATGGAAAAACTCCATACGCACAAGCGTGCATGTGCATGCATTTGTGCTTCAGAACAAGTGACACGACACGTGACAGAATATCTTTTGCACCATCAGAAGACGTGTGTGATAATGACATGCAGCAACACTATCTCCACGTGGTGTTATTGGGTTTCTTTGTATTCAGAAAATGATCATGGACATTAGATAATGCGCCATGTTTAGAGGCTAATTACAGGAAATCAGGAAATGAAAACACTGCTAGCACTATCACAACAGCGGTGTACAACATTTTGGGAAACATGCTCATCTGCTTTCTTGCCCAGAGTTAGATGAGGAGATCAACAGCGCTCTCATAGCTGTACGGTAACATGAAGAGAACATCCAGGGGCTGGTTAGTCTGTCAGTACATCAACTTTCTCATCTAACTTTCAGGTAGAAAGTGAATATGTGTATTTTATGACAAACTACTCCTTTGGTGTTTTACATAGCTGAGACCGATGCACAGCTCTCCATTAAATATTCAGTTTGTGTGGTCTTATTCCAGACGGGGGGGGGGGGGGTGCTAATGATGAAATCAGCTTCAGCTTGGAAAAAAAAGAAATCAGCTCGGATGTGGTTCACAGGCACAGTAATACAAACACATCAGTATGCACGTACCAGCAGAGTAGGGCTCCTGTTTTTCGATAAACTCAAACTCATTCCTCTCGTACTTGGCTCTGATCCACTGCTCTCTCAGCAGCCTGGAGACACAGAAACACACTCACAGTTAGCTTTCATGATTCTAACAAATAAATAACCAAAAAAAAAAAAAAATCTCTGCAGTCCTCTCTTTGTTGTCATTGATCCAACACGGTGAGGTGTGCCTACAGGCGTAGAGATGTAAAGTATTTTATCCTGAAAAACTCTTCAACAGTGGCATATTTGACTAAATGCATTTGAAGCTTTGAGTGCATCATCTGCATTCATAGCATCTGTAGGAGTAACCACAGCACCTGTGACAACAGACCGTCAGCAAGCCTGCTTGTAGTCCGCATGGACAAAATTTAGAGCTATTTTAGCAAGTGCAAAGAATGCGTGAGGATTAAATCACCCTTAATCATGTAGAAATATTAGCATTTATTGAAAGGAGCATTTCGTGGAAACGGTCTCATTGGCTTTCTCGCCACGAGTTAGCTGCTTGTTAGTAACTTCCTGAAGCTGTTGTTGCTGCCGTGACGTCGTGTATCGACCAACACAGATGGAAAATTACTGCTTCTGGACAAGAATCAGTCAGACGCGTAACACCCTATCAAACCATAACGTGTCATATTTTACACTTTGGTTTGTGTGCGGATGAAACAAACGAGCTATGATGTGTCAGCTAGCGAATTTTAGCACTGCTGTCGACTCATCTTTTCACTTTGCGCCCAGGCTGGTTGCCCTGTGAAGCTGTAGTTTCATGTTTAATGCACACGTGTGTATATTTTTCCGTTTTGACCAATATCAGTGTTGTCACATCAGGTTTCTTACTTTCTTTCTTGACCCTGACTGAAGTGAATTACCCATTAGAGCTCACACACACACAGACATGCCCGCTGCCTTTAACCAAAGCTGCATATAAAGGAAGCAATCTCAATTTCAGACCTTCTATCTCTCCAGCGTGAGTAGAAACAAACGGCAACAGTCAGCACATCGCCATGCCAACAATCTCTCTCATCTTGTTTCCTTCTCTACCTCTCTCAACCTTTAAAGTCCCTTCCTTCAGGCTCCCAACTGCTTTCATCGTCTCCTTCTCAGCGCATTTCTACCTTTATTTACCCTTTTTCTATCTCGAATTCATATAAAACTATCAGTCTATCAGCACCGGGGAGTAAAATGTCAGACTCTCTGCAACGTTCTAGTGACACAGGATCTCACAGTGATCGCCGTGGTTCTCAGGGGAGTACAGTGAGTGAATACAAACAGACACCATGGCACAGACACTGACAAAGACACTTCTCCCTCATCTCTCACTCTACCTGTTTCTATTTTTAATCATATTCTGTTGAAGGGAGGCACACAGAGAGATAGCGGACATGCCCAAAATGTCCAAAAAAAAGTAGGAAAAGTAGGAAGTATGATGGTTGTGGCTTCCGGATAAAATCGAACTAATGCTTACAGAACGTAAGAAAAAAAAAAAGATAAAAACAAAAATCCAATGTGACAACATGAAATAGTCCACAGGGGTGTATGACTTCTTTTTATACGCTTTTTATACACACAAAGAGGAAAAGGAAGGGCTATACAAAGTCAGATGTGTGAAATGGTATACTAAATATAAATTTACAGTAAAATTGTTCCACCAAACAGCATGATGCATAACTTTCACACTTATCAGCATGTATAACTGCCTGCGTTCAGCATTTTCTCGTCACATTCAGTTGCACACAGTGTGGGCAGAGCACTGCAGAGCCCGACAAGGGCCAGTAGTAGATAAAGGAATACAGTAAGACTTTCAAGCTGTACAAACCGATGCTTTACATGAACAATAAATCAAATGTGAAAGGGGTTTCTCTTTGTGATGTAACCACAGGTGAATGTACATTGGCGCATCAGATTAATGCGTCTCAACTCTGCAGTTTCCCTCAGCTCTACGGGATGTTTTATGTCATCATCTTTCATCTTGTACTTTTTGGTTCCAAGGACCACAACTTTACTTTACTGTCTTGGTTTCCAGAAGCAGGCAGATATTTTTATCTCAAAAGCACTGAAAAAAATCCACCGTTCACTCCATATCCAGCTAGAAATAATAAATAGCAGTAGGAGTTAGTGGTTAGCAATGCTAAAAGAAGAGTGTACTTGTGAAGTAGACAGGAGCCAAAACTCTAAACGAGTGATGGATCTGCTCTGAGTCTCCTTTATATCAGATTTATAAGGTGATAAGGTAAAACTTTATTTATGCAGGTATACAAGATTAAAAAAAACATTTAAAGTTTAAAGTTAATTATGTTAATTATGACTTTTAGAGCAACACTCCCAAAGTGCAATTTCATCGAGAAACGTCCCATTACTGAGCTTAAAATCCCATGCTTTGCCCCGCTTATTACAGGTGGAAGCTGAAAACACAACCAGCAGCTTTAATTGGTTTACTTTTAAACTTCTGCAGCTATAGATGAATGCTTTGTTCACCATAAGGCATTCTGAATTCACTATCACTATGAATTCACACCTCTGACTTGCCTCGTCTCCATCACAGCAGCAGCAGAGGCTCAAGCGTTTTATAGTATTAGCCCCATCAGCCTATATGCCAGTATGACAGACAACGCACGATTTCTCAAAAATGAAGTTTAAAGAATTAGAACTGGTGGCCACAACATAGAACTGATATCACTGTTATGTTATTCCAGAGATTTATATGCTTCTCTGATTTCTCTGAACATTGAGGATATGGAGTAAAATTTAAATGGGAAAAAAAACAAACACTTCTGGAACCAGCGGCTCTCACTTCAAAACTTCACGGTTTTATTATAGGAACTTGAATGAAAACTGTTCACAGAGAAATAAAAAAGTTTTCCAGCCTCTGGGTTTGCTTCCGCGTTACGTTGCCAGCTGGTCCCACCGACATGTTGCCTTTACATATGATTTACATTGAGATGACACACAAAAACAAAAGGTATATTTTCTGAGCTCTGGGAAAATTTCCATAAATTCAAAATTTTTCACTACAGACATTTTGAGTTTACATTGCTGGAAAAGCTCTCAACCACTCTGACTTTTTACTACTTATAGTGGAGGAAAGTAGTCAAAATATAAGTCAACTTAGAAGTCACCTCTGATATTTTGTTCGATAAAGGTTATATGACACATTGACATACAAACACTAGCACCAGCACGGCTGTGTTGAGGCCATGGGAGAATACACAAACACTGACCTTTAAGTGACATTATGGAAGCTCAGTGGAGAACTGCATTTAATAACTATAAGAAAGTACAAGCAAATAAATAAATAATAGTGGTATAAGGTAGATATGACAGTAAACTCGACTAAACTTACACTATACTACCTTTATCATCAAAACACTTAGTTAGCATGTATTTTCTCTTTTCAAACAAACCACAAAATGTTATCAGGGCTGTGTATGACACAAGGCTGAACCTCCAGTATTGATGTTTAGAAAGTCACAACTGAATTACTTACTTGCAGTCGGTGTGTGTTGGTCTGTAGTAGAAAGCGGGAACTTTCTGCTCATATTTGGCCTTGGCTGCATTGTTTCCCATAGCAGCCATTAACTGAAAGGGAGACAGGACAACACAACCTGGTCAACCTAATACTGTTCACAGTCAAATATTCACTTCAGTAGAACATACAGCAGTTTTCACAATGCTGCATTTCACATGTGGTGGGTAAAAAGGACAAATATGTACAAGGTATTTTATTTTGAAACTCTTCTTTAAGGTAAAATATTATGGTGACGGTTAGGAGACCTTTTTCACAGCAGCCATCTTGACATGAAATAGTAGGGCCAATGCCGGCGTTTCCAGTGATACTAATTCAGGTTCAGTTCCATTTATTCTAGCAGAGCCTTTTTCCAGTGAGCTAACATGGACCACAGCTGCACCCTGACTCTGTTTGACCTGAATGGAACTGGACCTTAATCATATCACATTATCACTGATAACACCTTCGTTGACCCAACTATTTCATGTCAAAATGGCTGCTGTGAAAAAGTTCCATTTGGGGATTTGGGAACCAACCAAAGCATTTTGATCAGTTCTACACTTTTGTATTACTGTTACTGTAATAATAGTAATAATAATAACATATACCTACACCAACCCTTTCCAATCTTACATAAATTGTGCAACAATCAGGAAAAATAATCTTAATAACCCAAAACTGACTTCTATTGTTACTCAGATTTCAAAATAAAATCAAAGAAAATAATAGAAAAATAGACTGACATCTTTCCTTCCATAAAGACGTTATACAACAGAAATTACAAAATAAAATGCCACTGGGAAACACTTTTTACAGCAGAATCACATAACAGCAGCCATGACATTTCAAGAAAATAAGAATGGTGACCACAAAATCACAATAGGAAATCTTAAGGTAGAACTTCTCCAGTCGACAATGAGGCCCCTGCATTGCTGTGGGATTAATTATGGAAATGGCTACGCTGCACTGGGACGTGTCTGTCTTACGCTCTCGTTCCCTTCATTGTGAGTTACATCCAAGGATAATCCCTGAGTCCAATCCAGCTGGCTGAATCCCTCAACACGCCTCACTTATCCTCTCAGGGGCTCTTTAAGGGATGCGGCGCTGTGGCGTTTTATTGTGAAGGTCAAATAGCAGCAGAAAAAAAATCAACCAAAACACAAAACCTCTGAAGAAAGTCACAGAAATGGACATGGGACACACCTGCTGTCAAAATGTGACATTACAAACATGATATGAAAGCAAAAGATCAGGCACATGTTGCATAACTTCGTTGGCTATGCCTTCCTTTTATGTAAACTGCTTACCAGTGCAGACCGTGAGTTACAAGCATCTGCAGAAGCCATTCAGTTACTGCTCAGTTAAATGACAAAATCTTCAAGATAACTTGATTCACATGGCACAAGAAAAATCTGATTTCTCTTCTCTCATATAAAACCAAGAGCTGTGGTTTAATTTATAGAAACACTCCCACCTTTGAGCTATAAGAATTATAAATCTCATTTGTTCTGCATACTGTATATCTGTTCATGCACATATTGTATAGTCTTATTTACATACAGAAAGCCAAATACGGATACGGATAATGCAGACTTACATGAATCCCAGCATTCACCGAGGCAATGCATGAACGATCTTGAATGTTATTTTGTTAGTTGCAGCATATATCTACTTTCTTAAGCACAAAAATAAATGAATAAATATGTAGAAGTGGGTTTATTCATGGTTTAAGCACATAATAATTGATAAACGAGGAGCCTGACTGTGTTTTAAGTAACATCTCTTTTCATAAATGTGCTTTTCGTCACCTCCTATTAAGGCTACTTTTATCAAGTTTGGCTGTAAAACCATCCTTCAAAATAAAATACTTATTTATTTTTAAGACATTTGATCTCAAGATAGTTCTGCGGTGTCGACAATGACTTTCCTTCTGTCGTCACATCCCAGCCACCTCTGGGATAAGACGGAATAGGAAATATCTGCAGGAACTCAGTGACGTTATCACTGTAAGTCAACACGAAGAAAGACCCCTGTGGGACATTTGTGGCACCGTGTTAAACTCAAAACCCTCCCACCAAGTATAGCTGTGTGGATAATAAAGTGACTACTATTGTGGGCATTGTTGTGATTGTGGATGTTTTATTGGAGTGGGACCAGCTCCAGAAGTCTCAACAATAAACTCTGGCATCTCAAAATCACTCCCCAACCCATAATTTAAAAAAAAAAAAGAGGATTTAATATAGACGCAATGCAAACCCCTCACCTTTTTTCCCTACAATGTTATCAAATCTGGCCTGAACGTCTAATCCTCTTGTGTTATTCTTGCGTCCTTGCATGTCAAATCCATCCCATCACATCCCAGTTATTGTCCTCTCACATCCCCATCCTCCTGTTTTTACTCATGACTCATATCTGCGTCACCACCCTCAAAGTCCTTTTTGTCACCCAGTGGTGCTGTGACAAAAAAGCACTGACACGATTTATTCAAGGGACAACTTCACTCTTCCCCGCAGAGAAATAACACATTTTCAACTATAACAACAACGTTAAAAAAAAAAAAAAAAAAAGTATTTTTTTTTTTGTGTTTACAATTCTGCACAGAACACTCATTTCTTGCTGACATATTTGTGAAGGGAGGAGGGGGCATGTTTGCAAGTCGTGCAACAGCTCAGCTTCTTTTTACACACAGGAGAAAAGTGTAAACAGTCTCCCAAATGGAATGATGCCTTATTGATCCATGTGAGGAGGAGACTCTCTCCTCCCAAAGGGAGGTCAGGAGTCAGGGTCAGGCTGAAGATCAATGTTCTGGTGCTGCTGCACAAGGAGTAAGGATGCCTTGAGACGCCGGTATCACAGCCAATCAAATCATTTTTAACGGACTCCTACTGGCTGTAATCCAAATAAAACTCTGATCCTTGTTGTAGCCTATTGTTCGCCGCTCTACCTAAAACTCCATCAATGACCTAGACGTACAGTGCAGAAAATAAACAGCAGCCAGCAGTTTGTGTTAATGAGGTCTGCTCCTGCTGTATGTGTCAGCAAGCAGAACTGCTTCGGCTTAAAAAAAACAAAAAAAACAACGCAACACTTTGGGGGTTTTTTTCAGTGCCATGTTTCCTCATTCTGCTTTATTTTCTATCAGATTGTTAAGAAAATGTCCCCTGACTGGGCTGTTTCCATAGTAACGAAAAAATAATGGCTTTTACACTCCGTAGTTAACACGAGCGCCATACTTAATAGTTTTTGTCTGTATTCTGTGCACATTCAGACCACTCACATACTAAACATGCACACTTATGTTACATGTACTGGGATTTGGACACAGTTTATGTCACTATAGTTGGCCTCGGGCAAGAACCTCTTCAGCCAATGGATCGGTTCTTAAAGGAGCATTTTGGGAAATACGCTTATTCGCCTCCTCGCCGAGTGTTTAATGAGAGGATTGACACCAGTAACTTCCAAGAGTCTCTGCTGGTTGCCCGGCAACTGGTCTCACACAAGAAATAGTCTGGCACATAAAGCACATGTTGTTTTTGCACTTTATTTTTTGTGTGGATTCAACAAATGAGATAGATGTGATGTGCTGTATAATTAGCGAGGCGTTTGTGACCTCTGGACAGAGCCAGACGAGCTTGTTCTATTATTTATGCAAAACTGAGCTGCAGCTGTAGTCTCATGTTTACCATACACTTTGTTGTACGTTCTACATTACATAACACTGAGGACATCGACACTATGAAATAACATATCAGATTATGTGGTACAACAAAAAAATGTTTGATATTTTATCCTTCAAAGTAGTCACCTTTTGCTATGATGACAGCTTTGCACACTCTTACTCCACAACTGGCTTCATGAGGGAGTCACCAGGAATGTATTTACAACAGTCCTGAAACTTTTGGTTGAGGTAATCAGGTAATTATGGAGGCCAGATGATCTGATGCAGGACTCCATCCCTCTCTTTGCTTAAACAACCCTTACTCCAAAACCCTACCGGGCACGCCTCTGTCACGTTGCGGCCGCAGTGCTCTTTTGGTTCATCCTCCACGCGACTTCAAACTCCACTGGGAGTGTTTCAGAAGCAGAGCATTTATCCCGCTAGACTTCATTAACTTATATTTGGGTCATTGCCCTGTTGAAAACAAATGATGGTCCCACTAAGGGTAAACTAGACGTATGTATGTAACGTGATGGTAGCCATGCTGATTTTAAGTATACCTTGAATTTGGAATGAATCACAATCAAGAGTCATCAACGAAGCACCCATACGTCATCATACCTCCTAAATTCTTCAGAGTGGGAGCCACACATGCAGATCCCACCTCTGTGTCTCACAATGACACAGCATTTGGCACTATAATTATCAAATTTGAACTAATCAAACCAAAGCACAGATTTCCACAGGTCTAATATCCATTCCTTGTGTTACTCTTTTGGTCTCCCTCAGTTGTGGTTTCTTTTCAGCAATTCAGACAGTGAAAGCTCGATTCATGCTGTCATCAAGACAAAAGTTGGCTAATTTGAAGAATCTGAAATCTTCAAATTCCCCAAAATGTCACACTATTCCTTTAAGTTTGGAACATGAGTGACCTCTGTTGTACCTACTGTGTAATATTTTCTTCTGGGAGTCTCCTAATACGACTGCTGACACTACAAAAATTTCTTCTGTTCTCATCTAAGTCCCGCTGTGGTAAACCAGCCACAGCAGGACTTAAAGCTCAGTGGTGTGAAAATCTTCTTTTTACTGTTTGGTGACATTTAAGTGAATAAAACTGGCTCACAAACAGAGCGGAAGATTGAAACACTTGTGCGAGTAAACCTGATAGAAAAGATATTTCTTGCATGCGGTCCAGCGTCTCAAATGTTGGCATATCTATTCCATTGGTGGAAATAGGTAAAGTGATACCAGTCAAATATCAAATGTCAGAAGTCCTCTGAGAGGAGGTGGAAGTGCTGTTTAATCCAGGATGTGTACATCTTTTCGATTGATATGTTATATATGTTTGCTATTACTGCCCTACCTCCACCTCACTGGCATCCCACGTGTCCTGGACGGACTTGACCCGGCTGATGTGGGGGATGCTCCGGTGAAGGAGCGAGCAGGCCTGGCAAACAAACACACCCAAAGTCAGTGACGCCCAGTCTGGCTCTGCAGGAGAGAGAGAAGAGGAAAGAGAAAAAGAAAGGGAGGGAGGGAGGGAGGGAGGGAGAGCCGGGTGGGGTGAGAGAGGAATGACGTAGGGAGAACAAGCAGGGAGGTGAAAGGAGGGGAAGTGGGTTTCGGGGAGAAAGAGACACGAGAGGGGAAATGAAATCGGGCACAGCAGTGCAGGAGGATGGTGGAGATAATGGTGGTGGACAGAGGAGAGAGAGAGATAAAGGAGGAGGGGGTGAGAAAATTTTGTCATAAAAGAGCTGCAACAAAGAAAAGACCAGCTCAAGATTCAGGCTATAAATACTGAAAGTGCTGATGCTGGAGCTGTTAAGAGGTAATAGGAGCAAAGTAAATGAAGCAAATATTACAAGGGACTCTGGTTGAGTGTGTCCCCGCTCGTAAAGGAGAGCAGGGCAGCAAAATGCGATTTTGGGGAAATCCTATTTAGCCCAATGACAGGAAACAGACCGCCTGAGATCCGATCAGGTTATCGGGTTAGTTACATCACCAGACTCCAAAATACACACGCATGCAATATTTTATTTTCTGAAAGGAGACAAGAAACACAGCCTGGCATGCACACACACACACAAACACCTGTGCATCATCCCTTAACAGACCATATGTTGTGTTATTGCCAACACGAGCATGTGACTAAACGCGCGCTTCGATTATAGCACCAGAAACGTCGTCTCATCAGCAGTCAAACACGATGTGCAAAAAAAAAAAAAAACATGGAGAGAAAAAAGGAGTTTTTTCTTTTTTTTCTCTCTCCCTGCAACGTGATTCAGCAGCAGCAGCATCCGTGGGTGTTCAGCGAAGGTACATTTGACTCATTGTATCACACGGAGACTTTGATTCTGTCCATGCAGACGAAGTTGTCAAAGCCGGAGACGCAGCGTGTCGGAGACGGTGACGGAGTGTAGTGAGATAGAGAGATAAAGAGAGAACGATGAAGATGCAGATTAGAGCTTTTGCACAGAAGACCGAAATTATCTGATTGGTAGAAACTGAAAGCTCGGTGGGTGAAAAGATATTCGGGGTGCAAGATAGTTCCAGTCCTGGTCAAAATATAATGAACTACTGCGGAAACAATTAGTCCCCTAATAAATGAGTCAGCCAAGAGAAGTTTAATTGCCATCAACTTTCATCATTAAATCAGTTATAGTTATATATGAAGAAAGACAACATGTAAAGAAACGTTCCAGTTTCTCAAGTATGATTAATCTCTGTTTTATATAACTGTATCTGACATTAATCTCATGTCCAGGAAACGCTTTTAAGTTCATTTATTCTGTTTTTGTCTTGTGTCTAGTGATTAGTAGTCTTGTGATTTCCTGTTTTATTTTGTTTCCACTTCCTGTCTGTCTATTGTCGCCAGTTTTACTTTCTCCCTTTGTCTGTTTTCCTGCCCTTGGGATTAGAAGTCTCCGCCCTGAATGTTTCCACCTGTGTCCTTACCTTGTGTGTATATATAGTCCGTGTCTCCCTTTGTCCTGTGCCAGTTCGTCCCATGTGTCAGAGAACCAGCGACTTATTCCGTGCCATTGCCACGGTCAGGTCTTGTTGTTTTGTTACTTTGTTTGTTCGGGTTTGAGTTTTGTTTCATGAGTCCTAGCTTAGCCTCGTAAGAGAGATTTTCTGTTTATTTGTTCTTTCTTAGTCTAGCTTCAGTCGAGTGAGATTTAGTTTCTTAGTAGTGAAGAGGTTTTTCCTCTGTCAAGAGGAATGAAGGAATGATTTTTATTTTGTTAATAAAAACTTTATTTTGAAACTTTTGTCTGTGAGTCATGCATTTGGGTTCTGGTCCATAGTTTGGCCGTGACAATTAAAAGGTCATATTCCTGGACACATGGTTGGATGTTGCACTGTACATATCATTCTATTGACATGTTTTACATGCTTTAATTTGAAAAATTAACATTACTTGGTTACATGCAACATGACTCAATAAATAACTCAAATAATAACTGCGCTCTTCTTCTTCTTCCTCCATAATATGGCATTAATAATATAGGAAAGTGTAGGACTGCACCTTATGATTATTTCTACTATCAATTAATCTATTCACATTTTTTTCCACTAATGTAATCCACCATTATGGATGGGAGATCAATTATTAATTGCCCTTTTAATATTCATTCATATGCACATTTGATTATCCGATTATTTTCTTTTAAAGGGACGGTGTGTAGGAATGGCATGTAGCGCTGTGGTTGCAACCCCCTTGCCTACATACAGACATACTTACATATTGTGTGAATCTGTCAGTTCTGATTGGAAATATGAAAATTGTTTCAAATATGCAATATATAGAAATAAGAGAGTCTTCTGTTATTTACTGTTATATACAGTATTAATGTAGATTATTAGATATTTCATATCATAACGTAGGTTATTTTACTGCTACTCAACATGAATTTTATGATGTTTCTCTCACGATATCGGTATAATATTATATTATGGTGACTGTCAGTCTGCCCGTTCTGTCCACAATCACAAAGCTGAACAGTGGATGCAGTATATTCATAAAACCCCCACATCAGGAACACCACTCCCCGCCCAGTGGAACTGCTTTTTACTACTAGTTTACCGCAGAGAAACAAGAGATCATGCAAAGCAGTAATCCTCACAGTAATCTGCCAAATTGGAACAACATCACATCATCAGAGTACATGCCACATGTCTAAATTTATCAATAAACAAGATTTCTGTCTGCAGCAACAAAAGTTCCATCCTCTGTGTCAACAATCCGACTGCAATATGAACAAAATCCGCAGTACTATCGGCTTATCCCTTACACTAAGATTAGAAGTTTACAACCACAAATCCACCACATTAAACTACTTCTTCTGTCCTCTGTTCCTCTCACACACACACACACACAAACACAGAGAAACACACACACACACACACACAAACACAGAGAAACACACACACACACACACACACACACACACACACACACACACACACACACACATCTTTGTTTCTCAGAGATGCCTGCTGGTTCAGCTCCAACGCAATGAATTATTCAGTTAAATCCAAGCAACAAACTAAATACAATTAATGTCCAGTTGTAGATGTCCATCTGTCTCAGTTTCATGCTGGAAAACCTGCCAATGACTCCAAAAAAAAAATGTCTCTGCCTTAAATCTGTGCACCAGATTTTAGTTTTTCTTTTCCCTTCTTTGCAGTAGTTTAGCTCTTGTAGACTGTAGCACAGTATCATGAAAACAGAGCACAGACCTACATCGAATGCATTTTGCAACTTATAGAACTGTCTAATTGATATGAACCTATATGAAATAAAATTTCTAAATTACCAACCACAAGAGCAACGCTAAATTAAGGTGAGGCTGTGGTATTCTGGGCTCTCTTCTGGCATGAGTGTGTGCCCTCTGTTTGCCATCCAAGGTGACATTTTTGAATATGTAGAAATAGAGAAAAAAAATCCTCACATTTCAGAAGCTCGCACCGGTGAAAGTTTGGTATTTTTAGCCACGCTAGCGGTGTGGTAACCTTGTGAGGCAGCTGCCCTTTTCCAAACAGTTTCCAAGGACAGCTTCCCAGAGGGGCTCTGTGAAATCTGGCACGTCAGGTTGGCGGTGTGGCTCCAGGGATGAAAATGTCTGTTGGTCGGTCCATGACCTGGTTCAGACTGAAATATCTCAATGGGTGGATTACCTCTGAATCTGGTAGCAGCCTTCATCTACAAGATGGATTTGCATAAAATTTGGTACAGCATGACTTCAGGATAAAATGCATTAACTTTGCTGATCCCCTAATTTTTCATCTTGCGCCATCATCAGGTCAAATCTTTCTTTAATTTGTCCAATACTTTGGTTTATACCTAAATTAGGATCCTAATTAGCATATGATGATATGCTAACATGCTAAAATAAGACAACATGGTGAACATGGTCAACATTATCCCTGCTAAAACTAAGCATGCTAATCATTACAGATGCTAAATAAATGACTAATTTATTGATCGTAACCACAGCTGACTAATTTTCTGGTGATTGACTTATTGATCAAGTGTAAGCATAAATATCCATAAAAATATCTTCTTTAGCTTATGGTTCATGATCTATACTGCATTTTAAGTCCATATATTTTCATTTGATTGATGAGCAATAAACAGCTAATCTATAAACAATTTAATAAATGATCCCTTTAATGTGGTGATTTTAGAGTTGTGACTTTTGCAGTCCATAATTCAACAATAAACAACACCTCAGACAAATGTTTTAGATAAAATCTGTGTCACTCACACCACCTCCATGGCTGTGAAGTGAAGCCATTGCAGAACTGCCAAAAACTGCAGTTCCTCAAACGTCCACTGGAGGCTGGCTACAGAACGAGTCAGTCTCCATAAACCCTCATGTTAAAATGTCCAACTTCACAGCAGAAATAAACATGTTTACAGCCTGGTACAAAAAACTGTTTTGGTTTCTGTAGCTATTTTCCCTGTTCATGACAACTGTACTGAAACTGAATTTTTATATAACTCATCTGTTCAAATTATATTAAGGCTTAAAGTTATGCATAATTAACAGTGTAGCCACTTCGTAACCACGTTTTTGCTGTTTTTTAGATTAGCTGGGAGGTAGTGGAGGCAGGACTGCCACCCACTGCCACACAAATGTGTTTATGAGAGGCTATTAATATTTATGACCATATATTGCCATTTGATTGACGATATTTAAGAGTTTTGCAGTTGAGAATTGAACAATGAACAACACCTCAAGCAAATCTTAACATCAGCCACGCTCAAGTGTCAGGCTGTGTTCATGATGTTGGAATACGTGTGTACATTGTTAACATGCACAGCGTATGCACGGCCACAAAACACTCGAAAGCAACGCTCAAAAATCGCTGCGTTCACTCTCCATCTCACTCTCTTTATAGCTGCCATTTCTCACATGGGGAGGCCCTCAGCGTGGCACACCGCAGTCGAGTGAATGCGAGACTGTGTACTTCACTAGGGAATCATTCAGAGCCAATGGAGGGAGCGAAAAGTACTAATTCTTGCAGTTCTCTGTCCTCTTGAGGCCGGAGAAACAGAGTAAAGAGGTTCAGAGGCGGTGGAGGAGGGACACAGTGGGAACAGAAAGGGAGGAAGAGTGTGGGCACTGGATGATGCAAAGATCATGTGAACTCACAACATCCCCTGAGAGTGTCACTCCCATCTACGGTAATCTTCCTTCGACTGAACTCCTTTAAACTCACTTTGATGTGAACAAATATAATCCCTTACATGTCCTTTTTGCCAGCAGTACACGGGGACACACACAAATTCACACCTACACACAACCCTGCTGACACAAAGGCACACAACCAGCCATTCGGAGGTGAGGTCATCGCTGTCTGAGTCAGGCCTTAGAGAGGAGCAGACAGCAGATTACTGCGGCCACATGACTAATCGCACACACACACACACACAAGCACAAACACACACCCGCACGGGGCTTCCTCCTCTACATGTACCCAGAAGATGTTTCCCAACAGGATTTCTGTGAACAACAGCCGCGCAGTCGTACAAACTGGAGGTGGAGAACTCCGTGACTGCTCGAGACACGCTTGCTCCGTCGTCGAGGAACTGTTGCGAGGCAAGTCAAGTTTTTCTCAGGACTTCGCCGGGCTTGTTGGGCGGAGAGAGACAGCAGAGCTTTTGACAGGGTTGAAGAAAGGAGCGCCTGTGGCGTTACTGCGGGCCAGATGCAGGATAAATGAATGAGGGGGCATTAACACAATGGCAGCCCCTGTGCCTGTGAGCACTGGCGGGCACTTTTTTTCTGCATCTGCAGCAGTTCATGGACGCGTTCGCATGTCAGTCTGTCAGCGGCTGAGTCATAGTTGGGGTTAATGACTAGACATCGGGCCCAGCTGAGGTTGCGACCCTCTTATGTCTTGGCGAAACTCCTCACTAGTTGAAGTCACAGTGTGTGTTTGACCCTGTCTTTGTAAAATATCAAAAATACTCATGGCTCTTATAAGAGCATCAGGGTTTTCTTCATTTGTAAAGGCTTTTCATGGCATATATTTGCGAGAGTGAACATAAATATAGTATAGACATTTATGGTCCCTTCATGGTAAATGCTAGCTTTGAGCATGAGGTGTGTCCGACACTTTACCGCATAGAGAGGTCACAGAGGTTGAATTCTATAGGTGTGCCATGGCTGGGAACACGACAGTTGCCATAGCTTTCATTGGCTAAAGCTTCCTTATTCACACCAGCTTTTCTCAAGCATGCATCAGAAATGCAATCCTCATGAAACATTAAAAACATTAAAAAAAATATCGTCTGAGCATGAGCGGGCCTCCATAGGAGCCTGAACCCCGCCACCCCTCCTATCTCGTCGTGCTCCCCGCCGTTTTTGCTGCTCAACAAACACCTTCCTCACACCTCAGAGGACTGCTGAGGCTTCTCTCTGGGGGGAAAGAACTCGTATGTGTGTCCTCAGCGAAGGGCAGAACCACAGCGCTGCTGAGCTACAGAGAAACCCCGCCGTATAAGCTCCGAGCTCAGCCTCTCAGCGGTCTCATCTGAGTGCGCCAGCACAGAAAAAATAGGGAGAGGGGGGGAAAAAAGGTAAAGGTAAGGAAGGGCAGAGTAAGAATGACTAAGCAGAAAAAAAATGCACCAGCGGTGTGGCCACTTTGTGTGTTTTCAGACCAATTAGAGAAAGCTTTCTGTCTGCTTAGTGGATGTTGTATCTGTGATGGGGGGATAAGGCAAGGGTGAGGGAGGATAGGCCAGGTCACCGCTGATGATGTGATAGTCTGACTTTACTCTGAAAGCCTGCAGATAACATAGAAGGATTTCATGTGATGTAATGCAGCAGCCATATTGGAGGTCTACAGCCTTCCATTGCTTTTCTGGGTGTGCAAGATAAATGAACTTTGTTGCTGCTTTTGACTTTTTTATGATTCATATATAATCTGACTGAATTTATGCCAAGATAATGTCACCCTGTTCACTGTGGAAAACTATGTTACCTAGCCATTATGTTTGTTAACATACCATTTCAATTTAAAGGTCCAGTGTGTAAGATTTAGGGGACATCTATTGTGTTTTCGTTACTTTAGAATGAGGCCATCATATTCACAAACACAGGGCCTCTTCCACAAAGTCTGCCATGTTTCTACAGTTGCCCAGAACCAAGCCAACGCAAAAGTATCAAAAACGGCAGTTCCTTGAATGTCCACTTGAGGCTGGCTATGGTCCGAGTCAGTCTCCATAAGTCCCCATGTTAAAATGTCCAACTTCATAGCAGAAATAAACATGTTTACAGCCTGGTACAAAAAACTGTTTTGGTCTCTATAGCTAATTTTCCCGTCCATGATAACTGTACCAAGGCTGAATTTTTATATAACTCACCTGTTCAAATTATATTAAAGCTTAAAGTTATGAATAATTAACAGCGTGGCCTCTTTGACTGACATGCTTCATTCAGCTCAACTCAGCTCCACCCACGCTCCACGACTTTGCCCATTCTTTGGATTATCCTGAAGGCAGCAGAGGCAGGACTGCCAAAATTGTAGCATCCACAATGAGCTTCACAACGGCTCTTCAGAAACCTGTGGCTGATGTCACGGATACAACGTCCATGTTTTACACTATCGATGCCCCAAATGGACAAACTATACACTGACACTAGATTGTGCGTTTTGTGGCCACCGTAGGTTCTCCTTCACACTGGGGGTTGCAATCCACGACTGCACTGCTAGATATCACGAAATCCTACACATTGGTCTTTTAAAATGCATCTTTTTCTCTCTGTTTCTCACTGAAAAAGCTTTTCCAATAAGGCTTCCAGAAAATCTTACAACACCAGCTTGCTGTTTTAGTGTCTCCAAGGAATACTGAGCTTTCCCATCATGATATGATGATGTAAACCAGCCTAGTATAACACAGTATCTAGCAGGTGATCACAGAAAACAGGAGGGTACTGAAAGATAACTGTCTCTTGTCTTTAACTCATCTCTCATCATGGTTGTCACAATCATAAAATAATTATTTGGTCAGCCAGACTGTCTGTCCCAGTCTTTACCAGATGTTGGCTTTGATGTGCAGTTTGGTTGATGAACAACAGAAGAACAGAGAAATGTCTTCTTCAAGTGTTTCACTGCGAGTTCTTTGTTAAAACAACGCTGGCAAGAGAACAGCGCTTCACAAATTAGAGGGTTTAGTGCTGATGTAGACCTTCAGCGAAGACAAGACTACAGCTATGGTTCCAGACTTTTTTGATACAAAGTCATATGACGCGTTACATGTCTATGAGTTGTGAGCAGCTCAATCAAAAAGCGGTGAATCCTAAACATTCATCATGTGACCCACGGCGTTGAGAGTTCAACCCCCAGGTTGGTTTACGTAACCTACTTCTAAAGAATTTCAGAATCGAAACACTGACTTACAGTATTACACTGCCAAAAACCCACACACATCACCAGCTGTTTTAGGTTCTTCCCTTCATAGCGTGGGTGTTAAATGATTTGCTGACATGTCATTAGGGTCATGAAATCAAATTAACCACAATAAAAACTGGAGGAACTGTGTAAACTGACATGTTGAAAAGCATGATAAATAAGTAATCCATGAATAACATGACAATGCTAACATCAATCTACATACCTAGATATCTATTTGACTTATCTGTCAGTCTACAGTATATATCTATATGCCTACATTACCTGTTACAGTTCACTATACTCAAGCACGATACATGTTAGTCTGTTTACTCTGCTGTGTTGAGATGATTTGTGGTATTCTGAGCTGTAATGAAACTGTGATGTTTTTTTCTGGAAAAGCCACTGCGATAAGATCCTGTCCCCCATCTGGGAAGGAGCCGCCGAATCGGCATCAATAATTTATATCTTGACCATTATGAGATATGAATTATGAGGCTGGGAATGCCTGATCTGGTAGCAGAGGAGCTGGAGAAAGATAACGGCTGGGTTGATGGATGGCCATCGTAAGACCGGTGTAGCTCTGCTCTCCGGAAATTTGGAGGAACAAGCCCAGCGTTCGAATGCAAATACGGGAGGAAGCAACTGCTGGATTCAACCAAAGTCACACTGTTGACCACTAAGAGGCTTTGCAAGCTTTTGTGTTTGAAGTGCATTGCTCTAGGCGATCTCAGCACCTGTTGAGCGATAAAAGAGCACATGAATGAGTCACTTCACCAGCTGAGATTTTCCTAGCTGTGATCAATCAGTCACTCTGCAATTACCAGCCTCTCTGACTAGTCGGCAACTGGTGTACAACACCGAACATCTGTCCCACCTTTGCTGCACCGGGGCTAAATTTGATTGTAGAGGTGCAAGTGCCATGTCTGCCAAGCAAAACTGATGATCTCGGCAGGAGGATAATCAGAGCCAGTGTTTCCTCCAGGCAATGTGGATCGTTGCAGAGCAGTTTAGCTACACCAATAGGTCAAGTCAGGCTATGTGGGTAGCAGTAATTGTACCAATTTTTCCCCAAACAAGACTAAGAGCCCGCTCTGTAAGGCTGTACCTCAGCATATATGTGGGTTATTAGCACTAAACACAATGTACAATTGGGTCTGATGGGAATATCTTTAGTTTTAAACCAAAGTATTGGACAAGTTAAAAATTTGAACTAATGATGGCACTAGAGGAAGGAGTAAGCAATCCCAAAGTTTAGGGGCAATTCATCTAATTGTTGCCAAGTTATTGCACTCATTATTAGGATTCATCCTCTGGGTCAGTAAAAAAATGTTGTCCCATCCATCATGTAGATGTTGAGATATTTTACAGAATCAGTAAAAGCTTTAACCTGCTGGTGGCACTAGAAGAAAAGTGAGGGAATCACCAAAGTTTTTTAGGATTCATCCTCTGGGAACCTTGCATGTCAGTACTAAATGCTATGCCAATTCATTATGTTGGTGTTGAGATATTTAACAGGATCAGTTGAAGCTTTAATCTAATGGTGGCACTAGACTAAAAGCGGGCGAATCACCTAAATCAATGGGATTCATCCTCTGGGAACCGCGAGTATCTTTACAGTATTTCATAGCAATTCAGCCAAGGGCTGTTAAATATTTCAGCCTGAACCAAAATGGTGGACCAAACTAACCAACAGAGAATAGTGAAAACCAGCATATAAAACCACATTTTAGACCCTCTCCCGGTCTCAACAACAGTTTATGTCAGAGCTATCACGTACTGGCTACAGGCTGAACTGCGTTACTAACTTGGCGGTTTTGAGGAGCAAAAGGCCACATAAAAATTTCAGCACATAAACAAACAGCACTGACCCACGATGAGGGGCCATTTCTCTGCTTATTTCTCAACAAGATAACACCCTCTGGTCAAAATGCCTCCTCAAGTGTCCACAGCTCAGACAAAGCTAAATTCTGCGAGAAGCGCCTCTGGCTCCAAAAGCTGCTCCACTAACAGCCAGTCCTCAGAGGAGCCGTAGCCAGGGCCAAGGAACAGGCATCCTGGGCGGGCTTGGCTCCAAAGACTGGGCGTACGGCCCGTACTGGAGCCTCTGTGACCACTCACTGGGTTTATAGCCATTTCAGTGAGAAGAAAGGAGACGGGGTGGTGGAGGGGACTTTAAAGGGGAGAGAGGATGGAGAGACGGAGAGATAACCTGGTGTCCTGTAAATGGAAAACAAACATGTAAAACTAAGAAGACACACACTGGTAATTACTGAGGAGCAAGCTGTATGGAGGCTGCTGACACTGTAGAACATGATGACACCACAACACCACACACACACACACACACACACACACACACACACACACACACACACAGTCAGTCAGTCACAACTATAATAGCTGTGGATAGGATAGTTGACACATAGACGTGTTTTATGTGTTTATGGCTCAGACCAAGTCCAGAGTCCATGTCTGTTAGGCCTCGTTATACCTGCAAATAAAAAGGTACATGTGTCCTGCCAGGCCTTTGTCATCAGATCTGGACCACATTCACTCAGACTTGTCAGGTTTTGAAGCACCAGTTGGCTCGTTGGCAACAGCTTTTCCATGCACCAGAGCCCTGCACGGCGTTTTTTTTTTTTTTTTTTTTTTTTTTTTTTGCTCGCTTACCTGGATTGCCGCAGTCCGCACACGTTTCGTTGCCCGGTCTCGCCAGCACGTCTTGCAGGAGCCGGTTGTTTCCCTCCGGTTCCAACGCCATGGTGAGTTTATCGGTCCAACCTCACCGCGGTGGGAAGAAACCTGCCCAAGAACATCCGCTGCTGGGAGTCCCGACAGACAGGCAGACAGACAGACAGAGAGGGAGAGACAGACAGAGAGACAAGACCGCCCGATCACCTGTCACATCCGATCTGAAGTGGAGAGAGGAAAGACTGAACGATGCTGAAGGAAACCCCCCTCTCTCTCTCTCTCCCTCTCACTGATCGCTCTATTACTGAGTCTCACTCATGCATTATAATCAAGCCTATACGTTACCACCACCTCCTCCTCCTCCTCCCTCCCCTGCTTGCCTGTCTGTCTTCTCTCCCCTCCATCCTCTCCTATATCTTGTGAAAGTGAGACATCCAGCGGTGGATTACCAGAACGGATTTAATGGCCCAAAACCTCCAAAAAGTCAGCCTTAATCAGCACACTGAATATGTCTTTAAAACCCTCAGTGTCCGCGCTGAAACTTTGGTGCAAGCGATCAGATCAGCAGCAAATAAAAGGATTCAAGTTGAATAAAAATAAAAACAAAAATATAGAATAAAACATTTAAGGTAGTTAATGTTGAACTTGGATCATTGTATTACTACTTTTATTTTGTAGTTTTCAGCTATGGTTGCAATCTAGTTTTTACAGTCAGAAAGTTATTCGTTTATAAGAAGAAAAATGATTAATTTTTAACTCATGTAGTCTATTTTTGTCTTATTATGTTAGGCTACTTGTATTTTTTTTAGGCCTAGTTCTCAACCTTCGGTATTTTTTCATTTTATATATATATATATATATATATATATATATATATATATATATATATATATATATATATATATATATATCATTATATATTATATGCTTCCTGTCACAATTATTAGTTTATAAAGGACAAAATGAAAGACTTCTTGCAAAATGATCAGAACTTAATCAAAACACAATCGATCATCGATGCGTTCTACTCGACTACTAATGCCTGTCTGACGGAAACAAAACGTCATATTTACGCGACCAAGGGGTCAGGGCTCATGACAGGAGACTGTTATACTGTTGACACCGTGTCCCACAGAAGAAGACTCGTTTAAAGTCTTTAAGCTACAAAAAATAAAATATGTCTACCGCCATGAACTTCGGGTCGAAGACTTTTACACCTCGGCCTCCTGAAAAAGGCGCGTTCCCTCTGGATCACTTCGGTAAGAAATGGCGCGTTTGAGGCGGGTGAATATCTCCTACTGCAGACTCAAAATATGTTTATGAAAATGTGACGACAGAGGACAGCATAAGAACACTGAGTGCCTCTCTGGTTTTACTACAGCTCTTTTGTTTTTATGATACGACACTCTTGATATAGCTTTCTTTTAAGCGGGAAATGCTGTTGTAGCCGCAGTTTACTCCTCTTGTGTGTTAGTATTACATTAAGGTCACGGTGGTAAAATAAGCAGGAGTTCTGCTCTTTCACTGACAGTATAACGAAGGTTGCGCACCTACTCCAAAATAATATGGTAACCGGTGTTTCGGGTTAACGAGCGACCCTGTCATCAGGGGACCGTCTGTGGTTGTGTCGCAGTTACAACACCTGTTGAAAAGTATATGTACGTATATTCCTGTTTTCAATAGCTGCCGTAACTACGGCAACCACAGAATCATTGGGCTGACGGTCGTCCGTTAACAGGGTCGCTTGCTATACTGAAACACCGGAAATGACATATGTCGTCGCTAATACCAAAATAAAAATGATATGAATGAAAACAAGAAAATAGAATTATACATTTCATTGAGCTCCTATTTTACTAATACTATATTTCTGCTTTTATTTTTATGTTCAGCTCTCTGACTTAAATGTCATAGTAACACATGAGAGACACAAAGAGGGATGAAGCTGACACATGCTGCTGTAACAGTCAGTGTGAAAGCAAACACACTATAACTCTATAAACACTATAACTAGCTCACAGCAGTGCTCTTGTTAACATTCACCTTTATTACATCAAATAAAGCACATATGCCTTGCACAAGGTAATATCACTGTGTGGCGTTACCAATAATAGTACAGCACAAATTACCTTTGTATATATAGAAGTCGTAAAAAAAGTGTTGCAGTAGAAACAAATACACTGGACATTTACACACATATGTTAGTTATAATGTCAAGCTATGACATATCTGAGCATAAACTGACATGGATGGACCTTATTTCAGGTGAGTGTAAAGCCTTCAAGGAGAAGTTCATGAAATGCCTGAGAGACAACAACTTTGACAACTCCTTGTGCCGACTGCAGTCCAAAGACTACCTGGAATGCCGCATGGACCAGTAAGAAACCTCATTAAAAACACTCATAATCCCTGTATCTGACTCTAGTTGTAGCTTTAATTAATTTACTTTATCTTTTGTTGTCCAGTCAGCTGATGGCCAAGGAGCCTCTGGCAAAACTGGGATTCAGGGACTTGATGGATCCTCCTCCCAACCAGTCAGACAGAGACAGTAAACCGTGACGACAGGAGTCAGACAAAAGCAGATTAAAGGCCAAGACTGCTGTGGAGAATGGCTTCATAGACTTTGAGAATGTGGGCTCGCGAGAGGACTCTGTGATGAAATGTGCTCTTCTTTTGACGTTACAGAGTACTAAGAATTGTTTCAACCCTTTGTGTACATAAGATCAAGTTTATAATATATGGAGATGCTGTTTTGACGTGTCAATAAATATTTTGTAATTAAATTAAGCTGTGCGTGCCGTTTGAAACCCGACACTGAAGAGCGTAGAGTATAGCTCCAGTAAAGCTCTACTCATAGATGTAACAATGACTTTGAACGTTAGGTTGTTTCTTGCATTAAAACCGTGTCTAGCTGGTGATGGATAACTGAAGCTATCTGAAACACCAACATCAATAACGTGGTCATAGTTTCAAAGCATTTGATACAATGAGAATGGCGACATCTGTTGGCCAATAGATGACCTCTTCTGGGTAGATTAAATCCATCCTACTAGTTGTCTCACTGCTTTCATTGTTTATGTTTTTATGAAATGCATTTCCCATGTTCTAAATATGTCCCTTTAAGATTTCTATGTCAAAATCCTTTATAGCCATAAAACACAACAATATTTTAAACTCAGAGGTGTTTACTTAAGTACCCCACGCTATTAAATATGAATAATGTGTAAATTTATATCTGCTATACAGTTTGTACCAGTAGCAACAGACTGCATATAGAGGACTGGGTCAGAAGTATTATTTGAGTTTAAAGAGTTAATGTTTTGAGATCTATAAAAAAATGTAAAAAGTAAATTAACTATTTAAGGTAGTCATTTAAGAATATTAAAGAAACACTGATGTAAATAGAGATTTCTGTTTTGACGGCCATGATGCATCATCTTCATTTCAGCGGTTTAAGTCCTTTCAATGCGTGTGGCAACATATACCTCTCTGTGGAGAGAAACATGGTAGATGAAAAAATTTAAAATGAATTAACATTTCTTTCATTCATGTCACATTATGGGACTATTATTTCTATCTATTTAGTTCCTCTATGGGACTAAAATAAATAAAAATAAAAATCATGAATTGGAAAGGATTTACTTGCTCTTTTTTTTCAAATGTGAAACTGTACCTGAAAGCATATCTTTTAAAAACTTACCTTTTGCAACTTTTCAAATCTTCTTTTGAGCCATTTGGCTGTTGGATCCACACAGTGGTGAGTTCTGTTCACAGAGGTGAAGCTGTGGAGTTACAAAGACAAAGCAAACAGAAACAATTACAAGTTTTACTTGAAAAAATACTAAGGAAAAAAAAAAAAAAAGGGTCCATGAAGCTCATCTCGTGACATATCTGTGATGTCATGAAGGTGCAAACTGGATTTACAATGTGAAAGTATCTGGAACTCTGCCCAGACACTTTGACAGAGGGGATGGGACTGACTCAATAAACAAGTGAGTTCAAGGCCAATGAGGAAAAGTTAATGAGGGTTGTGTGTATGATAGGATAATGGCTAATGTGCAACTTGTGTAATGCTGTTATTAACTATCATTAACCACAGCTTACAACTTTGCCGCACCCTGTTTCTATCTGCTAGTTCACCTTGCATAGGGCACAAGGACAAACTGACTGCAACATAACACCATGCCAATGTTTGTGCTACATCTCTGTCTCCATCACATTATTCTTTTTTTTTTTTATCCGCATATGATTAGCTTTGTGTGACACGTTGTCTGACACACCACATCCCAACACAGACACAAAATGACGTTTGAATTCATACTTTTCCTTACATGAATGCATGTATTTGACAGTGAGCGAATGTGGTTTCTCTCTGTTCAAAGCAGGCAACAGTGCGTTCTTCAATGTGGGCCTTTGAGGCTCTGGTACAGCAGGGGGGTATGACAAATCCTGGTACCTCGGACATTGGTCTGTAACACTGAAGGCGTCCTAAAATGCAACACAAACGCACAGATTATTGCCATGGAAAATATTCTTCAAGTCCGGGCAGAAAAAAGTTTCATGATATGTTTGCATTCCTGGCTACCCCAGTGCATCCCTGTCCTCGATTAATTATTACCGATCTCTTGACTCTAAGTTAGCTACCTCTGACAGAACTAACCAGAAATCCTCTGTATGTTCATAAAGCGGATTGATAGAGCTTATAAGTGTGAACCTGAAACATTTTCAACTCCCACAGTCATATCTTTGCATCTACTCATGGTTTTAAAAAGAACATCTATTTTGGCCTGAACCCACAAGCTCCTCAGTGAAGTTTCTTGTTCTTGTTTTGCTTCCAACCACAAGCGAGCGAGAGAAAATGACCTTTTGTCTAAACATGCTGTATCATATTCAGGATGTTTACTTCCAAAAAGTCCTCTGCAGGCTCGCATCAGCATCTGGTTTTGATCAGAGTTTTGTGGACAACAATACAATGCACTCCATTTTGTGGCGAATGCTGTAATTCTGTATGTAATGTATGAAAATATTCGGCACCCAAAAGGGGCCAACTCTGTTATCCAATGAGTTTTATATGTATGTTTACACACAAATACACGATTTTATATGATGTGCTTCAGATAACAATATCCATGCAAGCGTTCTCATTGGTATTACATTCATTCTGTGCCATAACACATGCTATTTCACAAAGTTTACTGTTCTCCGCTGACCTGAAAACACTAGTACTAGTAGTCACTAGTAATCAAAGCCACACTCACCTTGTTCAGGGAGGATCAGCAGTATAGTTAAATACATGAGATGCACTCCAAACCTCGAGGAGAAAGGCATCCTGAATCTGGGTATGAAGCGAACAGCCTGATTCTGGAAACTCTCTGAACAAAACTGGATGTAAAAGCAGAGTGCTTGTTGTAGAGGGAATGTGTGGTCATGGAAGATGAGATGACTTGCAGGATGCCACTGCAAAGCTCCAGAGAGGGATGGCCAAAACATCTGGATTGGCAGTTGAAGGGAGCTACAAATTTGAGCATCACCACGCCCCCAATTTCCCAAACAATCCACATAAAAAGACATTAGAAATAGATATGAGATCATTTGTTTTACTATCCGTTACTTGCTTTATGAGGTGTTTGTTTTGGAGCAGCAGCTGGAGGCCAAGTCCAGAGGGTTCGTTTCCTCAGACAGATGTGCTAAAATGTACTAGGAAATAATAAAACTTCAAGCAGAGGGTGTTGAAATTTGGTCAACACCCACTGTTTTATAGTGTTACAATGGATCCCAAAGTCATGACAAGCAGATTCATAGAGCTTCAGAGGATATAGATTCAGTCCTGGATTTGAAACAAGGAGAAATATGTAGTGAAGAGAAGAGCTGTCACATTCAGGGTATAGGGTAAGGATGCACGCCATGTTGACCGGGGAGAAGACAATGATATTCTGCTATGGTAAAACTAAAATGTCATTTCAACACCAGATGGAGACATGCACAAAAGGAGCACTGTCTGAGCACAAACCTGTGAGCAAACGCCACATCTGGGGAGTTCCATTTCAGCCATTTGATGAACTACTGTATGTAGAGTGCAGAAAAAGGACAGTGCCACCATAATGCGTTACTCACTAACAAGGACAAGTATAGATTTAAGTTTAGACAGGTTTATTACATGATGATGTGCCGTAGGAGGGAAGAAGGGATGAGGGTTGAGGGATGAAGGGTTAGAGGATGAGGGGAGAAAAAAAGAGTTGTTGATAGATGGAATGGTTCAGAGGTTGACTGGTGTCGGGAACACGGGAGGGAACCTGGATGGAGTTGAGACTCTATGCAGGGGAACCTTCTCTCCGTATCTCTATGTATTAGAGGCCCATGGTTCCTGTGTTTGAATAAAAGAGAGAAGAGAAAAGAAAAGAAGGGAACAGATAAGGTGTGTTTACGTACTCGAGATACGGAAATGGGATGAGTTCGACGAGTGGTCCTTTTTCCTGAACCTACTCATAGAACTCCTTTTATTAACTTTCCATTCATGATATCCGTAAATTGGCAAGGTGTATCCTCAAAACAAAGACATGGAACACATGTTCATCTTCAGGAAATGGTGGCAAACATTATCAGCTTTCAGAGGACATAAAAAGTGATACATTGCTCATGTCACCTCTTTCTCCCAGGTCACAGAGCCTCTTGAGCTCGTTGGGAATGACCTGGTGGATAAACTATATACTAACCCACCTACAACATGGATGATCTCACCAAATATGTATTGAAACAGCAGATGAGGTGACCGATTATTAACAGTTTAGAATTTTACATGCACCCATTGAGCATGCTTTGCAGCTTTGCAAAGCTGTTGAAGAGAAGTGGGAAGTTTTGCATGCACACCAGACATGTCACCCATTGAGCTTGCAAGTGCGGTACCATAGATTGCATGTAGTGCACTATATGAGAGGGATGAGAACACATGAATGCCAGTGGCAAACATTGCGATACTATTTCCATTGACGTCTAAATTGCTTCATCCTACTGTGTGAGTAACATGAATTGCTATTATTTGTATGCATTCAAAAGGTTTTTATTTCCCCTTTTGGACGTTAGAGTGCACTACACGCAGTCTGTGGTACCACACATGCAAGAAATGAATTATGATGCAAGTAGTTGCAGTGGTGACTACAGTAAGGACCATTTTGTTATGCAATGAAAACCGCTAATGTTTTTGAGTTCTCATAAAAAAAAAGTCATGTTTGAGCAAAATGTTTCCATAGCAATATTTCAAAAGTCACAACAAATTGTGATAGAGAGGTGAAGCAATAAAAAACTGTTTATCATCCACCACAACCCCACCTTCTACATCCCAAGGCCATTAGACATACATTTAACCACCGTGTAGGTACTCATGCCAGGTGTACTGCCACAATCCAACCGCACCTGTAGACTGACTAGCACAGCACCTTGGCACACCTGTAGGTAAACATCATTGCCTTACAAAATCACCCAAATAAACAGTCTGTCCATTTCCTAATGAAACAAATGGTTTCCATCCAGGTATTCCTGAAACTTTCCACATATGCCACAACCTTCAGTCAAACCACACAGAACCTCACACTGTTGACACTAATGGCCAAAGAGGCCAAAAAAGGATTCACGATAGGCCCGTCCAACAATGCTCATTTCCTTGTATTATGCATCAGTCCAACAGGTGTCACCATTCGGAAATATTCTGGAAAAAAGAGGCTTGATTTTCTAAGGCAGACCAGTGCGTTCAAAGACTTTCCCATTTATCCAGACTTGTGGCTTTTTTTTGTTTTTTTTTAAAGGGTTTGTTGGAAAGGAGCCTATTATTTTTCATTTCGTCTTCCAGTTTGAGATCTTTGATTCTCTTTCAGAAGCCCCGTGCTGGATCGTGACCAACAAAAGCAGACTCTTTTACACATCACATCTTTTCTCCACTTCCCTTCATTCATTCACTCACTTCCCTACTGTTGTGGAGAATTCTGTTCATCATTGGTCAGTTCAGTCAGAGGAGTGAAAGTGCCCAGGAGTGCAAGAGGTCTTTTAATGAAAGGTTTATTGAAGCGTGATCAAGGAGAATGGAGGATTCATCAGTACACTTGTCATGACATGATGCCGCCTCAATTCTAAAGACCTGCCTTCACTGGCTCATCTATATGTTCTCAGGACAGTGCCACAATTACTACTCCATCAATGGTTATACTCAATGTATCTACAGTACAAGGTATTTACCAATTGGTCTTTAGTCTAAAAACAAGCAAACATGTCTGTGGCCCAACATTGTTATATAGAAAAAGAGGAAGAGAAGTCAGTGCCTAAGATGACACATGATGCAATCGCTACCTTCTGCTTGACCCTGTGAACCTGTCCCTTGTGCTGCTCATCCCTACCTACATTCTCTCTTCCCTCCTTATTCCTGTTTATCTTCATATTCATTTTCCTATGCATACCTGTCCCACATCTGATTCTAGGTTCAGCATATTCTCCCAGACCAGCCTAACCAAAGACATCCCCCCCTCCACATTCTCCACCCTCAACATCTAGAGCCATTCACCTGGCTCTACAAACAACCACCAACAAATTTCCACTAAACCTTTAAATGAAATATTGTTTTGCTAGTGAATTAGGTGTTGGAATATTGTGGGCTTGTGAGTTTACACAGCTATTAAGCAACATGCAGACAATGAGAGTAAGAGATAATGTGAAATATATAGTGCATGATTAATCAACTTGTGCTTGTGTTAAATGCAGGAGCATTAAATAATTAAATAAAGAAGCTGGTATAATATCAGTTTGCGGTATCCATTTGTTTTGGGTGGTGTGATTGGGCGCACGTCAAGACAGTGATCATTTGCTTTGATAAAATCCACAGTAAATCAAACATTATGTCATTTAAACAGCAGATGGAGACATTAGCAGGTGCAGGTCTGAGCGGATGGTCGAACCTGTAAGCAAATGCCATATTAGAGGAATCCCATTCTAACCATTTTGATGGACGGTGTGTAGCTTAGAAAATGGACAGTGCCATCATAATGCCTTGTTATTGACCTGGCATGCATGACATTTCAAGTAGGTCAGCTGAATCTTAAAAAGAAAGAGGTGGAACACATGTTCGGGTTTAATGGACACAGGTGGATTTAACACTAAACTAATCTACAGATGTCCACTGCTGGTACTGTGTGTCCATCAAGCCTACTAGAAATCAATATGTACTTCATATTTAGCAGAATTATGTTTATTTAGATTGCTCAGTGCCAGTGCAACAGAACCAGCGTTGAGAAAACTGAGTACAATCCAATAGAGGTAGAGGAAATGGTGGCCTATGATCAGCTTTGAAAAGACATCATTAGCGATTTTGCTCATGTCGTCTCTTTCTTCCGTCTCAGAGCCTCTTGAGCTTGTTGGCTTGTTGACTCCCTTGCGGACAGTTGCAACCAGTACAGGCCTACAAGAGCAAAACAGCAAATGAGGTGACCAACTGTATTGATTTCTTTTACAAATTTAGTGTACCTAAAAGGCTAAGAGTTTAGAGTTTTACATGCACCACGTGAGCATGTGCGTGTTCTAATTTCTGCAGTCATTCAGCAGCTTTGCAAAGCCATTGAAGAGAAGTGGGCCAACAGTCTGCAGGCCACAATCAAGCACCACACCGATTCCGTGGAAAGTAGGTGTGCCGCAAATTCAGGTGAATGACGAACCTTTTGTGTGCGTAGAAGACGTTTTAGAAGTTTTACTTCAATTCATAAAAAAGTCAGATTGCTGTACAAATTTCAAATGAAGTTCAAACCGCTGCGTCCTTGAGTGGCATTTTTATTCTTGTGGGAAAAAAATTATGCTAGAGCAAAGTGTTTCTGTTGCAATGTTTCAAAACTCTCCAACAAATTGTGGTAGAGAGGTGAAGTAATCAGAATTTCATCGCTTCAGCCAAAAGAAGAAGAAGAAGAAGAAGAAGAAGAAGAAGAAGAAGAAGAAAAGACAACCTTGTTTTTATAAAGTTCCTAAATGAGTGAAGAAGTTGAGGTCAAAAGGAATGGCAAGGCGGGTTGCAGCAGATTAGCAGACAAGAAATGATGATACTGAACCCCAAAGGCTGTGCCATCTGTGTGTGAATGTGTGTGAATGGTTAGTTCCTCAAACTGATGAGCAGTTGGCACCTTGCATGGCAGCCGATGCCATCAGTGTATGAATGTGTGTGAATGTGTGAATAAGATACGTACTGTAAAGCGCTTTAAGTGGTCGGAAGAATAGAAAGGCGCTATGCAAGTACAGTCCTTTTACCATTTAAAATAAATTCTCCTAAAAGTCATTTGTCACACACTCACCTTGTACACGGGGGAGAATCAGCAATTAAATATGCAAACGTCAGTCAATAGCTACGACTATGTCAAGATTAACTTTAGCTTTAGATGAGTAACATGTATAAGTTAGTGTTAACATTAAATATTAAAAAAAAAATAACTTGCCAGATCATAACAGAAGTTATCTCATGACACTTTCCATATACAGGTCTATACTGTAATCTTTACTGTATTATCTACAGAGTCCCAACAGTTCCCACCATGAGCAAACACCTGGTGACCTGGTGGCAAGGAAAAACTTCTCCAAAAGCCGTGAGCAGAACCTGGCTCATTGCGGCCGGACATCTGTCTCAACTGGTGGAGTTCAGAGAGGGAGAGAAAGAGAGAGGCGGGTGAGGAATTGTAATGAATAATAACTGGGCAATATAGCAGTTTAATATATACACAACCAGCATTTATCATTTTGCAGGCTTTGTTCCTCTATTAAAACGAGGTCTGACTTGCAAAAATGCTCTGGTTATAGATGTGGTCAACCAGACACACACACCCTCATTCCAGAGAAAGAGGAACACTGTGGTTACGCAATTTTTTTTTTTTTTTTTTCAGAATGTTTCCTCTACATAAGGATTTTTCTCCTACCATGTAAGAAGCAGCTCTACCACAGGTCCCTGTCACAGTCTTTAACAGCACTGTGACATAATGTAGCACTGTTATAATATCACTTCATACATGCACACCTTTATTTGCATCTCGCTGAAATTATAATTTCAATAAACTAGGCTGTGCAATTGCTCTTGCTGGTGCAATTATATTTATTCATTTACACTGTACAATTATAATAAGCTTAACTTCCTATTACATATAGATATATATGTGCATCATAGTATGATGCTACACACTACAGCTCAATTATTTCGTGCTCTGTTTTATTTTAATATAGTATTAGATATAGTATTAGATTTTATATTATATATAATATATTATATATTAGTTTTTTTTCTATATATTGCTTAGTTATAAGTCAGTATTTTTCATTCTTTCCACCTTATGTATTGTGAGCTGCTGTAATAAGTGAATTTCCCCAGTGTCTTGTCTTGTCTTACTGTATCTTATTCAAGGTTGATACCACTCTTGCATCTGTGGGATGAATATGATGCTATTGCCAGCAGCTGGTTAGCTTAGCTTAATTTAAAGACTGCAGAGGGAAACAGCTGACTTGGCCCTTTCATTGTAAAACCCTCAACCAACCATTTTAAGGCTAATATATGGACTATATAGAGCCAATATAATGTATACGCTGTAAATTCACAAATGGAACCAAGACTGCATTTTTCAAAATGATCTTTATTTATTTAGAAGATGATAAAGGTTTGATAAAGGCGCTTGTAATACGGCTGGTTGTAGGCGTTGTATTGGGGCCAGTGTAAAGACTTCATCATGTCATGGAGAGCCATCACGATCTGTGTTGATGGTGCACAAGCTCTTTGCAACATATATTTTTCTGTGGAGAAAAACAGTTGATGGCACATTAGTTAGTTAGTTTTGTTAGTCAATCGTTTAATTTATTAAATCATTAAGTCTTAAGACACAAAGCAATTAAACTTTCAAAAAATCTATATTTTGAAGTTGGGTGGGAGTGGGTTCTTTTAAACCTCACTCATGATTAAATATTATTATGAACAAGTTGTCTTTCAGCTGTGAATTCCAGAGCAGGAGTGTGTTCTCCACACTTACTTTCTTTAACTTTTCCAGTCGTGTTTGAAGCCAGCTGGCATGTGGATCCACACAGTATTCTTCATCCTTATCAGTGATGAAGCTGTAGGGTTGAAAATACAGACAGACGTTTTTTTTTTCAATAGTAGGTATAGTTACAACTTGTCTAGCTTTGCAGGAGTTGCTATCTGACATACCACAACACGAACACAGACAAGTGTTCTGAAGTTTCTGTGTGAATACTGTTCTACTTACATGTATGCATGCACCCTGCAATAAGGAATTTTGTTTGGCAGCTGTTCGTAGCATTTTTTGACACGTTCTCTAATGGGTGCACCTGAGACTTTAGGACAGCAGCGGGGACGTTGCCCCACGTTCAGTTTCCCTGTAATGCAAAACACACAGACAGGAATGGAAGTGGAGTGAGCAGCTCCCAGCAGATGTGCACACTGATCTGAATTCAGTCTGTTAACACAGTATTATTTGCCATGTGACACCAAGCTCTGACCTCCTTGGGCAAAAGACCACTTTGCCAAAAAGCTCCAGAAACTGCAGTTCCTTTAATGGCCACTTCAGGCTGGATACAGAACAAGTCAGTCTCCATAAGCCACTATATTAAAATATCCAACTTCACAGCATAAATACACACTTACAAACTAGTACAAAAACAGTTTTGGTCTCTACAGCTAATCTGACAACTGTACTGAGACTGAATTATTTTTTCATAATCCACCTGTTCATATTATATTAAGGCTTGAAGTTATGCATAATTAACAGCATGGCTGCTTTGACTGACAGATGGGTGACTTTACAGGTGGCTTGTTTGAGCACCCAGGCTTCATCTACCCCACCTCAGCTCCACCCATGCTCTGTGTCTTTGCCCACATTTGGAATAACCTGTAAACGGCAGAGGCTGGACTGATAAGACTGCAGCTAGAGCCATCAAACTCTGAGCTTCACAGCGGCTCTTCAGAAACCTGTCCATGTTTTTTACTGTCTGTGTGACACACAGTCTAGTACTAGATAAGTATTCAAATCTACACTCACCTTGCACAGGAAGGAAAAACAGCATGGTCACACACAGAAACAGTCCACAGGTGATGGAGAAATGCATCCTGGCTCCAAGATTGACAGAGTGTCTCTGAGATCTGCTGACAGTAAACGTTAGGTCTGACTCTGAACACTAACGCTCATCAGTCACAGAGGAAGCTCTGACTTAAGAGCTCTGCCTTTGGTTAAATTTGAAAGGGCACATACACAGACACACATACACAGCCTCATCGTTTATGGCAAAGAAAGAGCACCATCAGATGTGACTTTTTGTGACTGCTTGCTTAGAGTTCCTTCCTAAAAATAAAGTTTAAGTCGATATGCTGACTTTGAAAATGGTTTTAAATCACTCATGAACAAAAATGTTTTTATTACAGTTCAAGGATTTTTATTGTCAAGACATCAGTTAAAACACACACAGCCAAGTATAGAATAAGATTTTAGAGAAAAATAAAATACTAAAAAAAAAACACACACACACTGACACACACACACACACACACAGTTTGTACACAAGTAAAGCAGGTTGCATCATTTAACAACTGATGTTTTAACATGACTTGTCACTGATGTCTAGATAAGTGTGACATAAAAATAAGGCAGGAAAAAAAGAGCATGAATTCCTGATGCGGCAGTAACTCACGCGAAACCCCTCTGACTTCAGTGTCTGTTAATTCAATCATGACGATGGACCCAGGCTGGAATTGAAACACGGTAACTGCAGTAAGGACTCTAGCCTTGATACACGGGGAGCATGCTGTACCAGGTGAGCTACAGGAGTGTCCCAACTATGTCATTGTCAGACTGATTTTTTAATTTTGTTTTTATTAAGAAAAGGCAAGTATACAAAATATACAGCACCTCTTGCTATTCTTACATAAACCCCTTCGCTTGCAATGGGGTTATAAATTTAATCCATTTATTCCAAATTTGTCCTTTTGAATCATCAAAGAATAAGTCAACTTTTCCATTTGAAACATTTCCAAAGTTGTTCCACACCAATCAGTGTAGGTGGTACTGGACTTAGCCACTTTCTAGTGATTGTTTTTTTCTACTTGCTGCTAAAAGGGCCTGCAGCAGTTTGTATCCTTCCTCTGTTTCAAGAGCAATATGTGTTCCAGATAGAAGAGTCTCCAAGTTCGATGGTATCTGAGTTTTGAATACTGTGCTCATGCTGTCTGAATGACATTCCAATACAAGCTCAGTTTGGGACAGTCCCAGAATATGTGGTAATGATTAGCTGGAATTGAATCACATTGTCTCCAACACATCAATCTCATATTTCTGTATCTCTCCTGATGTGGAGTTCTGAAATATCTTTTTCCCCTATATTCCATGGAGTTAATCAAGGGACTGTATATCTAGACTGTATATCTATTGAAACAGACACACAGTGTTAAATGAAGATGACTTCCTTGTGTAACTCCCTTTTAACAACTAAGAACTATATATATATATATATATACACTGTGAATTCACAAACAGAAGACTGCATTTTTCAAAATGATCTTTATTATTTTAAAAGATGAAAAAGATTTATAAAAAGGCATTGATAATATCGTCGTATGTAGGTCTATTTAAAGAGAGAGGAAGTGAAGCATTTCATCAAGATATCTTTGCCAGTGTTGAGGCGTGCCATGAAGCGTCATCTTCATCCGTGTTGCTGAGTTCCGTTCACAAGTTTTTCACAGTGTATTCCTTTCTGTGCAGAAACAGTTAATCACTAATTAGACAGAATAAATCTTTAATTACCAAATCAGACACAATGCATTAAAACTTTGAAAGATTTAGAGTTGGGATCTGAGTATGTTCTCGTAAACTTCCATAATACAACCTCTTTCCGAAAAAACTTGGCAACCTGTTTAAAGTGTAAATAGAAACAAAATGTGATGTATAAAACAGTGAAATTCCAAATTCCACTTTGTTTTGTTGCCATTGTTCTACCTTTTTTTTTTTTAATGGTGTCATGTTTCAGCTCAGATGAAGGGAACCCAAATGCAGATGTGATGGTAGTGAACAAAAGGTGACTTCAATAACCAAAGAATACAGGGACTAAATACACAAGTGAAGACAAGAAAAACAATACATGGGTGAAACTAATCAAGTTGGAAGAAATCATTAAAAGTGGCGGAAAACTCAGCAAAGGCAGCAAGTAATGTTACAAACATAGAGAGGGGAAGTTAAACAGAAAAGTCAAAACCATGACAACATGTTGCCGGCGTCAAACTCAAAATGGGCGTATTGTTTTCGTATCAAGTTGTCTTTGTGCTATTTTCAGTAAAATATGGAGTTTCACTGTTTTGCACATCATCACATTTTGTTTCTATTTACATTTTACACAAGGTGCCAACTTTTTTTGGAACTTGGGTGGTAATTTTTCATTCAGATTATGAACAAGATGTCTTTGATGTGTTTCTTGCAACTGTGAAATTCCAAAGTAAGAGCGTGTTCTCCACACTTACTTTTTCTAACTTGTTCAGTCGCTTTTCAAGCCAGCTGGCACGTGGATCCACACAATATTCTTTACCATTATCAGTGATGAAGCTGTAGGGTTGAAAATACAGACAGATGTTTTTTAGCAGGTATAGTAACAGTTGCAACTTGTCTAGCTTTGCAGGAGTTGCTATCTGACATACGACAACACGAACACAGACAAGTGTTCTGAAGTTTCTGTGTGAATACTGTTATACTTACATGTATGCACACACACTGCAATTAGGAATTTTGTTTGGCAGCTGTTTGTAGCATTTTTTGACACGTTCTCTAATGGGTGCACCTGAGACTTTAAGACAGCAGGAGGGCCGTTGCCCCACGTTCAGTTTCCCTGTAATGCAAAACACACAGACAGGAATGGAAGTGGAGTGAGCAGCTCCCAGTAGATGTGCACACTGATCTGAATTCAGTCTGTTAACACAGTATTATTTGCCATGTGACACCAAGCGCTGACCTCCTTGGGCAAAAAACGACTTTGCCAAAAAGCTCCAGAAACTGCAGTTCCTTTAACAGCCACTTGAGGCTGGATACAGAACAAGTCAGTCTCCATAAGCCACTATATTAAAATATCCAACTTCACAGCATAAATACACACTTACAAGCTAGTACAAAAACAGTTTTGGTCTCTACAGCTAATCTGACAACTGTACTGAGACTGAATTATTTTTTCATAATTCACCTGTTCATATTATATTAAGGCTTGAAGTAATGCATAATTAACAGCATGGCTGCTTTGATTGACAGATGGGTAACTTTACAGGTGGCTTGTTTGAGCACCCAGGCTTCATCTACCCCACCTCAGCTCCACCCATGCTCTGTGTCTTTGCCCACATTTGGAATAACCTGTAAACGTCAGAGGCTGGACTGCTAAGACTGCAGCTAGAGCCATCAAACTCTGAGCTTCACAGCGGCTCTTCAGAAACCTGTCCATGTTTTTTACTGTCTGTGTGACACACAGTCTAGTACTAGATAAGTATTCAAAGCTACACTCACCTTGCACAGGAAGGAAAAACAGCATGGTCACACACAGAAACAGTCCACAGGTGATGGAGAAATGCATCCTGGCTCCAAGATTGACAGAGTGTCTCTGAGATCTGCTGACAGTAAACGTTAGGTCTGACTCTGAACGCTAACGCTCGTCAGTCACAGAGGAAGCTCTGACTTAAGAGCTCTGCCTTTGGTTAAATTTGAAAGGGCACATACACAGACACACATACACAGCCTCATCGTTTATGGTAAAGAAAGAGCACCATCAGATGTGACTTTTTGTGACTGCTTGCTTAGAGTTCCTTCCTAAAAATAAAGTTTAAGTCTGACTTTGAAAATGGTTTTAAATCACTCATGAACAAAAATGTTTTTATTACAGTTCAAGGATTTTTATTGTCAAGACATCAGTTAAAACACACACAGCCAAGTATAGAATAAGATTTTAGAGAAAAATAAAATAATAATAATGATAAAAAAAAACACACCGACACACACACACACACACACCAAGTAAAGCAGGCTGCTTCATTCAACAACTGATGTTTTAACACTTTAACATGACTTGGCACTGATGTCTGGATACGTATGACATAATGTACTAGTAATGTATTAATGTCGATGTCAAGTAAAGGACCCAGGCTGGAATTGAACCCCGGTAACTGCAGTAAGAACTCTAGCCTTGATAGTTTCAGTGGAGTCATAAAAAGTCTTCTTCTTTATGAATATAGGGGAAACATCTTTTTCCCCTATATTCCATGGAGTGAATCAAGAGACTGTATATCTATTGAAACAGACGCACACTGTTAACTGCAGTTGACTTCCTTGTATAACTCCCTTTTAAATTCACAAACAGAACCAAGACTGCATTTTTCAAAATGATCTTTATTATTTTAGAAGATGAAAAAGATTTATAAAAAGGCATTGATAATATTGTTGTATGTAGGTCTATTTAAAGAAAGAGGAAGTGAAGCATTTCATCAAGATATCTTTGCCAGTGTTGAGGCGTGCCATGAAGCGTCATCTTCATCCGTGTTGCTGAGGTCCGTTCACAAGTTTTTCACAGTGTATTCCTTTCTGTGCAGAAACACAGTTAATCACAAATTAGACAGTTTTCATATATATTTATATTTTAAATGTCCCCCATTTCCTTTAATAAATCTTTAATTCACTTCACTCATATAACCTGTTTCTAAAAAAAGTTTTTACACCGTGCCATTTACAATAAAATATGGGGTTGCCATTGTGTTTCATATCACCACATTTTGTTTCTATTTACATTTTACACAAGGTGCCATTTTTTTGGGAAATGAGGTTGTAATTTTTCATTCCGATTATGAACAAGATGTCTTTGATGTGTTTCTTCCAGCTGTGAAATTCCAGAGTAAGAGCGTGTTCTCCACACTTACTTTCTTTAACGTGTCCAGACGTTTTTTGACCCAGCTGGCATGTGGATCCACACAGTATCGATTGTCCTGATCAGTGATGAAGCTGTAGGGTTGAAAATACAGACAAATGTTTTTTCAATATAAAACCAGTGAAAGTCCTGAAAGCAGCCGTATTATAAAAATGTGCTACTTTTATATCTACACCATGGGTCCATGAGTCTGCCATGTAACTACAGTGGCCCTGAATGGACGAACTAAACACTGTCTCTAGATAGGACCTTTGTAACATCACAAGTCACATTCTGGTTTCTCTGCTCATGATTAGTTTGCAGGGGTTGTTATCTGATACACCACAACAATACCACAAACAGGAAATGAAGCTTGTGTGTGAATACTGTTATACTTACATGTATGCGTTCACCTTGCAATGAGAAAATGTGGTGTCCTGTACAAAGCATTTTCTGATATTTTCCTTAATGTGGGCACCTGAGACGTTAGTACAGCAGGAGACAGCTAACCCTTGAGACTGGACTCTGGTTTTGTTTGACTGAAGTCGCCCTACAATGCAAAACACACAGACAGGAATCAAAATGGAGTGAGCAGCTCCCATCAGCTGTGTACACTGATCTGAATTCAGTCTGTTAATACAGTATTATTTGCCATGTGACACACAGTTTATTGGTCTATCTTCATTTAAAAAGAAAAGAAGTATTCAAAGCTACACTCACCTTGCACAGGAAGGAAAAACAGCATGGTCACACACAGAAACAGTCCACAGGTGATGGAGAAATGCATCCTGGCTCCAAGATTGACAGAGTGTCTCTGAGATCTGCTGACAGTAAATGTTAGGTCTGACTCTGAACACCATCGCTTGTCAGAGTCACACAGGAAGCTCTGACTTAAGAGCTCTGCCTTTGGTTAAATTTGAAAGGGCACATACACAGACACACATACACAGCCTCATCGTTTATGGTAAAGAAAGAGCACCATCAGATGTGACTTTTTGTGACTGCTTGCTTAGAGTTCCTTCCTAAAAATAAAGTTTAAGTCTGACTTTGAAAATGGTTTTAAATCACTCATGAACAAAAATGTTTTTATTACAGTTCAAGGATTTTTATTGTCAAGACATCAGTTAAAACACACACAGCCAAGTATAGAATAAGATTTTAGAGAAAAATAAAATAATAATAATGATAAAAAAAAACACACCGACACACACACACACACACACCAAGTAAAGCAGGCTGCTTCATTCAACAACTGATGTTTTAACACTTTAACATGACTTGGCACTGATGTCTGGATACGTATGACATAATGTACTAGTAATGTATTAATGTCGATGTCAAGTAAAGGACCCAGGCTGGAATTGAACCCCGGTAACTGCAGTAAGAACTCTAGCCTTGATAGTTTCAGTGGAGTCATAAAAAGTCTTCTTCTTTATGAATATAGGGGAAACATCTTTTTCCCCTATATTCCATGGAGTGAATCAAGAGACTGTATATCTATTGAAACAGACGCACACTGTTAACTGCAGTTGACTTCCTTGTATAACTCCCTTTTAAATTCACAAACAGAACCAAGACTGCATTTTTCAAAATGATCTTTATTATTTTAGAAGATGAAAAAGATTTATAAAAAGGCATTGATAATATTGTTGTATGTAGGTCTATTTAAAGAAAGAGGAAGTGAAGCATTTCATCAAGATATCTTTGCCAGTGTTGAGGCGTGCCATGAAGCGTCATCTTCATCCGTGTTGCTGAGGTCCGTTCACAAGTTTTTCACAGTGTATTCCTTTCTGTGCAGAAACACAGTTAATCACAAATTAGACAGTTTTCATATATATTTATATTTTAAATGTCCCCCATTTCCTTTAATAAATCTTTAATTCACTTCACTCATATAACCTGTTTCTAAAAAAAGTTTTTACACCGTGCCATTTACAATAAAATATGGGGTTGCCATTGTGTTTCATATCACCACATTTTGTTTCTATTTACATTTTACACAAGGTGCCATTTTTTTGGGAAATGAGGTTGTAATTTTTCATTCCGATTATGAACAAGATGTCTTTGATGTGTTTCTTCCAGCTGTGAAATTCCAGAGTAAGAGCGTGTTCTCCACACTTACTTTCTTTAACGTGTCCAGACGTTTTTTGACCCAGCTGGCATGTGGATCCACACAGTATCGATTGTCCTGATCAGTGATGAAGCTGTAGGGTTGAAAATACAGACAAATGTTTTTTCAATATAAAACCAGTGAAAGTCCTGAAAGCAGCCGTATTATAAAAATGTGCTACTTTTATATCTACACCATGGGTCCATGAGTCTGCCATGTAACTACAGTGGCCCTGAATGGACGAACTAAACACTGTCTCTAGATAGGACCTTTGTAACATCACAAGTCACATTCTGGTTTCTCTGCTCATGATTAGTTTGCAGGGGTTGTTATCTGATACACCACAACAATACCACAAACAGGAAATGAAGCTTGTGTGTGAATACTGTTATACTTACATGTATGCGTTCACCTTGCAATGAGAAAATGTGGTGTCCTGTACAAAGCATTTTCTGATATTTTCCTTAATGTGGGCACCTGAGACGTTAGTACAGCAGGAGACAGCTAACCCTTGAGACTGGACTCTGGTTTTGTTTGACTGAAGTCGCCCTACAATGCAAAACACACAGACAGGAATCAAAATGGAGTGAGCAGCTCCCATCAGCTGTGTACACTGATCTGAATTCAGTCTGTTAATACAGTATTATTTGCCATGTGACACACAGTTTATTGGTCTATCTTCATTTAAAAAGAAAAGAAGTATTCAAAGCTACACTCACCTTGCACAGGAAGGAAAAACAGCATGGTCACACACAGAAACAGTCCACAGGTGATGGAGAAATGCATCCTGGCTCCAAGATTGACAGAGTGTCTCTGAGATCTGCTGACAGTAAATGTTAGGTCTGACTCTGAACACCATCGCTTGTCAGAGTCACACAGGAAGCTCTGACTTAAGAGCTCTGCCTTTGGTTAAATTTGAAAGGGCACATACACAGACACACATACACAGCCTCATCGTTTATGGTAAAGAAAGAGCACCATCAGATGTGACTTTTTGTGACTGCTTGCTTAGAGTTCCTTCCTAAAAATAAAGTTTAAGTCTGACTTTGAAAATGGTTTTAAATCACTCATGAACAAAAATGTTTTTATTACAGTTCAAGGATTTTTATTGTCAAGACATCAGTTAAAACACACACAGCCAAGTATAGAATAAGATTTTAGAGAAAAATAAAATAATAATAATGATAAAAAAAAACACACCGACACACACACACACACACACCAAGTAAAGCAGGCTGCTTCATTCAACAACTGATGTTTTAACACTTTAACATGACTTGGCACTGATGTCTGGATACGTATGACATAATGTACTAGTAATGTATTAATGTCGATGTCAAGTAAAGGACCCAGGCTGGAATTGAACCCCGGTAACTGCAGTAAGAACTCTAGCCTTGATAGTTTCAGTGGAGTCATAAAAAGTCTTCTTCTTTATGAATATAGGGGAAACATCTTTTTCCCCTATATTCCATGGAGTGAATCAAGAGACTGTATATCTATTGAAACAGACGCACACTGTTAACTGCAGTTGACTTCCTTGTATAACTCCCTTTTAAATTCACAAACAGAACCAAGACTGCATTTTTCAAAATGATCTTTATTATTTTAGAAGATGAAAAAGATTTATAAAAAGGCATTGATAATATTGTTGTATGTAGGTCTATTTAAAGAAAGAGGAAGTGAAGCATTTCATCAAGATATCTTTGCCAGTGTTGAGGCGTGCCATGAAGCGTCATCTTCATCCGTGTTGCTGAGGTCCGTTCACAAGTTTTTCACAGTGTATTCCTTTCTGTGCAGAAACACAGTTAATCACAAATTAGACAGTTTTCATATATATTTATATTTTAAATGTCCCCCATTTCCTTTAATAAATCTTTAATTCACTTCACTCATATAACCTGTTTCTAAAAAAAGTTTTTACACCGTGCCATTTACAATAAAATATGGGGTTGCCATTGTGTTTCATATCACCACATTTTGTTTCTATTTACATTTTACACAAGGTGCCATTTTTTTGGGAAATGAGGTTGTAATTTTTCATTCCGATTATGAACAAGATGTCTTTGATGTGTTTCTTCCAGCTGTGAAATTCCAGAGTAAGAGCGTGTTCTCCACACTTACTTTCTTTAACGTGTCCAGACGTTTTTTGACCCAGCTGGCATGTGGATCCACACAGTATCGATTGTCCTGATCAGTGATGAAGCTGTAGGGTTGAAAATACAGACAAATGTTTTTTCAATATAAAACCAGTGAAAGTCCTGAAAGCAGCCGTATTATAAAAATGTGCTACTTTTATATCTACACCATGGGTCCATGAGTCTGCCATGTAACTACAGTGGCCCTGAATGGACGAACTAAACACTGTCTCTAGATAGGACCTTTGTAACATCACAAGTCACATTCTGGTTTCTCTGCTCATGATTAGTTTGCAGGGGTTGTTATCTGATACACCACAACAATACCACAAACAGGAAATGAAGCTTGTGTGTGAATACTGTTATACTTACATGTATGCGTTCACCTTGCAATGAGAAAATGTGGTGTCCTGTACAAAGCATTTTCTGATATTTTCCTTAATGTGGGCACCTGAGACGTTAGTACAGCAGGAGACAGCTAACCCTTGAGACTGGACTCTGGTTTTGTTTGACTGAAGTCGCCCTACAATGCAAAACACACAGACAGGAATCAAAATGGAGTGAGCAGCTCCCATCAGCTGTGTACACTGATCTGAATTCAGTCTGTTAATACAGTATTATTTGCCATGTGACACACAGTTTATTGGTCTATCTTCATTTAAAAAGAAAAGAAGTATTCAAAGCTACACTCACCTTGCACAGGAAGGAAAAACAGCATGGTCACACACAGAAACAGTCCACAGGTGATGGAGAAATGCATCCTGGCTCCAAGATTGACAGAGTGTCTCTGAGATCTGCTGACAGTAAATGTTAGGTCTGACTCTGAACACCATCGCTTGTCAGAGTCACACAGGAAGCTCTGACTTAAGAGCTCTGCCTTTGGTTAAATTTGAAAGGGCACATACACAGACACACATACACAGCCTCATCGTTTATGGTAAAGAAAGAGCACCATCAGATGTGACTTTTTGTGACTGCTTGCTTAGAGTTCCTTCCTAAAAATAAAGTTTAAGTCTGACTTTGAAAATGGTTTTAAATCACTCATGAACAAAAATGTTTTTATTACAGTTCAAGGATTTTTATTGTCAAGACATCAGTTAAAACACACACAGCCAAGTATAGAATAAGATTTTAGAGAAAAATAAAATAATAATAATGATAAAAAAAAACACACCGACACACACACACACACACACCAAGTAAAGCAGGCTGCTTCATTCAACAACTGATGTTTTAACACTTTAACATGACTTGGCACTGATGTCTGGATACGTATGACATAATGTACTAGTAATGTATTAATGTCGATGTCAAGTAAAGGACCCAGGCTGGAATTGAACCCCGGTAACTGCAGTAAGAACTCTAGCCTTGATAGTTTCAGTGGAGTCATAAAAAGTCTTCTTCTTTATGAATATAGGGGAAACATCTTTTTCCCCTATATTCCATGGAGTGAATCAAGAGACTGTATATCTATTGAAACAGACGCACACTGTTAACTGCAGTTGACTTCCTTGTATAACTCCCTTTTAAATTCACAAACAGAACCAAGACTGCATTTTTCAAAATGATCTTTATTATTTTAGAAGATGAAAAAGATTTATAAAAAGGCATTGATAATATTGTTGTATGTAGGTCTATTTAAAGAAAGAGGAAGTGAAGCATTTCATCAAGATATCTTTGCCAGTGTTGAGGCGTGCCATGAAGCGTCATCTTCATCCGTGTTGCTGAGGTCCGTTCACAAGTTTTTCACAGTGTATTCCTTTCTGTGCAGAAACACAGTTAATCACAAATTAGACAGTTTTCATATATATTTATATTTTAAATGTCCCCCATTTCCTTTAATAAATCTTTAATTCACTTCACTCATATAACCTGTTTCTAAAAAAAGTTTTTACACCGTGCCATTTACAATAAAATATGGGGTTGCCATTGTGTTTCATATCACCACATTTTGTTTCTATTTACATTTTACACAAGGTGCCATTTTTTTGGGAAATGAGGTTGTAATTTTTCATTCCGATTATGAACAAGATGTCTTTGATGTGTTTCTTCCAGCTGTGAAATTCCAGAGTAAGAGCGTGTTCTCCACACTTACTTTCTTTAACGTGTCCAGACGTTTTTTGACCCAGCTGGCATGTGGATCCACACAGTATCGATTGTCCTGATCAGTGATGAAGCTGTAGGGTTGAAAATACAGACAAATGTTTTTTCAATATAAAACCAGTGAAAGTCCTGAAAGCAGCCGTATTATAAAAATGTGCTACTTTTATATCTACACCATGGGTCCATGAGTCTGCCATGTAACTACAGTGGCCCTGAATGGACGAACTAAACACTGTCTCTAGATAGGACCTTTGTAACATCACAAGTCACATTCTGGTTTCTCTGCTCATGATTAGTTTGCAGGGGTTGTTATCTGATACACCACAACAATACCACAAACAGGAAATGAAGCTTGTGTGTGAATACTGTTATACTTACATGTATGCGTTCACCTTGCAATGAGAAAATGTGGTGTCCTGTACAAAGCATTTTCTGATATTTTCCTTAATGTGGGCACCTGAGACGTTAGTACAGCAGGAGACAGCTAACCCTTGAGACTGGACTCTGGTTTTGTTTGACTGAAGTCGCCCTACAATGCAAAACACACAGACAGGAATCAAAATGGAGTGAGCAGCTCCCATCAGCTGTGTACACTGATCTGAATTCAGTCTGTTAATACAGTATTATTTGCCATGTGACACACAGTTTATTGGTCTATCTTCATTTAAAAAGAAAAGAAGTATTCAAAGCTACACTCACCTTGCACAGGAAGGAAAAACAGCATGGTCACACACAGAAACAGTCCACAGGTGATGGAGAAATGCATCCTGGCTCCAAGATTGACAGAGTGTCTCTGAGATCTGCTGACAGTAAATGTTAGGTCTGACTCTGAACACCATCGCTTGTCAGAGTCACACAGGAAGCTCTGACTTAAGAGCTCTGCCTTTGGTTAAATTTGAAAGGGCACATACACAGACACACATACACAGCCTCATCGTTTATGGTAAAGAAAGAGCACCATCAGATGTGACTTTTTGTGACTGCTTGCTTAGAGTTCCTTCCTAAAAATAAAGTTTAAGTCTGACTTTGAAAATGGTTTTAAATCACTCATGAACAAAAATGTTTTTATTACAGTTCAAGGATTTTTATTGTCAAGACATCAGTTAAAACACACACAGCCAAGTATAGAATAAGATTTTAGAGAAAAATAAAATAATAATAATGATAAAAAAAAACACACCGACACACACACACACACACACCAAGTAAAGCAGGCTGCTTCATTCAACAACTGATGTTTTAACACTTTAACATGACTTGGCACTGATGTCTGGATACGTATGACATAATGTACTAGTAATGTATTAATGTCGATGTCAAGTAAAGGACCCAGGCTGGAATTGAACCCCGGTAACTGCAGTAAGAACTCTAGCCTTGATAGTTTCAGTGGAGTCATAAAAAGTCTTCTTCTTTATGAATATAGGGGAAACATCTTTTTCCCCTATATTCCATGGAGTGAATCAAGAGACTGTATATCTATTGAAACAGACGCACACTGTTAACTGCAGTTGACTTCCTTGTATAACTCCCTTTTAAATTCACAAACAGAACCAAGACTGCATTTTTCAAAATGATCTTTATTATTTTAGAAGATGAAAAAGATTTATAAAAAGGCATTGATAATATTGTTGTATGTAGGTCTATTTAAAGAAAGAGGAAGTGAAGCATTTCATCAAGATATCTTTGCCAGTGTTGAGGCGTGCCATGAAGCGTCATCTTCATCCGTGTTGCTGAGGTCCGTTCACAAGTTTTTCACAGTGTATTCCTTTCTGTGCAGAAACACAGTTAATCACAAATTAGACAGTTTTCATATATATTTATATTTTAAATGTCCCCCATTTCCTTTAATAAATCTTTAATTCACTTCACTCATATAACCTGTTTCTAAAAAAAGTTTTTACACCGTGCCATTTACAATAAAATATGGGGTTGCCATTGTGTTTCATATCACCACATTTTGTTTCTATTTACATTTTACACAAGGTGCCATTTTTTTGGGAAATGAGGTTGTAATTTTTCATTCCGATTATGAACAAGATGTCTTTGATGTGTTTCTTCCAGCTGTGAAATTCCAGAGTAAGAGCGTGTTCTCCACACTTACTTTCTTTAACGTGTCCAGACGTTTTTTGACCCAGCTGGCATGTGGATCCACACAGTATCGATTGTCCTGATCAGTGATGAAGCTGTAGGGTTGAAAATACAGACAAATGTTTTTTCAATATAAAACCAGTGAAAGTCCTGAAAGCAGCCGTATTATAAAAATGTGCTACTTTTATATCTACACCATGGGTCCATGAGTCTGCCATGTAACTACAGTGGCCCTGAATGGACGAACTAAACACTGTCTCTAGATAGGACCTTTGTAACATCACAAGTCACATTCTGGTTTCTCTGCTCATGATTAGTTTGCAGGGGTTGTTATCTGATACACCACAACAATACCACAAACAGGAAATGAAGCTTGTGTGTGAATACTGTTATACTTACATGTATGCGTTCACCTTGCAATGAGAAAATGTGGTGTCCTGTACAAAGCATTTTCTGATATTTTCCTTAATGTGGGCACCTGAGACGTTAGTACAGCAGGAGACAGCTAACCCTTGAGACTGGACTCTGGTTTTGTTTGACTGAAGTCGCCCTACAATGCAAAACACACAGACAGGAATCAAAATGGAGTGAGCAGCTCCCATCAGCTGTGTACACTGATCTGAATTCAGTCTGTTAATACAGTATTATTTGCCATGTGACACACAGTTTATTGGTCTATCTTCATTTAAAAAGAAAAGAAGTATTCAAAGCTACACTCACCTTGCACAGGAAGGAAAAACAGCATGGTCACACACAGAAACAGTCCACAGGTGATGGAGAAATGCATCCTGGCTCCAAGATTGACAGAGTGTCTCTGAGATCTGCTGACAGTAAATGTTAGGTCTGACTCTGAACACCATCGCTTGTCAGAGTCACACAGGAAGCTCTGACTTAAGAGCTCTGCCTTTGGTTAAATTTGAAAGGGCACATACACAGACACACATACACAGCCTCATCGTTTATGGTAAAGAAAGAGCACCATCAGATGTGACTTTTTGTGACTGCTTGCTTAGAGTTCCTTCCTAAAAATAAAGTTTAAGTCTGACTTTGAAAATGGTTTTAAATCACTCATGAACAAAAATGTTTTTATTACAGTTCAAGGATTTTTATTGTCAAGACATCAGTTAAAACACACACAGCCAAGTATAGAATAAGATTTTAGAGAAAAATAAAATAATAATAATGATAAAAAAAAACACACCGACACACACACACACACACACCAAGTAAAGCAGGCTGCTTCATTCAACAACTGATGTTTTAACACTTTAACATGACTTGGCACTGATGTCTGGATACGTATGACATAATGTACTAGTAATGTATTAATGTCGATGTCAAGTAAAGGACCCAGGCTGGAATTGAACCCCGGTAACTGCAGTAAGAACTCTAGCCTTGATAGTTTCAGTGGAGTCATAAAAAGTCTTCTTCTTTATGAATATAGGGGAAACATCTTTTTCCCCTATATTCCATGGAGTGAATCAAGAGACTGTATATCTATTGAAACAGACGCACACTGTTAACTGCAGTTGACTTCCTTGTATAACTCCCTTTTAAATTCACAAACAGAACCAAGACTGCATTTTTCAAAATGATCTTTATTATTTTAGAAGATGAAAAAGATTTATAAAAAGGCATTGATAATATTGTTGTATGTAGGTCTATTTAAAGAAAGAGGAAGTGAAGCATTTCATCAAGATATCTTTGCCAGTGTTGAGGCGTGCCATGAAGCGTCATCTTCATCCGTGTTGCTGAGGTCCGTTCACAAGTTTTTCACAGTGTATTCCTTTCTGTGCAGAAACACAGTTAATCACAAATTAGACAGTTTTCATATATATTTATATTTTAAATGTCCCCCATTTCCTTTAATAAATCTTTAATTCACTTCACTCATATAACCTGTTTCTAAAAAAAGTTTTTACACCGTGCCATTTACAATAAAATATGGGGTTGCCATTGTGTTTCATATCACCACATTTTGTTTCTATTTACATTTTACACAAGGTGCCATTTTTTTGGGAAATGAGGTTGTAATTTTTCATTCCGATTATGAACAAGATGTCTTTGATGTGTTTCTTCCAGCTGTGAAATTCCAGAGTAAGAGCGTGTTCTCCACACTTACTTTCTTTAACGTGTCCAGACGTTTTTTGACCCAGCTGGCATGTGGATCCACACAGTATCGATTGTCCTGATCAGTGATGAAGCTGTAGGGTTGAAAATACAGACAAATGTTTTTTCAATATAAAACCAGTGAAAGTCCTGAAAGCAGCCGTATTATAAAAATGTGCTACTTTTATATCTACACCATGGGTCCATGAGTCTGCCATGTAACTACAGTGGCCCTGAATGGACGAACTAAACACTGTCTCTAGATAGGACCTTTGTAACATCACAAGTCACATTCTGGTTTCTCTGCTCATGATTAGTTTGCAGGGGTTGTTATCTGATACACCACAACAATACCACAAACAGGAAATGAAGCTTGTGTGTGAATACTGTTATACTTACATGTATGCGTTCACCTTGCAATGAGAAAATGTGGTGTCCTGTACAAAGCATTTTCTGATATTTTCCTTAATGTGGGCACCTGAGACGTTAGTACAGCAGGAGACAGCTAACCCTTGAGACTGGACTCTGGTTTTGTTTGACTGAAGTCGCCCTACAATGCAAAACACACAGACAGGAATCAAAATGGAGTGAGCAGCTCCCATCAGCTGTGTACACTGATCTGAATTCAGTCTGTTAATACAGTATTATTTGCCATGTGACACACAGTTTATTGGTCTATCTTCATTTAAAAAGAAAAGAAGTATTCAAAGCTACACTCACCTTGCACAGGAAGGAAAAACAGCATGGTCACACACAGAAACAGTCCACAGGTGATGGAGAAATGCATCCTGGCTCCAAGATTGACAGAGTGTCTCTGAGATCTGCTGACAGTAAATGTTAGGTCTGACTCTGAACACCATCGCTTGTCAGAGTCACACAGGAAGCTCTGACTTAAGAGCTCTGCCTTTGGTTAAATTTGAAAGGGCACATACACAGACACACATACACAGCCTCATCGTTTATGGTAAAGAAAGAGCACCATCAGATGTGACTTTTTGTGACTGCTTGCTTAGAGTTCCTTCCTAAAAATAAAGTTTAAGTCTGACTTTGAAAATGGTTTTAAATCACTCATGAACAAAAATGTTTTTATTACAGTTCAAGGATTTTTATTGTCAAGACATCAGTTAAAACACACACAGCCAAGTATAGAATAAGATTTTAGAGAAAAATAAAATAATAATAATGATAAAAAAAAACACACCGACACACACACACACACACACCAAGTAAAGCAGGCTGCTTCATTCAACAACTGATGTTTTAACACTTTAACATGACTTGGCACTGATGTCTGGATACGTATGACATAATGTACTAGTAATGTATTAATGTCGATGTCAAGTAAAGGACCCAGGCTGGAATTGAACCCCGGTAACTGCAGTAAGAACTCTAGCCTTGATAGTTTCAGTGGAGTCATAAAAAGTCTTCTTCTTTATGAATATAGGGGAAACATCTTTTTCCCCTATATTCCATGGAGTGAATCAAGAGACCGTATATCTATTGAAACAGACGCACACTGTTAACTGCAGTTGACTTCCTTGTATAACTCCCTTTTAAATTCACAAACAGAAGACTGCATTTTTCAAAATGATCTTTATTATTTTAGAAGATGAAAAAGATTTATAAAAAGGCATTGATAATATTGTTGTATGTAGGTCTATTTAAAGAAAGAGGAAGTGAAGCATTTCATCAAGATATCTTTGCCAGTGTCGAGGCGTGTCATGAAGCGTCATCTTCATCCGTGTTGCTGAGGTCCGTTCACAAGTTTTTCACAGTGTATTCCTTTCTGTGCAGAAACACAGTTAATCACAAATTAGACAGTTTTCATATATATTTATATTTTAAATGTCCCCCATTTCCTTTAATAAATCTTTAATTCACTTCACTCATATAACCTGTTTCTAAAAAAAGTTTTTACACCGTGCCATTTACAATAAAATATGGGGTTGCCATTGTGTTTCATATCACCACATTTTGTTTCTATTTACATTTTACACAAGGTGCCATTTTTTTGGGAAATGAGGTTGTAATTTTTCATTCCGATTATGAACAAGATGTCTTTGATGTGTTTCTTCCAGCTGTGAAATTCCAGAGTAAGAGCGTGTTCTCCACACTTACTTTCTTTAACGTGTCCAGACGTTTTTTGACCCAGCTGGCATGTGGATCCACACAGTATCGATTGTCCTGATCAGTGATGAAGCTGTAGGGTTGAAAATACAGACAGATGTTGTTTTTTTTTTTTTTGTTTTGTTTGTTTATGTTTTTTCAATATAAAACCAGTGAAAGTCCTGAAAGCAGCCGTATTATAAAAATGTGCTACTTTTATATCTACACCATGGGTCCATGAGTCTGCCATGTAACTACAGTGGCCCTGAATGGACAAACTAAACACTGTCTCTAGATAGGACCTTTGTAACATCACAAGTCACATTCTGGTTTCTCTGCTCATGATTAGTTTGCAGGGGTTGTTATCTGATACACCACAACAATACCACAAACAGGAAATGAAGCTTGTGTGTGAATACTGTTATACTTACATGTATGCGTTCACCTTGCAATGAGAAAATGTGGTGTCCTGTACAAAGCATTTTCTGATATTTTCCTTAATGTGGGCACCTGAGACGTTAGTACAGCAGGAGACAGCTAACCCTTGAGACTGGACTCTGGTTTTGTTTGACTGAAGTCGCCCTACAATGCAAAACACACAGACAGGAATCAAACTGGAGTGAGCAGCTCCCATCAGCTGTGTACACTGATCTGAATTCAGTCTGTTAACACAGTATTATTTGCCATGTGACACAGAGTTTATCTTCATTTAAAAAGACAAGTATTCAAAGCTAAACTCACCTTGCACAGGAAGGAAAAACAGCATGGTCACACACAGAAACAGTCCACAGGTGATGGAGAAATGCATCCTGGCTCCAAGATTGACAGAGTGTCTCTGAGATCTGCTGACAGTAAACGTTAGATCTGATTCTGAACAGTAACGGGTCCGACGCTTGTCAAGAGTCAAAGCCTCCTCTGACTGACTGACTGACCACTGCGGTTAAATCCTTGCTTAAATAACAATACACACACACATTTGTTAGACAATGTTGAGAAAGACAAGTGAGTGACGTCTTGCTCAACATTTCTTACTAAATTTAAAGTTGAAGTTGATATACTGACTTTTAAAATGGTGTTGAATCACTAACAGACAAAACATGCTTTACAGTTCAAACAATGATTCTTTATTGTTAAGCCATCAGCTGAAGCACAGGCAGCTTTAGAATGAGACTTTAGGGGGGAAAAATATAAATTAATATATAAGATAAAAAACACACCCATACATACACCAGACTGCACAAGTCCACCACGGATTTTAACACATCAAAATGGCCGAGCACTGGCATCTGGATCAGTGTAACCCATGATTCCTGAAACACCAGTAATTCATGTGAAAACGCTCTGACTTCTATGTACTGGCAATGTAATAATGAATATGTCATTTTCAGACTATTATAGATTGTAGATTGTTATAAATGGACTACAGATCCATTGAAGCAGACGCACACTGTTAACTGATGTTTGACTTGTTGTAACTGGCTTGTATAGCTGCCTTTGTGAGTGTGTGAAGTGACGCTGGAGCTTCAGTCACAAATGAAGAGCAAGGTTACAGAAGGGATGGTTTGAAAACACAATACTGATTCAAATTCTGAGCAGTAGCACCGTTTAAAATCTGGAATTCAGTCATCATAATTTATTACACTGGACGGCACTAGATTTGTGAAATCCAGAGAACACTGAATATTATACAGTAGGATCATTTCAAGCAGTTTTATTTGTTAACTGACTGTTTTGGTGATGAGAACACAGGCAGTGGAATCAATCATGTGATCCCTGTAGATGATTCCACGCTAACTTAGAATAATTAGAGACAAACAGAAAATGCCATATTTCCATCATGTTTTTGTGAAGTTGAAGGTTTGAAGTTTCTTTGAATCACATAATCTCATTGCACCCTCTGGTTCTAACGTCACTGGACACATTCGCTCGCCAATTTAGCACTTTCTACGAAACTTCATATTGCGTAATGCTTGTGTCTTACTGTTTAATATTCTGCATACTAAGAATAAGAATGATTCATTCAGGGTTGCTGTCATGATTTTGGTGTCTCTGTTCCCACCACTCTAGTGCTGACAGTTAACCACAAAAATGTGTATTTTTGGTCACAATGATGATCAAAATGACACAGCGGAAGAGATGATCCAGACAGGAACAGGGAGGAGGGGCTTCCTTATCACTAGCGTGAAGAGTTGGAACTAGAGCGTGACCGGTGACGGCGGCGCCCGGGTGAGCGAGACCTGCGACGCACTGGAGAACGTCGCCGTGGAGACCGAGACCTAGGAGAGAAACAAACAAAAGCCAAAAGGTGAAAATGATCAAAAAGAACAAGATTAGAGCGCCGGTACTCATCACATGCTGCTCACCTTCTCCTCATTCTAGGTGGAGTGCGTCGCCACATTGGCGGTGGGGGAGGCATCCTGCGGGGTGGGGACAGCCTGCGTGGGGGAGGGCGCACTGTGGGAGTCAGCACAGCTGTGACTGTGATCTCCTGACCGTCGATCTGACCTGAGAGGAACAAAACATTATACATTATACCATCAGACAGAAGAGGGCGCCAAATTAACTTTTTTTTCCTGCAGTGCGACAGCAACAAACTGGTTTCTGGTTGGTGTATGGTGATGGAAAAGGGTCAGGAAAGTCCCTCAGTTTATCAGGATTTGTCACTTTTACGACTGACTTTGTGTGTGTCAGCATGCATGTGATGTAACATCACCTACTGACACCGCATCATTGTGTCCCAAGTGATATTTTCACATCCTCTGGGACAGCAGGCCAAGCTTCATTTCGAGCACTGATACAGAACATGGCTGTAACACACAATCTGTTCACTTTCAATCTTTCATGTTCATGTTCCTCCACATCCTCTTACCTCCGTCCATGTGTTTCAGGGCCTTCTCCGCCTCCTCGGGTGTCTCAAACTCCACGTAGGCGTAGCCTTTGGACAGGTGAGGGTGGACGCGGTTCATGGGCATGTCGATCATCTTAATCTTGCCGTAAGTGGCGAAGATCTCCTGGATGTGTTCCTACAAAGGCACAGTGGAGAACGCTTTTTGGAATTTGCCACATTAAGACACATTTATATAGAGTGGATCCGTATTTTGTCTCCTTCTACTCAGAGTACAAAACATCTGAGGAATTTATACCACATGACAATATCTTCAGGTAGATCTCTGAAAAGCCAACCAAACAAGTGAAGTGTTTACTTAATATTCCAAAGAGAGGATTAAAACTTTATGATCAGATTGTCATGAATGTAACAACATTTGTGTGATTAATGACATAACATCATACGTGAGTCTTTTTTAAATTACTCATAATCAATGTGAAAAAAAAAAAAATTCCAATATGAATCATGCTACTATGTCAAAGGGTTTACAGGAAAGCATGACAAACCGCTGCGGCAGCATCTCTACGTGCAGCCGTACGAGGTCCATAGTGTGCTTAAGTATTCACCTTAATGACATTCCTGGTCAGCCGGCCCAGGTAGACCTTGGTGGGTTTGGGTGTGGGGCTCCTACGTCGCCGGTCCCGGTCATCCTTCTTCGCTGATTTTGACCTGGAGTGACATTTGAATTTCAGTTCATATTTTACTCATTAAAAAAATATGGAGGACAAAAAAATAACGAAAGTATGAATAAATACATACAATTAAATACACAAATAAATTAAAAAATACACATATTATGAGAATGAAAAAGACTGAATTTAACACATTTATACACTGTTTATACATTTACTCATTTATTTACTTCTAACTAACTAATTAGGACCACCCTTCAATTATCATACAGACACAGAAATGAATAAAGTTAAACATCAAACATCAAAGTGTAAGACTTATCTCGTACTTTGAGCGCGAGCGCCGTCTGTTGTTGTGTCGCTGGCGGCTGGGGCTCGGCGAAGAGGACGAGGAGGAGGAGGAAGAGGAGCGGGAGCTGGATGAGCCTGAGTGACTGGAGGCGGAGGAGCTGGAGCCACTCGAGGAACCTGAGCTGGAGCCTGAGCTGCTGCTGGAGCTCGAGCTGGACCTGAAACAAGAGCGGATTTCAGGATGATATCAAAATGAACTCTTCTACTGTGCAAAAGTACATGATAGGACTAAACACTCCTGTGACTCAAAATCAGAACATAAAATACGATACAGGACTTTCCTAATAAAAGATGAATCCGTATGAAAAAAACACAACAGGGAACAAGCTGATTTAAATCTGGCAGCAGCCTCTGACCTGCTGCTCCCACTGGAGGCGCTGCGCCGTGTGCGGTTCTTCTCTCGGCCCCGGCCTTTGTCACCTCCTTCTTTCCCGGCTCCTGACTTCTCTTTTCCTCGCTGTTTGCTCTTGTCGTCCTCCTTCCTCTTTGTTGGGGAAGGCGCCCTGTTGGAGGTGAAGAAAATAAAGTCAGAATTTAACATTTTACTATTGTATTTGCTGTTGCTGCAAATCAGAAACTTCCAAACTGATTGTTGACTAGTAGGTAAACTTACAAGTACTTGCATGTAGAATTTAAATGCATAGATACGAAAGTATGGTAGTGACAGTGTGAAAACAAATACACTTGAAACAATGTGGAACAAATAAGACGTCATATGTTTACATTTGGTTATAGGCATTTTTTCACAGCAGCCGACACACAGGTGTTTGCAATGATAATACTTAAGGTTCAGTTCCATTCAGGTTAAACAGAGTCTGTAGTCCGTGTTGACTTACTGGAAAAAAGTCTCTGCTGCAATAAATGGAACTGAACCTTAAATAGTATCATTGGAAACACCCGTATTCACCCTACTGTTTCATGTCAGAATGGCTAACAAGCGTCAGAGGCGTTTAAGTTCTGATAAATCATCTTGGTCTCCACAGAAACAGAAAATGAACCACAAACATTATCTAACTTGCTAGTTTTTTGCCACCACCCTCCCTTAATAATTCAAAGGAAGAACAGACCGGTTAGAGTCATGTCATGTTCCAAAAATAGATCCAAAAGGGAGGGATGAAACAAGAATGAATCACTTTGCATTGATAATACGCTGAAGTCAGAACTCATTGGGACCACACAGAGAAAATGCTGAGTGACTCCAGTCAGTGCACAATAAATGCATTCTAACGGCCAAACACCTGCCTGTCTGAAGTTAGCTAATGAGCTAATATTAGGTTTAGGTATTAGGTACTTATTGGTATTGATATTATTGCGCTCTGGTGTTATAACGCTGTTATACAGCGGGCATAATAATAACAAACGTTCATTTGAATGGCGCGTTTACTTACATCTTCTCACCTTACCCGCTACTGTAATAGTCGCATAAAGACGACGTCATATTCCGTTTGGATTTAATCCAATCAAAAGGCTGTACGCAATCAGGCAGAGACGTGCCTTGCTGGGTGTGCTTCCCTCCGTTATGACTGCCAGGTTTTATGTTCTTATTTTAGCTACCCGCTAACAGACAACAGTAATATCTAAACGCTGAAATACTCCTACGAGGCTGCTGCTTTTTCATTGGCGTAGGATAACCATGTGATGCGCTTTGCTTGATTGTTGCTGGGTCAACGAAGCAAAACGCACGGAGGCTAGTGATGGGAATTTCGGTTCTGTTTTAGTGAGCTAGATCATTTGACTCAGTTCACCAAGAAGAGCCGGCTCTTTCAGCTCCCCCAACGGCTCTTCATGTTATCACTTTTACCTTTAATAATTCAGCCAAATTTACCAATGTTGACTTGTGATTTGTATGTGTACACATCACTTCAATTATTCAATACATCCTTGGTACTGAAGTATTCAAAAGTTTAAAAAAACAAAACAAAACACATTTTCTAATATCAATAAATTGCTGTACCCAATTGTTTTCTTTGCATTTACAGCACTTGCACAACGGCTTACGTAGAGGAGTTCACCTGTGTCGATCGTGAACGAGCCGGTTCAAAGAGCCGGCTCGTTCACGATCGACACAGGCATGGAAGTGATAACCTGACAGGTCATACTGAGGGGAAAAAAAACACGAGTTAAAATAGGAACCGGCTTCACCGTTTCTCCGTCCAGACCAGACGAAACCCGAAGAACTTTATTTTAGCAATATAAGACACTTCATGCACTGTATTTTATTAAACAAGAAAGTTATATAACTGTTAGGATGATGCTAACGAGAGCTAACTGTAGTTAGGGTTAGGTCCTGTCTGAGTGACAGGACAGGAGTGAAGGGGCACACACGTTTGTTTAACCTCAGGGACAGCCAAGCCCTCAGATGAACTCCACAGTTGACACTGAGGCAGAGGAAACCAGCAAACCCTCAGGCAGGACCCTTGCTCTGACTGTATGCTCTGCTGCCATCGGAGGCACCTTCCAGTATGGCTACAACATCTCAATTATCAACGCTCCTACGAGTTACATCCAGGTCTTCATCAATGATACCTACATGGAGCGCTGGGGTGTCAGCTTGGACACCCCTCAGGTAACCCTGGTGTGGACTCTTATTGTCTCTGCCTTCTCACTGGGTGGCTGGGTAGGAGCCCTGCTGGCGGGGCCTCTGGCGGTCCGCTTTGGTAGGAAGAAATCTCTGCTTCTGAACAATTCTTTCCTGTTTGTTAGCACTGCGTTCGTGCTGACGTGCAGGGTGGCGAAATTGTTCGAGATGCTCATCTTTGCTCGTTTTTTGGTGGGGATGAATGCAGGGGTGAGCATGAACGTCCAGCCCATGTACTTTGGAGAAAGTGCCCCCAAACACCTGCGAGGTGCTGTGGCTTTTTCCTCCGCTGTTTTCACGGCATTCGGGATCTTCTTGGGTCAAGTTGTGGGACTCACTGAGCTGTTGGGTACTGAGCCTCTTTGGCCCTACTTGCTTGCTAGCAATGCTTTGCCGGGGTTGATCCAGCTGCTTACCCTACCCTGGTTTCCCGAAAGCCCCAGGTACCTTCTCATTGACCGCGGAGACAGGGAAGCATGTGTCCGGGCGCTTGGAAGGCTTCGCGGTGGAGTTGCTCCTGTCTTGGAGATTGAGGAGATGCTTCAGGAGCAGCAGCAGCAGCAGAATTCTTCAGCCTTAGATTCTGGTTCTGCAGCTTCTGCCATGACACCCTGGACCCTGTTTAAGAATCGTAACCTGCGATCCCAGCTCAGAACCGTCATGGCTGCCAGTTCTGCCATGATGCTCTGCGGCAATGACTCCTTCTATTTCTACGCCACCTACATCTTTCTCGGAGCAGGAATCCCTCCAGAGAAAGTCCAGTACGTCACTATCGGCACGGGGGCATCTGAGCTAACTGCTGCTATCTTGAGCAATCTGCTGATTGAACGTGTGGGTCGCAGGTCCCTTCTTGTGGGAGGGTACTGTCTTATGTCTTGCTGGACTGTAGTCTTCACTGTAGCTCTTACCCTCCAGAGCCGTGGGGTAGCTGGGATGCCCTACCTCAGCATGGCATGTGTGTTCGCCTACATCCTTAGCTTCGGCTTGGGCCCGGCAGGGGTGACGGGAATCTTACCAGCTGAGATCTTTGACCAAGGGGCTCGGCCGGCAGCGTACATGGTCGCTGGCTCGTGCATGTGGATCAGCTTGCTCTTGGTGGGAATGCTGTTCCCTTTCATCGTCAACAGCTTGGGGGACTTCTGCTTCCTGCCATTCTTGGGTGTGTGTTTGGTGTCTGCTGTGTTTTTCGGGCTCAATTTGCCAGAGACCAAGGGCAAGACGCTGGGTGAGATTTCTGCAGAGTTTGATAGGAAGAACGGAGTGAGGAAGGAAAGGCAGGAAATGCAGGTGGATGAGTCCATTAAGGAGCACTACCAGCTGGGTAATGCCTGCTCTTTTACTACCCTAACGCAAGATCCTGACCCTCACCCTGACCATAGGATTGGAGACTGAAGTTTGATATGCTCTGGTAAAAGTGAAAATGAAACATGGGCAGGCATTACCTCTATGCACCTGTATCGATTGATAACCCCATCGATTAAATAAATCAAAAGTGATAAATCCAAAGTGTTCTATTTATGATAAGATTACCTGTGTACAATAATTTAGTTTAACTCTGGTTTCATGAGCTAAGTCATAGTTTTGTTTCTGTTAACCAGGAGAAGAAAGTGTTAGAACATCCTACTGAAGCAGAAGTCTTGTTTTTAACTCAAGCAAGAAGTCAACTTGTGTTTAACAGAACACAAGATGTTCTTTCATAGACTTCATTAGTTACCTACAGTATGGTAACACAGTAAAAGGTGTCATGACAGTTAATTGATACACTCTAAAGTCATGACATGATAACCTTTTCTCTACAAGGCAGCTCTCTCGTAGCATAACAGCAAAACTGTAACCAGAATGTGAAATTGCCTTTCATAGAGTAACATACAGATGTCTACTCTGTACTCTGGCCCAGTTAAATGTGGCTAATTATTAATCAAAGGGAAACGTCACAAAACAATTCAACGTTTATTTTTCACTTCAATCTGCTGCTTTTGCTCATTGTTATTCTATTTTGTTCTCATAAACATGAATTCATGCCAAAGTTTGGATCATCAGTTTTAATTGCTGTATTTTTATGAATGTTAAAAGAAGGCTTTATTGTACCGCTCTCCTTTATTGATCCCATCTTGGAGCAATAAACAGTGAAGAGGTGGTTAACAGATAAAGAGCTTGTAAAGCTGCTCGAGTCTTTCCTGCCTGAAGCTTGCACTGAGAGACTTGCACTAAGTAAACATGCTGGATCATATACCTCAAATGTAGCCGCGTAACTCGTATTCATACTCACTCAAACTCTCTGAAGGTCTTGGCAATGATAGAGGTGTTTGCAGTAAATCGGGTAATCATTGAATTACATGTATTTTGGGGGATTATCCACTTCTGCACTGGGTAGATAACGTAGCATGTTTATTGTGTAATCTGATTGTATTCAGTGTATTTCACTGACATATCTGTTCAGTCCAGTGATCCATGCTTGTGTACGTTTCCTGTTCAGTGATCCAGATGAAAGTAATCCCCTGCTAGGCTTAGTTTAGGGACTGGACTGTATGTGTATTATTCAGACTCTCATGTAAGGTATCTTTCCAACTCCTGTTACTAACAGCATGATCCAATTTAAACACCCCTCGAAATGCCTTCTGTGTGTACTTAAGACTGTATAACGTACAGCAGGGGTGTCCAAACTTTTTTTTAAAGAGGGCCAGATTTGACAATATGAAGATGCCCTGGGGGCCAATACTAATATTTAAAAAATGAAAAAAATACTAATAACACTTACATACAAATGCACTGTTCTGTAACAATTTTGTTTTCATTGTCACAATTATCATTTTTTTTAATGGCACTGTAACCAAATCTAGGCCAATCAGGTGTGGACAAATCTAAAAACCAGTTCTGCCTTTCTTTCACATCTGTCATGACAAAGAATAAATTGTATGGAATACGTTAAACTTGCATGAAGCAGAAACAAATCTGAACCTCACGTTCATTTTAAACATGACTTATTATGAGTAATACAAAGTCTGTTAACATTTCAGTTTAAAACATGTCACTCTTGCTCTTCTTTTGAACAAAATCATTCAGTAATATTTTGTGTCACACCTACAGATATATGAAACCAGCAGTTATGTCCTTAGTCAACCAAAAAAGCCAGATCTACCAGCTATCCTAGCAGGCCCGTAATAATATATTATGGACATCCCTGATGTACAGGATGTATTTATGGCTGCAGCTCTGCAAAACGGTCAGTAGATGTCGCCGTTGTCAATATTTTTGGCTTACTCTACTCCCTGCGCTCAAACAGAAAACGGTCTAATATTAAAGTGAATCACAGATGTAACACCCAGGCAAAGATGACACTTTTAAAATTCAACAGCTGTCAGCTCACAACCCTTGCAAGCCTTCTGTTGACCATCTGCCACAGCCTCTGTATGTTCCCTTTTTCATTTATTCATTAATTTACATTTAAGATGTTTTGTAAGATGATATTTTTTTAAATCAGCAACCACAAATCATATGTTATGCTTGCTGCATGAAGGTACTGTAAATGACTGAAATTTTGTTTTTACTTTCTTCTATTACTGTCTTTACCAAAAGCATGTCATGAGAATCTTTGTAGTGGTAAAGCTGCTGTAAAAATCCCACTGGTGCTTTATTTTGTACGTAATATATGTAAGATACGTAAGATATGTTTTGCACATTGTAATTATTTATTGAATGATATTTGGTCAATGAGAAATACGACTCTATGTGCAACAATAAAAAATAAATATCCTGACCTATGCCATCATCTCATGTGTGAGTCGGTTAGTTTGAATGATGCAGCCTGGCTGATCCAACTGTTTTCTTAATTACGTTTAATCAAACATTACTTTGGCTCCCCTCGCTCCACGCCACTTTAATCCAACAGCTCCTACCCACTCCTATTAAAGCTGTTGGCGTAATACTGTTTATTTATGGAAACAAGTGCTGTTTGAGAACATCTCACTCTAAAGAGGTGGTAAGGTTCAAGTGTGCTGTTTTATTGGGCTCGATTACATCATTTCAGCCTAATTGAGCAAGAGTGTCCCGGCTGTTTGAACTATATGACAGGAAAATAGGATTTATATAATTTAAGTGTTTGCATCAGACACGTAGGTTGTGTGTATGTTTGAGGGATAATTGCTTTAAAAAGCACTAGAGATCCAAAGTGAGAATGGTCAATGTTACGATGACAACAGAAAACTGAATATTTTTGCTCTCGCTGGCCTTCAGTTTGGCCTCCAAAATCCACTCGTCTTTTGTAGTAAAGCAAACCAAGTTGCTAAAAATAGCATTTGTGTTAAAGTGGTAGAAAAAATTTGAAATAAAGGTTTCCAAAGAGATTCTCTACTAGCAAAACCAGCCTAAGCATGTTCCACTTACAGAGATACAGTAAGTCTAGTCCTAAGAGATGGACTTGGCAAAGACGCTCTTTAAACACATCAGCATTAGTAACTAGTTAAATTCTGAACACACACACACACACACACACACACACACACACACACACACACACACACACACACACACACACACGTGTGTTCTCTGGGTTGATTAATGATTTCAGGGATTCTGTGTGCTTATCAAAGCTTAGAGTGAAAGCCCTCAGGGTTTTACATACACTGAACACAATGACTCATATGAACTGGGGGAGAGACGGCATCTCAATTTCTTTGAGTCTGGGAAAACTCTGAAGCCAATGGCATGGTGGGTCTCACTTTGATTAATACCTTTGAGAAATGGGTTATTGGGTTATCCTCTGTCTTGCTTGAGTGTGAGAGAAAATTCATACCACTTTTATAGCCATCAAATGAAGCTACTCCCAGGAGACTTTTAGCTTTGCCAAGTATAGACACTAAGCGGGGACTTCCAAACACATCTAAAGTCACACAGAAATGTAAAATAACAGTTTGCTCACTTGCCAGCCAGAAATATTGCTAATTAAACTTCTGATTTAATGTGGGGTCAATCATTTGGAATGTAACTATCGTTAGCTATGTCGTGGGCATAGACAATGTAAAACATGGACGTCATATCTGTCATGACTTTGGCCATCACCATCTTGGCACTCGTGCCTCTGCCGCCTCCAGGCTAATCTAAAAATGGGTGCTCAAACAAGCTGTGTGTAATGGCACCCACCTGTCAGTCAAAGCCACCATGAACTTTAAAGACCATTTTTCGTACCAGGCTGTTAACATGTTTATTTCAGCTGTGAAGTTGGGCATTTTAATATGGGGGGCTTATGAAGTTTGATTCGTTCTGTTCCTTCCGCATTCAATCACGGAGGTTTCTTCTCGGTGAAAACATGAACACTGAACATTAAAACATAAATCCAGTTAGAATGATTTTCTTTGTCGTACTTATAATACTTATTATCTCCAAACTGAAATACGATAACAATGTTGCATATGTCCTCTTCATCAGTCGATGAGGATGCCACCTTTTGCAACCTTTTGCACGGGATACGCAGCTTTAGCCTCAGTCTGTTAGCATATGGTGACCAGCTGATTGTCCCGGTTTAGCCTAGGAGTCATGGGCAAGCATCATAGGCCAGGTCGCTCTTTCTGAACCTCTCAGTATGCTAAGAGTTGACAGCTGTCATGCTGAGGAGAAAATCTGTCTTTTCTAAAGAGCGCCATCTTACTGCTCGTGCACCTAAATAATTGCCCACCACCCGTGATGAAAATGCCTATGGTGCGTGCATTAGCACATACATGTCCGCCTGCATGATTGTGCGGTCTATTTAAGACAGCTTGGTTGTAGGTTTGCAGACTGTCGCTAAAGTTGTCCCTTGCACAGCTAACATGTAGAGACAGTTTCAGTCTACACATACAGTCTCCGCTGCTGCTTTAGCTGCAGTAATAACATACTTTAGCTGAATGGCCATTTAATGTTCTAAGACATACACATCCTGGCTGGAATAACAAGTGAAAGGACTGTCACGCACAGTCAGAATTGCATCACCTAGAAGTGCTTACCCAACCTTACTGGCTTATCATTTCAACTAATCAACTCTTTAACCGTTCCTTTTTGTTTCACTTCACATGTGACATACAGTACCGTCAGAATTCAGCATGATAGCAGCGATAGGTCAGATCAAAGTACAACTGTATCAGTCTGGTGATGCTCATTCACTCCTGTAGTGTGGAATTATTTGCAACGTAACAAGTGTCTTTGAATTTGGCGATAGCGTAGTATTCAACATATGACATTTGAGGTTTAAATTTTGACATTTCGGTAGGACACTGGTCTAGACCTAGAATGGAGATTACACTTCTGTATTAAGCATGACAGACAGCTTTACCAGAAGGTCATACATTTTTCATGAAAGAGGTACGCCACATTCAGCTTTTCGAATGTATTCCTGACGTACGTGTTCAAAGAGCTGTCCCCGTTCTCTCTGCTGTGAACCTCTTCAGTACCATGGTGCTTCAGTGCTTTTTGTCCCTTCTCGGTGGGTTTGGAGTGGTGGTTGGTAAAAGCAGGTGACAATGGGGGAAAGGGCGTGTTTCAGCTTGCTGCTTTTGTTTGCGGCATCCTCCTTGACATGAATAGTGCTGGTTTCCTTTGGCAACCAGAAGTGGAAGGCAGAAATACAGGGGGGAGTTTTAACAGCCTTTCCTTTAATTGTACTTCCTGTTAGTTTCTATGAAGACATGAGAAGATGTTGCCATGCACTTGAGAGAGAATATGATGAGGAAAATGAGCAGTAACAGGACTTTATGAGCCCAAAAAAGAAAACAATATCAGGTGTTATTGTCTCTTTGCCTCTTGTGTGAACATACGTATATGCCCTGGACAAGAATAGTTTCTGTGTATGCCCCTTCATAACAAAATAGGCTGATGACGCTATTATGAAGCAGACAGTGGGTCACAGTAGACCTGCCAGAGAGCCTCACCATCATCACCACTGTCTTTGATGTAAGCTGGCCGGTACCTCAAATATGAAAAGATTACATGTAGGAATTGAGCTCTTATTACTGTTGAACCTTTTGTCTTGAGAAGGGATATACTTGACGTCTTATATATTCAGTGTTGTCAAGCTCACACATGATGGTTTGCTTCCTGTCCATGATCAAAATCACTCTCCTCTCTGTACTCTTTAAGCTGCACTAATCAATATTTTCATATGTACAATAGATAGGATAATTACATGCAAACTTGTAGAAACAAACTACAGTTCCTGGGAACATTTTAGGGTCTTTCAGCTTATTGTTTTGGTTATATGTTCCATAGCTTTCGCATTTTGGTTCCGTCTTAACACATTATTAAACTTTCTCCAGTTATTTGCTCTTTTTTATTTGTCTGGCTTTGCTTTAACTGTAAAAGTTGCGGTTTACAAATAAAATGCATCTTTGATGAGACAAATTCAGCTTTAAACCAACCAAGTATGAGTTTGGGTTGTGAATGTTAAATCAGATTTCTCGCCTACCCCTGAGCATATTTTGGAAGCATTACTTATTGAAATTATTGAAGCACTGATATATGCTGCTTCTTTATTTTGTGCACTTTGTGTATTTTGTGTAAAAGAGCATAGCCTCTCATTTACAACTGCTGTCTTTTATTGCTTTTAATGTTGACCAAACAGCTGTTCAAAAACGATTATTTCAACATCTCAAGGCTACTTTGAATTAGTTTCAGTTTTAGTGAGGCTTTTAGATAGTGTTTCCACACTCAAATGGACTCTTACATTGACTTGCTATTCTGCTTGTCCAGGAGTTTTGCATCCAGGAGCCCTAACTTCACTTGATCAGAGTTTAACTGACCATTAGAAGATAAGCGGGGCCATACCACACACATTCCGTGTACCCATTTGTTGATTATTGTAAAGACCAAGCATAGAAAAATGCAAAAAACAACCAAGAACTGGAAAGAAAACTGAGAAATGCAAAGAAAACATGCCAAGGCTGTAATTTTTGGATTCTAATTCCACTCTACTACAATTCAAATACTAGCTTCCAGCAATTGTTGGATGGTTTACGATCCCGTGTTTAATTTCGTTCAGTGACTCTGCGGGCTCAGAGAGTTTGTGTTTGAGATGTTAAACACAATATGAGTCTGAAAATCTCAAATTAATGTTGAGAAATGTGACAGTATTCCAGTAAAGTCACCATGGCTGCCGTCACAGTTTCATTATTTCTGTCTACAGGGAGTAGCTACAGGGTTCATCATTAGACAACATCATCCCCAGTCTGGGTCTCTGCCATTCAACTTAAGGGCCTTTTTTCAAAATCAAGTGCATCTAAAGCAGTGGTTTCCAACCTTTGGTGTCAATGACCACTGAGGTTGTCAAAACTATATTTACACGTCATGTTAACTAAAATCATAGTTCTTTAGTCCTCAATCTTTGTATAGTCATTTTCTCCATAATAGACTATGGCCACACCACTATGACCTCCACTCTCAGTCAGTCTCATCAGGTTAGACCATGTCAGCTTGCCAGCCAATCGGAAGCAAGCATCTTCCCTGTCCATACAGACATGGATTGTGTTATAGAGAAAACTACATTGTTACTTAGTTCCTACGAATGACAACAGGACTTCTTCACCCACAAACCACAAAACATGACATCAGTTCAGTCAACGTACATCAAACCAAAGTTTTTCTCAGCAGTTGCCAGGTTGCAGTTGCTTCATTTACAGCTATTTTCAGCAAGAAGATAAGCATTTTGCTGCTAGACTTTGATTTGTAACTCTCTGTAAAGGCTATTGAGAGCCCGTTGATTTGGGTCATTGTGATGTTTGACTTAAGGCCCTTTCACAATGTGATTGGTAGTGCACTTGTGCGCTCTGTACACACTGCGAAAAAAATCTTGTAGTGTGAAGAAAGCCATTGAAAACGGGTTTCAGAGCACTGTGCTGCGAACGCCATCTTGACTAAGACATACACGTTTACGCAAAATGTGCAGCTTCATCTTAAATAGCAACAACTATTTTTTAACAACTTTTGTGAACTTAGATTAGACACTAATCATTCATAAAAAAATCCATACATTTCCTCTACTTGAAGGTATTGCAGGATAAAAAAAAATCTTTATCTGATAAGTAAGTATGCATGAAATTTGTGTGTGTGTGTGTGTGTGTGTGTGTGTGTGTGTGTGTGAGTGAGAGAGAGAGAGAGAGAGAGAGAGAGAGAGAGAGAGAGAGAGAGACTTTGATCAGCAGCTCTTTCCTCATGACCCTGATCTGTGTATCTGACAGCAGCGATGTCAGGAGGCATCACTCAGGGACTCAGGGAAAATGTAATCTTATTTAACCAGAACAGTGATTTCCTGATGGCCTTTATTGACCTCTGATAAGAACAAGAGAAAAAAAAAAGATAAATAACGAGGGAAGGAACATGAAGACGGAGCAAGATTGAAAGAAAAAAAAAAAAGCCATAAAAAAAAGCCATCTTCCTAAATGTCACCTGTAGATGAATACTTTAGAGAGCCGTCAGGTAAATCGACGCTTGCTTGCTCTCACAGCGTGACTGACACCCAGGAGGGGTCCGGGGGCGTTTCAGGGGGGCATGATTGATGCTGCGCAGCCATGAAAACGGCAGTTTCAGCTTGAGCCCAGCTCCTAGGGCGCTACCCCACCCCACAACCGGATAACTCTGGATGTCATGACAGGATGATGGAGAAAAATCGCCTCATCTCTCTGTCTCCCTCATCACCCCTCGCTGGGAGAGAATGCATTTAGCAGTGAGTGAAAGCCATTTTGAATATAATGAGGCACCTGGCAACGCACTCGAACAGCAGATTGTCATCCAATTTGGCCGCAGCCGTCGTCAGCTCAGCAAACACCTTTTCTGACTGTTTGCTCGGGTTCCCAAATATGTTGGTGTCTGCGTTGGCATTTGTGAATGTAGTGAGGTGATATTTTGTATTTATACCATGTGTCGGCAAACAGCAGCAAAAAGTGAAATATAACCATAAGAATGCAGTTGAAACAATCAAACAAGAGATGAGAGTGCAAGTAGAGGATCAGGGTATCTCCAAATGACCATTTGCTACATTCCTCCCCCAAACCACAATGTCCTATCGTAACATAACAACTGTATGTGTGATGGGTAGAGCTCCCCCTCCCTCCCTGACTGTTTGGCCACACCCTGCTAATCAGTGATTCCCAACAGGTGAGGCTGGATGACTTCCTGGTTCTCTTTAAATGTAGCAGCAGACAGCCGTTTCTTTGTTCCTTTCTTTTGTTTTCTTTTCTTGTAAGCCAGCTTGAGTTAGTCCTATTCTGGGGTCCTCTCAATGCCAGTACAGGTGGGCTGGTCGTAGGTTTACAGGTGGTGGCTCACTAGGTGGAGGGCTTCCTCACTCTCACTTTATTTGCATGCTTAACATTTGTTGTGTTCTAAATTGACCTCTCCTTTCTGGTACCTGGCGGTGGCCCCTCTCCCCTTCACTCCCCCACTCCTGTAGGCCAGTCCGATACAGTCACCTTGTGCTGGTGAAACACTTCAGTGTAGCGACATCTCTTAGCATAAAGAGAGTATAATTTTTGTAATAAAATAGTCTTATTTTTAAGCTGAGACCTCCTGTTATTTAACCAATGTGAAATTTACCTGTAAAAAAAATTGATCATTGTTTAAACCTAGAAATTCACCTCTCTGCTCCTTTTTTCCTTAAAACATAAGCACCTGTATTCAGGTTGGTATTCACTGAGTGAAAGTCCCAGAGTGGCAGTTTACAGCTGCCATGCTGAGGACAAAGTTTTTCTAAAGAGCTTCAGCTGGCATACTTATTCACAAAGTACACAGCAATGGAAATGCTACGTTCACGGCATGGAAAGCACTCTGTGGGTATGCTACGCACTGAAATAATTGCCCACTGTCCTAAAGAAAATGCCTATGGTGTGTGCATTTGCGCATGAATGTGCTGTGGTTTGAAAATAGTCACCCTGTGAGAAAACTGAACTGTTGCTGGCTAGACGCGAGAAACTACAAGTCAAGCACCCATTTTAAAAAAAAAAATTGTAGTGATATCCCACTGCCATTTAAGTTTTCATTCATGGGATAAGAACATAAAAACCCACTGAATCATATATAAAAATCTAAGCTGAAAAAAGGAAAGTGTTTTTCTTGCTTTATGAAATGTTAGGTTTTAAAAGTGATATAAAAAGTGTTTAGATTTATTATAAACAGAAGCTGCAAATTTCAGTTTTGTTACAAGAAATTTTTATTATCCACTTTTCAGTGGCAGGAAGAAACCATTTCACTGAAAACTAAACCATTATTATAGACAAGACACAATCATTCTTCACTGTCATTTCCATAACAGAAAATGAGCCATGATGAAGAATAAATTGGGTGATTTATAATTTATAATTCCATGCAGAACTTCGGCAGCACCGAGATTAAAAACCCATGAAAATCTTTCACTAGCAAGCAATATTTTATTCTCTATTATCATCTGTTTATCCAGAGTTACAATTCAGTATCATAGCAGACTACAAAGGAATATGTGCAATGTACGTTTCTCCAAAAGTTACTGGCTTCATGCTTCAACTTTCTTACGACTTCCTCATGAAACACCTGGATTTAAAATCTCCCGTGGTGAGGTACCACTGAAATGTTAAAATCCTCTTTCACCGTGATACGTCTGACCATAAAGAAATGAAATATATCGAATCACTGCTCGTTGAGTGTGACAGGAAATATTTTTATGGTGCTTTTGGGCTCTGTTTAATACTGAGTATTATGAGTGAGAAATCAATCAGTTTTCCAGCTGTGCTGCCTCACTGATCAGCTAATTTTCATTAACTAAAAAGATGCAGAGTGGCTTTATAAAAGTTATAGCTGCTTTTTACATACACACACTCAACACTTGAAGGTTTTCGTTGTGTTATGTTGCGTTTCAGCCTGATTTTTGCTGGCTGGTCTGGCTGGCTGTCATGTGGATAAGTAAGCCAGCCATGCATGCATAATAAAAGGCAGAGGGCACAGGAGCCTGGATACTATATGTGCCTGCAGAGGTGACTTTTATTTTCCATTCATAATAAATTCCAATGTTAGATCGCAATGGAAATCAACCTTATTCGTGGATGAGAGTTGTAAATCAATACTACTTTCATGCCTGCATATGAAGGTTGATAAATGAAGGTTGCATAAAGACTGGAAATGTGGAAAACTCACAAATGAACCTGTTCTATCTTTGTTTGTTTAATCCATATAAAACTGAAATGTAGAAACTGTGCACATTGGCTTCCTCCACTGGTTTACTGGCAGCCTCACAGTGATGGTGCGACTTCAGGAAGTCAATGTGCCCAGTCAAAAAATAAATCTGTTGTTATTTTGGGGCATTAGCTGAATGCCCTTTATCGATATTCTCATTTCATAATTAAGTTGGTAAAAAGTAGTCTTAATAAAACTAAATAATAATCATATAAGGAGTATGTAAGTAAAAGTTTCAGGTGCTTACACAGTTATGTATCCAGAACCTTCTTTGTGATCACAGCCGGAGGAAACGCCGTCATCCAGGTCACTTTAATGATTCTCCTAGCGTTATTTTTGCAGCGTCTGGTATCAGTGTTTTTAGGCGGGGTTAGACCACCACCTACTGTACATTCAGCAGAGTGAGCCATCTTGTTTGGTGCTTTTTCTGTCATGTTCCCCATCAGGATGCTCTCAACAGGGCAAGAGTAGAAATTCCTCAGTATTGGAGAGGTTAGCCGGAATTTTGTGAAACAGAAGCTGTATGCAATGCCCAGGTCAGGGCCTCATTCATGTGGACACCAAAGTACTTGTAACTGTCTACCCTAACTGTCTACATGAATACAAATATATATTGAGATGTGTATTTCCTTCAAAGGAAAAGAATTTCCCCGTTGAGGGATTAATGAAGTATCTCTCTCTGAAGCTGTCACACCAGAGAACCCTAGTTGGATACAAATGACCTACATCAGCCTTATTAATGTGACACGACACACTTTGAATACATCAGTCCAAACATTTCAGGAATTTCAAGCAATATTTTGTCAACAGATAAAAGCAAGTGTCTTTTGCCCCCACTTAGACGTGACGTGACGTGACGTGGCACTTAATGTACTGATTCAATCAAAATAATGACTTTTGCTTTTAACCACATCATTGCTGCAACAACTCACTGACTCAGTAAATGCACATTGTAATTGAGAAATGATTAAAACTCTGCTGAGACACAACAGAGAACTCACAGTGAGTCATGCTGCACAGAATCGAAGCTGTCTGTTTGACGCTGTCGAGTAAAACGCTGACTTTTTTAATCTCTCGTGCGCGTTTTGTTCCGAAAATGAAATATTTTACAGACGTCTCATTTCATAGCAGTTGCGTATATTTTTATTCTCCCTCCGGTGAGGCTGTCTGGCTGCTGTCGTGTAATGCTCTTGCCCTTTTGTCATCCTCCCTGCCCAGACACCGGCCATCTGGCCATCCCCACTACCATTGGTATGCATTAACAGAGACTACCTCCACTAGTAACATGGGCTGAGTCATGCTGCGCCCTTTGAAAGCATTTATCCTGGTTAGACAGACCACCGGGGTTTGGGATGAGATGAGTGGAACGAGGAGGGGGGAATAAGCCTTTTCTGTTGGGCATCGATGTAGAAACTAGAAAGGGGATGAGACAGTTGGGTGGAATGGCGGGCACTCCTGGAGTATTAGGATGAGTCACCAGAAAGCCCTCTGTTATCTCTCATCTCCAGTGTCATACTTTAGCTACACCGTAGGCAGAGATGTGAACAAATGATGGCAAAGAGAATACTTTTAATGTGTGGAAAAAAAAACAAAACACAGCTATCAAGTATCTGAAGACACAGATTAAAAACAGTGATGTGCTGCTGCAACAGGAAGACAAAAAAAAAATCTAATCACCGTGTGGGGAGAGGAGGACTTTAATTCTGAATAACTTCATTACTATTGTAAACACCATTATGAAGGCGTGGCAAATAAGGCTGAATTACCAATTAGCAGCATTTGTCAGTCGAGTCACAGACAATTACGTCGAGGAATTGGCCAATTAGAGCGAATGATTATGCAGTTCGCTTTGGCAGGAACGGCTCTGCTCTTTAAGGAGCTCTTGAAGAATCTACGCGGCGACAGGGATTCTACTGAAAGAGCTGAAAGCCTGTTAGGAAGGAGTTGAATCAACAACACCCAAAAAAATCAAGCACGTAAGTACAAGTACTGGCAAAGCAATTCTTATGAAGACCAGGTTATAAATGGCCATATTGTACACCTGTGTTATGATTGGATGTTATGAGTCAACTTTCAGTCATTTTTTTAAATAAATACTTGAAGGAGCTGTTGATCTCCCTTGTGTTTCTGTCTGCCTGTGTGTGTGTGTGCGTGTGTGTGTGTGTGGCCTCCGGTTTCCCCCTCACCTGTCAGATCACCTCACCACCTGTTCCTCATTTGCAGATCAACCACTGCAGTTTAAAAGCTCTACAAACCTCTGCCAGATCATTCAGTCTCCCCAGCGGTAACCACGCCACGGCCAGCTCTTGTGCCAGGCTTGTTGTTTTGCTTGTGAAAACTGCCACCCACCCACCTGCCACATCCAGCTCTGTCACGTCTTCACGCCCGCGTCTCAGAAATCTGCCACAATCCGCTGGATCTCCTACTTACCTGCACAATCCCTCCTTGTGAATTAAAAAAAACCAAGATGGTGTTAAATGCAAACATAAGAAAGATAAAAGCAGAAATAACAAAATAAAAACAATGACGCAGTAAAACAGGTGAGTTTTTAGCTGCTGACTCTTTGGTTTTATGTCTAGATTTTGGCTAGCCAGCTGGTAACCAAGCAGCTGGTGAATGAGCCACTGGTGAAGAAGCATGAATGAAGCAGCTGAGTCTGGTATTATAGGTATTAAGTCCATATTTGGTGACTCAGTGCCTTTTAAAATTTACATCCAGTGCTGATGTTGCATGCCAACACAAGACGTATGCATGAAGTAGTCTGTCCTAAGCAATGGGGAAAGTAAAAGTATGGAGGTCCAACCCGAGTTAGCATCCTGTCATCGACCTGCACTTACTGTTCATATGTTTAACACTCTTATCTGGGAATAGAGTTGAATTAGCTAGTGCATGTGCTACTTGAGTACTCCGCCTGAAACAGCTCTGTGCTCTGTATATAAATTGGTAAGAAGAGATTGGAAAGAAAGAGATTTGTGATTAAGCGATCAATATACTTGCAGGTACATTCACACCCCTTCTAAAGAAGAAAAAAAGAAAAATCTCTTTTAATGTAGAGAGCTGGACCATGCTGTGTATTTCAATGAGCGGAAATAGAAACACAGGTTGAAACCTTTTGTCCAACGTGACAGCAATGGCAGCCAGGCCTGGTCCGACCAGATAAGCCAATTTCTTCAGCAAATAGAGTGCCTCAAATCATGTAGTGTGTGTTTATTAATGCTCCACCAAATGAAAATATATCAACAATACATATATATATATATATATATATATATATATATATATATATATATATATATATAAATATATAAATATAAAGTTAGTTCTGGATGATTTTTGATGTTTTCTTTTTTTTTTCCAATTGCTAGAATGATATTCTGACAGATCAGACTAACTCCACTCATTATCCAATTCAGCTGAATCAATTCTATTTGTGATATGATTAGCTACATTCTTTTAATGTCCTTTGCGATATGAAAAGAGAGAGCAAGAGCGGACAAGTGGAAGTGGAGTGAGAGGAAAAAGAGGGGCCGCTGATGGATTACTGAATCAATAACACACTTAGCAGGCTCTTATAGAGAGACTGATTCAAACGCTATATATTTTGAAAGAGCGGGTCCTCCAGCATTTCAGGACAGATTTGTTGGCCTCTTTCCTGACATACCGAACAGAACAGACTCTACACGGAGCGATCTCTCTCACCGTGGTTCAGTGGGGTTCAAGAGAGCGAAGCATCGAGGCAAATCTCAAAGGCCCTCTGGGAGAGGAGGTAGTAACCTGAAAGGTCAGAAAATCTTACCTGAGAAAGTCGGCACTATGGTTACCTCTCTCCCCAGTGAGCAGCTGTTCATCCTGCTGCATAGCATGTGACGTAATGGTAAGACGCTAGAAAGTCAAATAATGAGAATTCTTAACATTTCTAAGATGTTTAAGATTTAATAATGTCTGTCTGTTGGGATTCTTAAAAGAATGGGTTCAATGGACATGAAATGTAACAGATAATTCTCAGGTGTAATGGTTAATGAACAAAGGTGTTTTATTAAATGAAAATTCAAATTGTTTTAACAGAAGGAGGTGAGGAGCTAAGGGAACAAAGGGCGAACGAGTGCTGTTTAAAAGAACAAATACAACAAAAAGGGAACTCGAAACAGAGCCTGTACTATTCTTATCTGAGTAAACAAAACGAGAAAGAAAATCCTCACTATCTAAGCTAATACGACGAATAACAAAACACAGCAAAAACAGCACCCCTAATCTAATGTGGGTAACAGAAATCTTCTAGGTGTGTAATCAGTATTATAAATTAAGCTAATCCCTGCCCAGTCCCACGAAAGTACAACAGTACAAACCTCTTCACATGAGTTAACCACTGTTAACGCTCACAAATTCAACCACAAGGCGAGCTCACAACACCACCCAAACAAGCCGTCCTGATTCTCCGGCGGCTGCGGTTATCGTGACGCCGATGACTGGGCCCTCTGATTGGCGGCGCAGGGAGGATGCCGCGCCAATCCCGGCCCTGCACATTCCGGTACCGAGTCACCAAACCTCTCCGCCTCTTCCAATTTGGACCAATCAAGGGATGGCAGCCATACACCTGTATTAACATACGGTGAAAAACAGTACACACACTAGAGATGCCGGGGCGAAATGGCGGCGGCCATAACAAGCAACATTCGGTAGCTTTTCATGAGGCAGTTAGGATACATCTAGAAGATGAGCAAAGTTAGAATTAACTTGCAGTAATTACAGTATTTATTTATTTATTTATTTTGGCTACTGGGAGGCTGTGCAACAAACCATTAACACATCATTGACATATCACTACATACAGTTATTTTAATGAGCATGTTAGCAAACACTCTGGCGTAATGGAGTGGCAGAGTGTTTAGGCCCAAAAGCACTGAAAGTTTCTGATGCATGTTTTGAAGTACACCTATTGTTTTAAACTGCCAGACATGCACCAAAATCATTACTGTATAAGGCTACCTGTCAAACTGCCTTGACGCTCCTACTCTGTTTCTGTTTTGCTTTGTTTTTGTGTGTTTGGATAGAGCTAAAAGCAATAAAAGTAAGGATAGAAACGGTTTAGGAAGGAGATGGCATTGTGAGGAATCACCGCGGGGTTGTGCAGCGGTGGTGGAAGTGCTGGCGGTGTGTTTATTGGTGTTGAACATAACCGCTATACAAATCCATGAACTCCAGATGGATAGCGTTCAGTTTCAATGATATTTCAGGCTAACAGTGGAGGGTTTGATTGGTCTGATTGGCTGCTGCAGCATGACATTCAGTTTCTCCAGAAGTTTAGTATAATGTATAGCTCAGCTTCTCCCCATGCAGCCAAAAACCCACTACCCCCACTCAAATAAATAGGAAAACCTCAGTTTGAATGAAGAGTCATTTCCTTTGTCTGTGTCAAGCAGGTTTAATCACTGCTGCTCCCCTTTATGAGGATTCTTTCACCATATTCTGACACTAAAAATCTCCATTTTTCAAACAAATAAATCAGGAGAAAATGAACTTTGTTCGAGACCTGTCTCTGTCTCATCAACACTCTTACAAGATCTGGCCTGCACAGATATCTCTTCTCTCTGCTGAATTATTAGTCTGGTTTCAACACAGATGATCTATTAAAACTGAACTAAAATTTAAATCACATCTCTGGCACAACCTAACCTGCTTTCACCCAACTCTTCCAAATGTGGTTTGGAGATGGGGGAGAGGAAACCACAGCCACTTAGGACACAGGAAGTGGGTGCATCCCAAGTCTTTTATTTAATACCAATGTTCTATAAAGCACCCAATTCAGACTCCCAGTCCTAAAGGAAAGCAATATAGCTATGTAACCTACTTACAGATGGTAGAAGCGCAAAAATCAAGGAAAAATGGCCAATGCTGAGCAAGTGAACAAAATCTGGCCTGCAAAAAAACACTCTGAACAGACCAAAACAGCATTGCTATTGTGATGTCTCGGTGCTGTGACAGATTACATCAAGGTGCTAAGATGCAGGATGTAGTTCGTGGAGAGAAGCCATCTATTTATCTAAGTGAATAAACAAACAGTCATCCATGGAAAAACCTTGAAAGACTGAGGCTAGACAGTGTCTTGAAAAGTTACTGCTACTGTTGTTCATAACTGTTGTTCATAACAACAGTAGCCTGCAATATTTATTGCTAATAAATAAATAAATATTGTCACTAGAATCATTGCATTTTGATTCACAATTAGATCAAGTTAAATTTAAATAATTTAAGAATTGTATGTATTCTAAATATGTTATGTAAACTAATACTGCACTCAAATGTATACAAAACATTGCCCAGCTCCAGTTCTGGCGTGACACTGGCTCTGCATCAGTGTCATGTGCATCAGCATTCCCTCACATCCCATTCCCAGTGGTCCAGAACTCCTGTGGTACAATTCACCTAATCACACTCCAATGTAGCATCCAAACGATTTGAAATCTGTTATTTTTATGGTAGAAAAGACACACAACATTGCTTTAAACTCTGGCTTACCGTGATAACTAACTCTGTGAACCAAATAAGCAGTCTGAAAGTCCAGGTTTGTTGAAGAAAACCTGTTTCCCCACAGTCTTACACAGCCAAACACACTTTATTTCCTCATTGATTCAGTCTGTATCAAAGCGTGTACCCATTCATTAGGTTATCTCCTCGATTCCACCAGGCGCTGGGCAAATACCAGATCTTACATAATGTTGCTAAATTTATTCCAGAGGTAGAAACTGAGGTAATACACTCCTTTTACAGATGCCAAGACTTCCCAGAATATCTTGAAAGTGTATATAGACTCAAAATAAGGGTGGGTTTTGTTGTGTAATAGACTGCAGCAGTGATGACTAAGCCCAACATACTCAAATAACAACAACTAACAACTCAAATCTGGTGCTTGGGAAAGAATGGCACTGGCAAGTATTGAATATGACCTTTTTAACATGGTTTCAGGATTCACCAAATGAATTCCTCCATGGGCTGATTCTAATCAATTGAAAACTGAAGTATTCAAATGAAGCAGCATGCTCCAATTCACTCTTCTGGAGCAAGCCATCTCAGCCACCTATAAATCCATAATGAGTCTTGCCTCAATTAATTAAATGTGCATTGCATACAGTATATTATATTATATGAATTGAATACATTATGTATAGTATTATAATAACTTTTTTTCTTAGCACGCAGTATTTCTCCCAAACTCTGCTTCCTTTTGCAAAACAGGTGACTTATTGAAGCAAATGTTGCTCTTTCTATGGATTACGTGCTGTCTGAAGATCAAAACAGAAATGCAATTTGCAATAATATACCTTCTTGTCGATGAGCAACCACGATGGGTGCTTTCATCTGAACCACAGTACAAATGACATTTCCGGGATGTCTTGGTGGATGGAAAGCCTTTGACTATAAAGGTTGCTGTTTCAATTTTTCAGCCAATGCATTTTCTGTGTGTCGCTTTTACTTGTTTCCACCAACAAAGGACTGTTTGTGTGTCCCATGTATGAAAGGCCTTTGCCACATATTGCTATCAAAGATGATAATTTCCAGAAAAGAAGAGGCTTTCACAGATACAAACAAAAGGTAAGTATATGTGTTTAGAGTGTTTCTGTTGAGTGGTTAGAGAGAGAGTATAAATTTTACTTGGCAGTTATTTTACTCAGACCCGCTGCGACTGTGCCTACAAATCACGTTCGCTGGTTGGAGGGATGAACACAAACACGAAGGACCCGAGGTAATCTGTCGGCGCTCACCTGCAGCCGCGACTGCAGGCAAAGAGATGGGAGCACATTGCCATGTAAAGCAGACTGATGTTCTTTATCACATCCTGCGCACGCATGCACACTCCACGCTCCACAACGCGACTATCTCCAGCCCCGTGGCTGATTTCACACTTTTATAATACATGACATTTAGATGGCCGAGGTGAACATAAATATCCAGCAATTTCCCTTTCCTGACCCTCATCCCAACTGTCTCACTCTTTCACACATAAGCACTCTACAACCATTAGAATGAATTATTCATGGAAACGGGAAATGTGCAGCAAAAATCTGAATGAGAGAAAAAAAAACATTCATTTGTCCATCAGCTGGTCTGAGTCATCAATCACAGCAGACTGTAGGAACTCTTTCCTGTCTCTGTCTATCTCTGCAACACACACACACACACACAGACAAAACCACACAGATTGTGCATTTTTTTTCCTTTTATTAGCTTTGTCTCTATTCAACAGAAATCTATTCCCAAAGCCAGTTCTTGCCACAGACAAAATGAGTCAAGTTAATAACAGAGAAGCTGTGATTGTGATGATCTCTAAAAAAAAAAAATGACACCTGCGACTGTTTGTGGATGTTTCTGTGTGTGTGTGCTGTTATATACTGTATGCCTGTATGGAGCGAATGTCCTCATAAGGGGACATTTTTTTAGGCTGTACGTATTCAGATGGTCTACTTAAGCATCAAGACCAGGGCCTTTGTGATATGTTCTCGTAGCGTTTTAAATGACTGCAACGCCTTGTATTTAGCATCCTTCAGCTCACTGTCTAGCAAGCAGATCATCTGACTCAGCTCACCAAGAAGAGTCGGCTCTTCCTGCTCCAAAACAGTTCTTTATGTTACCTCTTATACCTTTTTAATAATTCAGCCAAATTTATCGCTGATTTGACTCATGATTTGTATGCTCTGTACTGAAGCATTCAAAAGTAAAAATTACATTTTCTTATATCAATATTGCCAGTTGTTTTCAACCTTGTAACTCTGTCACCGCCCTGATGAATGCACTAACGTGCTTGCAGAACCATTCAGCTACACAAAGCAGATATAAAAACTTAGCAAGCATAGAAATAAAAAAAAAAGGACAGTTATTGCAGTGTCTCATGTGTCTGTGAAGGTTGTTTGAAGACCCTGCTCGATACAACAGCTTGGCTTCGCAAAATTCTGCATTCTCCCTTTTGTGTTTTCAATTTTTTTTTTTCAAAATGGGTCCAAATGCTGCTTCTTTTTTTCTACTATCACTCAATGGCTCGAGTACCAGAGCCGACTTCCATCGTTCACTTGAACCGGCTCGTTCACGACCGACACATCACTGATCAACTGTTCCTTCCTTTTTAGTATTTTTCATCTTACCGTTTTGATCTTACAACCTGTAACTTTACTGTTTAACACAGTTAAATAACAGACAGACAAAGTAAGCAACCAGATGATGATGAACCATTTAGCTGACAAAGAGCCAGAAGTTTGGAGACCAAAACAGAGCACTTACATCAATACACACTTACATCAATAAGGTGCCAGAAACAAGCGTTCCAAATGAATGCTAATGTTCCAAAATGCCTGCAGAGAAAATACATTTGTGCAAATGGGCCAAAGCCTTGATGGATCCAAGATGGAACAAGCCACTGGCTTAGCACCAGCTTGAATATGATGAGGTTGAGACAGCTGTACAAGAAAGTGTACCAAATACTGAAACATGGTGGTTTCATGCCAACTGAACCCACTGGCTATCACCTGATGGTGATTTAACCTCTGAGGGACATGGTCAAGGTTTCAGGGCTTTCCGTTTTTTCCATCATATATCAGCATCAACATCCAGCATAGATATCTGTGCAAAGACTTCCTCTGCAGTTTTACTGCTGTACTACTGAAGTAGATGAGGTTTTGGCACTGCTCTAAGAAATCATATCCCCAAACAATGCACTATCTATGCCTCAAATGTGCTTTCCATTAAATGACAGTTGTCACATTAGCATTACATTAAGTGAATTTAGCCATAGGCACAGTGATACAAAACTATGTTTGCGTGTCTCCCCATATGTGAGAACCTGGGTCAGTGGCCTTGTGTGCTAAGTGAAAGTGGGTCAGTACCGCTCATGGATGAAACATGACGGCAGGTGGAGAGAGAGAGAGGGGGTGGGGGGTTCTTCAAACAGCAGAGGTTTAGAGATGATGGAGAGAGGAGAAGCGGCCTGAAGAGTTGCTGAGCCTGGCTGCGTATACATCCATCTTACTGACAGAGGGGTGTGATTAACAAGGCCACCCGCTCTCTCTCTCTCTCTCTCTCTCTCTCTCTCTCTCTCTCTCCCTCTCTCTCTCCCTCTCTCACCTGGAATGCCAGAAGGACCTTGGTTGCTGCTTCTTTGTATTTTATTATATTACTGAGAATCCAGCAAAAAAAAAAAAAAAAAAAAAAAAGTAAGAAACCTTGATGCTGGAAAGCTCTGTGATGGCACTTTCCCAACATTTATTTAAGTATATTACAGTAAAACACCTTTATCAATGCTAATGTTAAATTATAAAAGAAACTAAAGGGGCATAGTCCAAGTAGAAAACTTAAGTTGTGTATCGTGTATCTGTATTGCATCAACTGGCATCAGGTATTTAATTTGTGTTCCGCAATCCGCAGCTGACTGTTATTCCGGTCATAATTATTAGCATGTGCAGCTTTGTAACTTGACATACTGCAAATGCACTCTTGTCAACAGCTTGCTGCTGCAGCTCCCTTCATCTCGTTCCTCCTCCTTCCCTGTGTTTTGATGCTCGTGGCGTTCTTGATCTTATGTTCATGCATGCCTTTGTTGTGTGGGTAGATTAGCTCTCCCAGCAGAATTCTTGTTGCTGCTTGGATTTTTTTTGAAAGCTCCCCCGTTTGTAATAACTGGTGAGCCGTTTGACACAAATGTGTTATAATGGATGATTGTGGGCCCAAAGTGCGAATACCAGCACGACGCGAAGCAGTTGAAACAGTTTGGTGATTAGGAGCAGGATGACTATATGAGATACTGAAGGTAGGTGATCCAGAATGGTGCAGGCCTGGTAGAGAACAGGAGGAAGGGAGGAAGCCAAAACCGTCCATCGTAACAAAGGTCTCTGAATGAACATACAATGATCGGGGGCTCAGTGGTAGAGTGGGTCATCCAATAACCCGGAGGTTGGCGGTTTGATCCCGCTCACTGCTTGAACTGCGTGAACTGGGTGTCAGTCCAACAGCTGTCAGTTCGGCCATGGCCGAGGCCCTTGAGCAAGGTGAAGGTGAAGCTGAAGGTGTACTGTACTGTAGTATCTGGCACTTGTCCAGCACATCTCACAGTTGCTTGATTAGATTCAGATCTACGAAATTTGAAACCCAAGTCAACACTTTGAACTTGTTTTGTTCTTTAAACTATTCATGAGCCATTTTTGCGTATCCTATTGAAAGAGACCACTGCCATCAGAGTATACCATTTCCATGAAAGGGTGTACATGGTCTCCAACAATTGGGGTGGGTGGTACATGTCAAACTAACATCCACATGAATGGCAGGACCCAAGGTTTCCCAGCAGAACATGCTTAAAGCATCACACTGCCTCCTCCAGCACGCCTTCTTCCCATAGTGCCTCTCGGTGCAATGTGTTCCCACAGGTCACGCACGCACAGCCCAACACTCACGTGATGTAAAAGAAAATGTAATTCATCAGACCATGCTACCATCATCCATTGTCTAGTTCTGATGCTCACGTGCCCGTTGTTGGTGCTTTTGGTAGTGGACAGCATGGATATCCTCGCTGGTGTGCGGCTATGCAACAAACTGTCATGCACCGTGTGCTCTGATAATTTGTCAGCAATTTAAGCTTACAGTAACTCATCTACTGGATTGGACCACAGGGGCCTTATTGCAGCCAAAGTGAATGTCTATTAGATTAAAGCTAACTCGGCTAGCTAACCAATTTAACTGTCAGGGAAGACTGCAGGCATGTGGCACATGGTCCTTCTGCTACTCTATCTATCTATATTTAAATTGAATTTCCTCAGTAAGGGATTAATTAATTACTTTCTGTCTTCTGGTGTCTGGGTAAGTGTACATTGTGTGCTGTTAACTCTTTTTCAAGAGAAGAAGCTACTGGCTACTAAAAAGGTCCAAAGTAGTTACAGAGTAAAAATGATACCCTAATTTGCATTTTAGTAGCTAAAATGTGACGCAGCATCCCAGTTCCAGAAGGGAGAATTATACACTATTTGAAGGACCGCCATTTACAAGCTTGCTAGAATTGACACTAATAGACAGATCCATCAAGTGGACTGAATGGCAAGTGGACTGCATTTATATAGAAATTTAGTATAGTATAGAATAGTAAGGGTAGTATCATCACAGGTCAAAGGTCAAATCCCACTCAAACCACTCCTAAACATTATGCAATGAGTCACATCGGATAAAAGTGTGCATGAAAAGGTACACAGGTACCTTTTTGCTTTCTCGCTGTCGGCTGAAAAGCAACACTGAAAACGTCTGAGGGCTGAAATATAACATCGCATAACGTTTCAATACCCTCCTGTAGATAACCTCCCACACCTGTCTTTACCATTTAGAAAAGCAAACCTGTCTTGCACTGTTTATGAGAGCTACTTGAACTATTGCAAAGAACAGAGGGAGTAGGTGGGGAGGAGGCAGGTACACGGGTGAGAGATGGTAGCTGGAAGCCACTTGTTAAGAGTGGATTGGATAACTGTACAGCATTAATGCCTCGTTACTAAAAAACAGCATGTGTACACAGAACATGAGTCTTTATATAAATTGCAGGGTCATTAAAATCAGTCCTGAACTAATGTGTTATGATACATGAGGAATGTTGGGCAAGTTATATATATATATATATAATTCTTTGCTTGAATTATTCAGCCCAGCTTCATGACAGGTGCCTTTTAATGACTAAGGCTTCCACACGTCAATTTGTTAGTAATAGTGCAACTACTACAAGACATAGCAGCCATCTAATATTACTAACTAGTCCGACAACTCTTTCATGAGGATCTTGTTAACAACTAAAACGCTTCCTCCATCAATGTCCTCTTTGGTCCCTTCATCTCTGTCATTATGTACATAGAAGTTGGTGAGTTTAGCTCCAGTTCTGGCACGACAACAGCTCTGCTGTGAAAACCTCCTCTTCCTTGTCGTCCAAAACGCCTGTGGTACAAACACTAACACTCCTGTGGTGCTCTGAGCCCACAGTTCAGGCAGCCTGACTAACAAACTAAGCTAACATTAGCTAACAGCAGCTATAGTTTGCAGCAGTTTACTTTACTGTCCATCAGGAAATTGTAAATCAAACAGTTCATGCCCAGCAGCAGGACATCGGAGGGAAAACCAGAAAAACATTTACCCATAAAATATGATCCAGTTTCACCAAAATCAGTGAAATTGGCGAAATCAGTGGTAGTGTGTGACTGCCATAAAGTGCTATTTCTTGCAGGTGATCATACCTGGAGCACAAACTTACGTAGTGCATTCAACAGGCATGTGGGCCTAGAGTGGGAATGATAAAAGTCTGTTATTTTATTGGGAAAAAAGTGAGTTTTAAAGAGCAACTTTGGCATCTTTCAACCTGGACCTTTCTTTCCCATGTTTTTGTGGCCAAGTGACTAATGGGCACAACAGTTTGTGAAATTGGTCGAGTATTGAGTGCGAGAGCTGCATCCAGCAGAGGAAGGAAACTGGCTGCAGCATAATTGTGCACCGTCAGTGTACATGCTTGTTTTTGTCACTGACAGGCTCAGTCTCTGAGAACATTTTGGAAAAGACTCTTACAAAAGATAGATGTTTTTGTGAAAGTTTAAGGTTCTTTTTGTTGAACTACAACCAGCAGTTATATTGCTACACTCAAGGCTTCATTGACAAAAAGAGTGATTTTATCACATAATGCAGCACTCCATTCAAACTTAGTTTCACCAACTCTGGTTTGGCTGAAGTACTCCCTCTCTTCACAAAGTAGATCCGAGAACTCTGGCGCTTCCTCCGTTAGCTTCATTTAGAACTAGAGATGATACCTTATTTGGTCTTCCTCTGTGACATGACTAACTCAATAATGGAACCCCAGGTGGAAATATTTATAATGCCTTCCTCTGTAATTCAGCCTGACTCACACAACTATCCCTGAAACATTTATGAAGTAGTTTATACTTCCCCTGTTACCAAAATCTGTAAACTTGACGAGTAGTTGCTAAAGTTCTCAAAAATGAAACTTTTCAAACCTTACACGCCACGTCCGTCATTGCCGCAACAAAATCAGACAACTACCATATTTCTCGAGCAACTTTTCCACCCATTTTTGCTCTCACTCCGCATATGGAGGCACCATCTGACACATATGCTGGCCAGGCAGAATGGGACGAGAGTGGTAATGACTGTTGATGTTAGTTCACACCTTGCACTCAGCGGCTGTGGGTGGACCACTGAAGAAGCTAAGAGCGCTGTAGGACCATGACGGGAGCCATTCCCCCTGCCACATACAGTGAGGCGATGCAGAGAGAGGGTAGGTGCAAAGAAAAAAAGAGAGGAGCACTTCATGACAAAGAAAGGAGAAGATTTGGTCTACTTCAGTTTTTTTTTGTTCCCTTTTTGAAGTGATCTCATTACACAACTCACGCAGCACCTTCCTCCGCACGTGTGCACACGTGAGATGGAGCCTACACAAACTCTGTGGTGTTAAAAAACAGCAGTGGTTTATTTTCCAAAGACATCTTTTCTCTTTCCAGATCAATCCATGGAAGTGTCCATATGTGTATTTTAGTTTCAAGTACCCACAAGACACAAGACTGAAAGTGAAAAAGATAGCAACCATGTGGGCGAGCCAATTTCCGCAGAAGATGGAGCACATATACAGTTTAAGCTCATGGGAGACACTTGAGATGATTAAAGACGAGCATCTCAAAGCAAATTGGATACGTACCGCGCAACAAATCAGGTTAAGCGGTCACAAAGGCGTACGCACAATGGATGCACAAAAACCACGCACACACACACATACACACACCTCGGGATACGCAGACGTGTGTACGCTCGCTGGCACACGCCCTGCTGCAAATGAGTGAGTCATGCAAAATGTATCAGTATAAAGAGGAAGATCAATGTCAACCCCGAGCACTGCATTCTCCTCTCCGTTTCTCCTTCTGTCTCCTGTGACATTTTACTAGATAATTCAGGAATGCACATTCAACCCACCCACACACCCGCTTGAGTGTATAAGTGGATCTACGGCGAAGCAAAAGTGCAATTAAAGTAATAAAGCGTGACATTTTTGGAGAAATAAAATGTCTGTTTTGCTTGTTTTTTTTTTGTTTTTTTTTGTTATATCGCCATCAGACATGTGGCACCAGGAGTCATTCTGAAAAAGTGCTCTTAATGAAAGCAGATATGATAATACAAAGCCTGTGAGCATTAAAATGGATGATGACTGTAAACAGACGTCTTCGTGAGTGAAACAAAGCAGTGAACATCTGTCAGAGGAAATCCACTCTAATTAGCACAGACCCGTCTAAATACACGGCCTAAAAAAGGAAGCTCCGTGTGGGTCTTGCGTCTTTTTTTTCCTGCTCATCTTTTAATTCATGCATTCAAATATAAGAACAGTGACATGCCGTCCCCCACACACCTGTGATGCTGGCGAGCCTGCAGGGGCTGACACGCAACAGAATGTGTCATCACTCACAGAAAGTTTTATTTAAAAAAGGCTGCAGCAGATATTGGTTGGAAAAAGTTTAGAGTTCTGACAACGTTAAAGTCAAACTGAAAATTGGATCTGTCCTTACACATTTTGAGCAAATGATACTGCAGGGATTGGTCACACTGATCATTATTTTTAGGATGGCAGAGCATAAAAAACTTTCGTGGAAACCATATCTAAGCTCTGACATGTGTGGGTGTTTCCCATGGCGATGGTTGATTGACACCTGAGAGCCAGTGTTGCTAGGAGACAGGTGATGGAGAGTAGTGAACTACATGTAATCAAACTAGTAATGAAACTACATTTGGCAGTAGCATGCTGTTAGCTCCATTCATATTTGCAGAGTTGCATCACTGCTGCATGCTCAGGCCATGTGTGGTTCATGTGCAAAATGGTATCTGAATTTATAAAACTAAACTTGAACATATATGGCATTAATTAGTCAGAATTAATGGATAATTTATAAACATTCAGAGAAGTTTCATCATTTCAAACCATTTCTTCGATGTAGTTTTGCTCTTGTTCAACTTCTTCCTCTGTAAAAAGTGGTTGCTTGCAAAATTGCTGTTACATCCCGGCTCTCAAGGGGAAAGGAAGCAGCATAAAACCAGGTGTTCTTGGTATAACAAAGGTACCAGAAATATCTACAAATATTCTTCTAAGTGTGTGTAAATCAGTGCATTCACACTAAACCTGCCCCTTCTCTGTGTAAGAAATGGAAACCTCTACTACAGGCAGATTAACGTTGTTTATTTTCACAATCACAATTCCAATTCACAAAACACAATCAAGGCGAGCTCAACCACAAGTCGCCCCGTCTCTCAGGCGATTTTGGTTTAAATACTGTAGCTCTTCTGGATTTGACACCTCTGATTGGTGGGTCGGGGAACGTCCCGCTCCAATCTAAATTCTCCGGACTTCCACCTTCGTGTTGTGTCCACCTTCGGTGATCACACACCTGTATTTGCAGAGTCCAAGAACACTACAAGCAAAGTAACAACTGCTTCCTCTGTACTGTATGGCATGTACTGTCAATTTAGGTGGCGTGTCTCCTACTAGAGAACATTATTGTCTACAAATGTTGAAAGACGATAGCTTTTTAAAATATCTGTCCCTCTAGAACATTTAGGACCATTGTGCTGTTCATTTTGTGTTTTAAACTTGTCTCAGTTTGCATACTTCCACAGTTACATTTGCTATTTCGAGTACAGAAGTGCGTTCACACTGTCAATCATGGCAAAATGCAGTGTGCTGTGAACACCCTGAGCGTGCACTCAGCAATCAAAAAGTTGAGTGTGGAACATTGGGTTGAGTTGATAACTAATTCAAGTGACTTATTATTTAAAATAATAATAAAAAAAAAACATTAATGTAGGGTTCACAGCAGAAAAAAAAAACTTTGGGGGGGTGGCAGGATCATAATTGTGATCAAATAGGTTTACACCAAGAACAGTATATATGCTGATTTCTTATCAGTCATGGCCAGCAAGCTACACATTCTAATATCTACTTGCCACAATAAGGGCCTGCATTGAATGAATGAGTAGTGTGTAATGTAATCAAGCTGCACTTAATAATCAAGCATTTACAGGGTCTGGAATGCATTTTTTTTTTAAAAAGCCCCCTATGCTTCCTGGAATTTCTTATTTGCAAATTCAGAGTTTTTCAGCAGTTAATTGTTGTTAATTGTTAATCTCCCTTCCAGTGACCCCCAAACAGAGCAACCAGAGGATTCTTTTCCAATTTGGCATTTAATACCTGGGATATAACATTTGTTAGGGCTTGGGAATGACCAATACATATGGATAAAAGAAGTAATCTCAGGATATATGTAAGATAATTTGGCTATTGAAATATGAATCCCTACGTATCACTTTGGACTGGTCAGAGTTGTCCTCCCCATGCTGATCTGAGCCTTTCCATGATCCCACAAACAATAGCTGCTACATACACTTGCATACTTGTGTGATCGAGCTGATCCCCTTTCAATCTATGGATACACAGTCATACAAGCTCAAAGATATGGATGCATCTGGTGTGCTATTTGTGGACTGTAGAGGTCAGCCTAATAGATCGCATGTGCTTGTGTGTGTGTGTGTGTGTCACACAACACAGATGCCAGCTAACAGGCTCTGACCCCGGTGGCCTCCTTCTGGGTAGGCTGTCATATCCGGAGCAGAAGTTGTAACTGGGTGTCAGAGGAAGGACACAAGCAGAGGAGAAGAGTATACCAGAATTACAGGAACGGAAGGGAAGAGGAGGTGACCAGAAATGGAGAGAAAAGGATACTTTTGTGAATCAGAGGGAGATGTAAAGGGAGAAAAAGTGGGGGAGAGAAGTCTGGGTATACAGAAACTATCTTAAGCTGCCGGAGGATCCATGGCAACCTTCCCACTTCAGCCTTTTGAACAGCTCTTCAAACAGAAAGGCAGCAGATGGTCTACACAGGAGTAATATTTGATATACGCACGCAGTTTTATTTCTGAATTGACGTGACTTTACGTTATCACCATTGGCGTCATCGCGAGGGAAGCTTGCGGCTAGGACGGTGCTGATTCAAATATTTAAACCCAGTTGGGGAGGTTTATGAATAGCACTCTTGTGCACCAATAGCTCTTACCAATGAACAAGGTATAAAAAGAAGTAATGCACCTTCTGATACTTAGAAGACTTCCACACGCGCAATTTTTCTTGTTGTCTTGTTGCTTTGCTGATGGCATCTCATTGAATATTTATTCAAGGTTTGTCCTTGACAACTGATTTACAACATGTTCGATGTAAATTCAGACAATTCAAACCGGTAATGAATGAATTTAGCTGAAGAAATGAGGAAGGTAATTGATTTTTGGAATAAATTAAAAGCAAGGTGTGTAACCTTGACTGTGACTGCAAGCCACATACTGGACGACAATAGCAACAACTTGTTCTTTTGCAGTGATAGATGGACAGAGACAGGTACAAATCAATAAACTATTTATGTCCCTCTAGTTTAGGAAGTTGTTTTCGGCAAACACACTCTCCCTCAACTGACCTTGCTATTTCTGTTTTAGTCAGTGATAAGCCAGAATGCCTCTCAGCAAACCATTTGTGGTTAATAACCTGTGCCCCCTCTGGTCGACTCCAATGTTTCTCTGGGGATTAATGAACCTAAACCTTGGGCATTGGAAAAAAAAAATGCCCATTTTTCACTCTCGCCCCCACAGAGTTTGTGCACACTACTGACTGAAAAGGGCTGAATGATCTTTCTGTGAGACGTGTACAACAACAGATCAATCAATCTCCGCCGTTCCTAGAATCTTCCCTCTCCAACTAACAATGCCTTCCAGACTAAAAGGGATTGTGTTTTTGTGCGACTCATGGAAAGCGTCACTCAGGCTCAGTGTATGATTCAGAAATTCATTTCAATTTTCATGACTTTGTCATCAAAATGAAAGCTCCCTGTCATGGTCACGTTCATGCAGAAAATGAAAATTTGGGAATGAGATAGCATTCCTAAGTTTTGGGAATTGCCACAATGTGTTGGCTTGACATTACTGACTAGGTTTGCAGCTCTGCAAGGTGAAAGTTCATTTCAAGCTCCAGCAACTGACCTTTAAACCATACAGTATCATGAATATGTTCCATTGTTAGGAATGTTTGAGTTAATATGCGCAGCAGCTTTATAATTTACAAAAAACGTATCCCGGGGAAATGTCAAGCAACGCTATACCCGTCAATAGTTTTATTACTGCAGAGCACTCTCTGTTTGCCAGGGCTAATAGTGAATCCATTTCTAATTCAGCCAGGCCATTTAAGGAATGTGTAAACATAAAATAAAATTGATATTGATTCTACCATGGAAGTTTTGACATTTAATTCAATGGAAATCAGCTGCTTTTCATCCATTGACCCTGGAAAAGAATCAACAATATATTAAACCCTTCACAAGAGTTTTAGACAGTGACACAGACAATTTAGACAGATTTATGCAGAAAAGATACCTGTGAGGGCAACCAATGAAATCCTGGATCATCAAAACTGTGCTGTGGGGAACCCTTGACATTCCTGAGCTTGTAGTGGAGGAGAGAGATAAATTACTGACTGAAAAAAGGCAGGCTGAAAATATGAGAGTACTGTATGAGTAATTAGTTAATGTCTGGCCATACGAGAAAGAGCCACAGAGAAACACGGCTAAGCACTAACATGTTAGGCCACTGGGACATGCTTGTCAGTTACAATGGCTCCCTGAGTGTAGGTCGATATTCTCTGTACTGTTTACACCCTGTGGCATTTTTTTTGCTGGACCACACAATTTATTTGAAATGAACTCCAAACTGTCCAAAATGTGTCTGTAAAATATGCCATTCTTTTATGGAGCTGTTTATACTTTGACAGTGGAGGGCAAGACAAAGCTAGCCTTTGCCCTTATCCTTTGTGTTGTTGTTTGCCATTGTGAAGTGCTGTTAACTGTTATGGTTTATTCAAAACAGTGTAGCCAACTGCAGATAGAAAGGTAGAGTGACTTACATGACAGGCAGGATGACTCCTCGCTGAGGAGTCTACGTAGAAAAACTTAATCCAGCAATCCAAGAAAAAGTCCAACAATGAGAAACTGAGAATAACTGAGATACGCAAGGAGCAAGAACGTAGCACAAAGATACAGAACTTGGAAACAGATGCAGAACGACCTGGCAAGTGACAAAGGGAAATTAATTAACTAATGGAACACGGACGACATAGAAAAAAGGTGGGAAAAAGACAAAGACAGGAAGTAAAATAACGCAAGACCCTCTAAGAAAGATGTTTTAAAAATAAAACAGGAAATACTGAACTAGAAACCCAATTAGTGAAGTGACATTAGTGAAAAAATGGCCACTGTGTGAAAATAGTCAATGAATTTTCACCAAAGTCGAACTAGACACAAAAAATGACCTAGCAAGAGAGATACAACATGTTGCTGTGTTTAATGCTGGAGTGAGCAAGCCTGAGCTGTTCTGTGTTTCTATATTGGGTAATGAAAAAAAATGTATGGAGCATAACCCAGCAGACTTTACTTTAAGCTGTATACGCATATTTAATTTCAAAGCTAAAGAAAACAGCTCACTTGCATTACACATCATGTTTTTAGTGGCGATTTCTCATTTATCATTCAAACAAATGCAGCCTACAAGAGAGGGATCACAAAAAGACCAGCCGGGGACTACAAGACAACGACGTGAGAAGGAAATTTGCTGCTAGCTTACAAAAGAGGCTAACTCTACACGACAGTGACAGATGTGATAACTGTCTGCTCTCCCGAAGAAGAAGACAGATCCATAATGACAGCAGATGGTGCTGGATTTTCACTCTACCCATCATGTCTTTGCAGTCATTTTTCTTGCCATATAATAAACTGTATTTTTTTTTTTTTTTCACACTGGAGCACAAAATAAATGTCTGTGACAAGCAGAGTGCATTGTGTTCTCTGGCACATGAAATTGACTGCTGTCGTTTAGATTTGAGGCGGCTATGATCAATTACTATGCGTGATAACGGTGGTCAAGACATGGGTGCAGTGATTTCTGGACATGAAGGTTTTTGGAAACATAGAAACAGAAAAAAGATGTGTTTATTTTGTTGCCTCCTGACCTGCCTCTTGCCTCTTAATTTTTTCTTTTTTATTTAAACTTCAGTGTTTTTCTTTTTACTTAGCAGGATTCCTAATTAACACGTTTGGCTGTCTTTGACTTGTGTACATGAAGTGATGTTCTGAAAGCCAAGATGTATCTGTTCACAGCTCTGCAGCTGCAGCTCATTACACAAACTTTCTGCTTCTACTTAAAATGTTAATAAGTTTTTCTGTTTTGACAGCGAAACTCATTCCTCTTTTATATGGACATTCAAATTAATTGATGGCAGTAAAACACGGTTAGTATAGTAATAGTACTACTTAGACTGTCTTGTCTAGCCACACCATATATACAATAATCATTTTCTCTGGTTCACATTTTAAAAAGTTTGGTAACACTTCCCATCGACAGTCTTTAAATCTAAAATATGTTGGAACACAAACAAGCAAATACTGAACTTCTTTTAGTTAAGTTTGATAAGTTTGTAGTCTTCACCCTAGTAATAGTCAGGGGCGGAGCCCGACATTTAAACATTTGGGCCTTAGCTCAAATCTAGGGGGAGTCTGGGGCCTGATCCCATGCATTAAGAGATCTCTTTTCCAATTACCAAAACGATGCCTAAGAATCAGTTTGAAAAACATGATAGTTGCCCAAACTCATCCTGTAGAACCTTCACCCTATGTTGCTTCTGGTTGTTCCCCAACCGTCTTCATTACCATAACCATAACACAACATTTAAAATATTTTTTGGGCATATTCTTTTATTGGAGTGTGACAGCTAAAGAGAGGGGAGAGAAAGATGGATGAAATGGGAAAAAGACCGAGGCAGGAATCGATTTTATCCTTGTTACATGGGGCACATGTTCCGGGTGAGCTACAGGGACACCTAATAACATAACTAATTTTAATGATTAGACTAATATTCACTCCTACCTGCTCAAAAAGAGGATGTCTTTTTGAGCAGGTAACATGTCTGTTAGTATTGTTAAGTTGCAGAACATCCTGTAGAGAGGATAGCAATTTGTCATAATGTCATGATCTGCAAATTCAAGATCCCTGACAGTGTCAAATAGATTTGATCTTCAATATTCAGAATTACACTGAAGATTTACACTAAACTTCTTTAGGGAATAACATCATGAGTATATCAGACTTTATGTTCCCTCTCATTCTCTGAGCGCCACAAATCTACCCCTGGAAATAAATAAAAACATGAAATGCATTTCTTATTCTCTTACATCACAGCACCTCTGCTCTCCTTTACCCCCCTGCTCTTCTCAGCACATTTTATCTTGTCCCACTTTCTCTTCGCCTGCTTTCTCCACAAGTTTTCACGTCTCATTTCCACTTCCACTCCCCTCTCTCTGCTCTTTTCCTCAGTCATCAAATCCAGACTTCCACTTGCGTCCTCTTCTCACCTATCTTCCACTCCTCTCCTCCTGGCTTCCACATTAGTGCAGTCAGTCCTGTAACTCACTGTTAAACCCGAAACAATCTGTCTGCGGTTCACTTGGCTTATGCTGATGCTGCTGAATCACTTTCTGTGGATGACGCCTGTGGATGACTCATGCAAACCTTAAGTTAGATAGCTCAGTGCAGCGGCATGACTGAATGAAACGCGGCCATTGACACTCTAAAGAATGGACAGTGCATCCCACAGGTTTCTGAAGAGGATTTTTGAAGCTCAAAATCGGTAGTGTGGGTGCTCAAACAAGCCATCTGTAATGGTACCCACCTGTTAATCAAAGCGCACACACCTGAGCCTGAGCATCATCTGGAGCTGTACTTAGAGGCTGACCTCCTGTGTTCTCACTGCCAGACTGTCACCGCTTTGTGGTGGATTGGCCTGTGAGCCCTTTGTGAATTTGCTACTTTAAATTTCCTACGGAATTACTCACCTGTGTTCTCTGCCTTCAGGATCCAGCTCTCTTACCACTGAGCCACCCTGCCACCGCACCCTTCAGCTCCAGCCTCAACCTTACCACGCTTTCCACCTCCCTCGTTCCCTGCTTCTACCCCCCGCGAGCTTGCCTGCCTCCGCAGCTGTCCCTCCGTCAGGAGACGCTACCTCACCTCTTACCCTCAGTTTCAATAAACTGCTGTTTTGTTTCCTTCTCCCTCGCCTGTTTGTCTGCATTTTGGGACCGGCACCACCGCCGCACAACAGATTGACTCGTTCTGTTGCCAGCCTCAAGTGGGCGTTTGAGGAACTGCAGTTTTTGGCACTCGGCACCGGCTTCACTTCCCAAGCATGAAGGTTGCAGCTTAAACGAAGCACACACAAGATAACAATGATGGCATTTCCCCAGTAATCAAACTTTTCCTTGATTGATTTGCTGGTCCAGTCTGTGTGTGAGGGAGGGGATAAGACACAGACATTTAAACTATTTTAAAACGCCAAAGACTCTGGGATTTTAAGGAAATATTTGGGGCTAGACGTCTAGAACCACTGGGGCCAAAATCAAGAAATCACCAACATCATAAGTTATGCATAATTAACAGGATGGCCAGTTTGATTGACAGGTGGTATTTGATTGCATTACATGATGTTTCCAGTCCTTGTATGTGCTGGTCTACATCTGTGTGGCCATCTGCTCAGCGTTGGTGTGTCCCAACCAGGGAAGAAATAGCATCAATTGTAGGCAGTGATAAGGCAAAGCTGCCCTGTAATGGAACTGTCCAATGTGACTGAATGTGAGCAATTGAATGGGCCCATGTGGATGTCTGTATGTTCGTGTGTGTGTGTGTGTGTAATTGAAGTGCCCATAGCAGTGGACATTGATTTGTGAGTCAGACTTAGCTGCTCTCATATGGCATGGTCTGGTTTATTAGTGCCTAAGCAAACCTAAAACACACACACACACACACACATACAAACACCACATACACACACTTATACACATAAAACAGAGAGACAGGAGAGCAAATGAGATCTCCTAGCCGGCCCTTTATCTCCACCTGTCAGTCAGTGCTGATGAGAAGGGAAGAAACGCTCTCGTGAAACACAATTCGAATCCTGAAGACTATGAAGACAACTGACAGTGACGGAAAGAGAGAAGAAAGATACACAGTGCCGCTTGTCACCAGTCCATGTTAGCCTAGATCTCTCTCTATAATAAACACTGTCGAAACAGAGTCATCATTTGTCGTACCAAGTCCTGACTAATTTAAAATCAGTCTTATTTTGCAGGGGAAAAAAAAAACCCAGAAGGGAAGAAGAGCTAGTTAAATAACATGTACAAGCCTTTTCACAGGAGACATGTTGACATGGCGCAGCAGGAAAAGCAGAGGTGTGAAAAATAAGAAAGAACGTGGCTGGATTCCATTTAGCTCCTCTGCTTTCGGAGTGGTTTTCATTTCTGCTCGCTGGGTGACACTCACGACTTACTGTGACGCCTGAAGTGAACAGAGCCGTTGTTCATGTTGTGACAAGTCAAAGTGTGTGCTGTGGAAAAAAAAAAAAAAAGAAAGAGAAAGCATCCCTCAGAGTGTGCTACTGGGCTTTAATGGGCTCTGTGTGCAGCCTGTTGACAGCATCCTTGGGAGATTCGGAGGTGGAGATGATTCTATGCGTGGCTCCTATAAGCATGTTTTGTGGGCCTGCATATGGCATGCAGACCAAAACTGTGATCAAAACTGTGTTATATTCATGTAAATAAAAGAAGAACTGGGGAGCGTGTGTATTTTGTTGGTTTTTTTTAGTACTAAGGGATGTACTACTGAGCCTGAAGCCAGAGTTTTCAATGTCATGCAGTTGGCTGTCTTTTAACCTGGCTATATATCACCTCCTGTAGTAATTTATTCTACATGCCTATGTTTCTCAGAAAGATGTTATGTTCAGAGTTTCAGATTTAAATCAGTGTAGAAAAACATAATTCTTTATTCTCTATGAGTGACAGAGATTCTCGGCTATGCAAACTTGTTGAGCCGTACATTAGCAATGTCATTACGAAGCTGTGTAAATGATTACAGGAAGTCTAAAGAGCTCGACAATGTGCGGTTGTCATGTTGGGAATAAACAGGAGGCATTGAGAGTGCACCAAGATAATAGTGGTTTTCTGCCAGGGTTATGTACACCACCTTATTTGCAGCAACAATGTTCTCTTTTTTTACTGCATTCATTTATTTGGAAAATTGTACTTCATAAGACCGGAATCAAACCAAATCTAACATTGCAGCAAATGGTTTTCTGAAAAAAAAAAAAAAAAAAAAATCCAGGGACCTCCGCTGCAAATTGCTGCAAAATAGTGACACAAAGACGAGAGAAAGAAAGAGAATCAAGTCGAATTAGCAAAATAAAAAGTTATTTTCTGATTGTTAAGTTCAACACAAGTAAACCTTCCCCCCCGCACCCACCCACCGGTGAACAACCCTGGGGGAGATTCGCCACAACACCTGCTTTAGTCTGAATACAGTCTAACTCTCCACTATAGGGGAGTATAGGCGCCACATGGTTGGTCCATTTTTTTTCCAGAAGAATCAAATGATGTACCAAAGTCCCCATCACCAAACGCACACAAAACCTGAGATGAAAAGCTGGTTTAAAAAAATCATTTTTAACACCACCATTATCTCTGACTGGGGATTTAGGTTTTGTTGAGCCAGCTAATGCAAAGAAAGCCTGGCTATGTTTAACTTACATCATTGTCACCCCTCTCTGGCATTTACGTATGTCATGGCCAATTAACCCAGACAATGAAAAATTAGCTGTATTCAGATCATCGTCCATATTCAAGGTTGTTTGTAGTCATTTCCACAGATCAGTTGCCTTCACCAGTGAGAGTTAACCGGTCGTGTAATGTGAAGCAGATGCACTGTGTTACTATTTGTGCACTGGTTTTGCACAGTGATTAAACTCACTTTGAAGCGTCAGCCGGAAACAAGCAATTTTGCGGCGACGGTATAATTCAAAGCATTCCATAGCAATGCTGAACAGAAACAGAAAGTCTCTCTTTGAGCTCATTAGTAACACGGTTATAGAAGAAGGTCATTTTTCAATCTACGGCAGCTACGTGACATGAAACCTGTTGATGTGATTATCAGCTCAATTGGATTTAGCCAGCTTGAGCTATTCAATTCCTATAGAGAGAGAGAGAACAATGGCCACTGAAGTGGTGGCAGGCCCTCTTTACACTTCACTGTGCTCAAAATTCTAATTATTTGAATTTGAACCTGCTGACTTTTCGCAGCCTTCCACATTACAGCAAACCAAGAACCTTAGGGTGCTTCCCTCTCACCTAATTATTCTCTTCCTTTTGTCCTCCAGCATGTGACCCAAAATTCAATCACGGTCACTTTGCATCAATGACATAACAATCCCTTAAAAGGGCCTCAGCGCAGACGAAAACAAGGAGAGATGAATCCTACCGTATGCAGATTGTTGCGGAATCCGTTACTGATTGCTCAGCTGATGTGATCTGATGGGACAATAAAATCTCAGGCTGGTGTGTAAACAGCCAAACTGTGATATCAATTATTTTATAATTACAGTACTGTGGACTAGGAAAACTGCTGGTGGAGAGAGTCTGCGACTGACACTCTTCATATCAATTCATAAAATAAAATCCATCCATCTTCCATGACCACTTATCCTTCAGGGTCATGAGGGTTCGAGCTAATCCCAGCTGACACTGGGTAAGAGGAGGGGTAGACCCTTGACAAGACGCCAGTTCATCACAGCGCTGACACAGAGAGACAAACAACCACTGATCCCCACGTTCCTGGTCGTTTCATAGTGGTTACACTCAGCAGTTAAGGCAATTTAGAGTTATAAGTGCTTATTACCCACCTGTTTTTGGACTTTAGAGACCCAGACCCAGAGAGAACCCATGCAAACAAGGGGTTAGTTATTTCTATAATAAATTTATAATACATTTTAATTGCTGTTCCATCTTTCCATGATGCCCCGATGCTGCAAAACATCTACAGTCAAGTTAGCTGCCCGTCATAGCACATCCCAGGATGATTGAGATGCTGTGCATCATCGTGAGAACTATTTTGGATTATTCCATGTGGTAAACACAGTCCCTGTGTCGTTGCATCTCTTCCCCTCACCTCTCTCGGAGGATGGTGCATGAGCGATGGAAGCGCAAAGCTGTATTTGCCAAGTTGAAAGCACTCGTAACTCTAACTCTCGAGTTTCCAGTTTTGGCTTCCATATGGTGTTTGAAAATATAGTATAGGTCTCTTGATTAATAATTCCTTGCCTGTTCTGAGTCGGTGAGGTGAGAACAGGGAAAATTAAACGTATGACACTTCATCATAAAGTAACACCTGGAGCTCAGCGAGCGCTGCAGATTGATGAGATCTAACAGAGCGAGAATGACCTGAGAGAGGACTGTGCTTTACACTCCATTAAAGTGGACTCGTGTGGAGTAACTAACCTTACAACTTTGATAGTTAGCGCTGTAGCTGCAGTGATGTGTGGTCAGCTTGTGTCAGCACGGACACCAAATTATATTTGATCCATGGACTTTAGAGATCGGAGCTGTGAGTGACGTCACCCGCTAGCTACTGTCACTCCTTGCAGCAGAGGTCTCCACACGCACTTCCCCCACCCTGTGTTGTTAGATCAAGAGGAGGAGAATAAACACGGATGAATAAATCCAACCTCAAATGTGATCTCTGGAAATGTTAACAAAGTTTTTGCTGGCTGAAATTTACTCACCTCTTGAAAGGATTCGCTACAAACACAAGCTAACCCTCGACCACATTTGATTGGATATATTTATGTTACTCCTCACCTTGAGCTCAAGGTGAGGAGAAAAAAAAAAGGTTTTCACATTGTAGAAGGAAAGAAGGATTTTTTTTGACACGTTTTGCCTGTAATAGAGACAAATATATGACAATAAACACACAAGGACGGAGGATTAGATCTTGTATTTTTCATTTCAGCGTATGGATTACATTTACACACCTCCAGATGAGACCCAATCACACCTCCAGATGTGGTCTGGCCATTCTGATTGTGTTCCAATCACGTCGTGTTCTTCTTGCATTTACACCTCGCATCAAACATGTGTTTTTCCGTGTTCAGATAATGTATCAAAATACATATCGCATGCAGGTGAAAATGGAGTCGCAGAGCGTGGCTGCTGGTCAGGTCTGAAACCAGAGGAAGAAAACAAACAAACAAAAAAAACAGACTAAACGGATGAAGTGGCAGCAGAAGACACCAGAACAACAAAAAACGATATCAACCATCTGAGGAGGAATTCAATGAGATGATTGCCTGCTTGTGCATTTTATCTTAAAACATGTTTTAAGTGCGCTGTACAGATGCTATAAAAGCTCCCCACTGTTTTAACGTTTCTTTTGCACTTCTGCCCACTCGCATAAGAAAACAACTTTTTCAGATCTTTATTTTGGCCGCGCATGGGTGTGTGAATGCCTCTAAATCACCTCTTTGGGCTTACCTGCTTCGTACACAGGCCCATGACAAATGACTGGAGATTGAACTGAGGACCTGTGATGCTGGCATTCACAGGCACATAATTACACCACCCTTCATCTATGTGCAAAAATCTGCCCCAGCTCTTGGAGCTGAGCTTGTGCCATTTAGGCTTGTGTCGGTAATTATAATTTCTTTTCAGAAGCTTGCCTTTGAAAACGAGAGCCGGCGCTCCCCTTTCACTACACCTGCTATTTTCATGTCCTGTTCTAAATAAAGTGAATGGCCAGTTAAATGAAAAGCCGAAGAAGCAGAAGGCTAGGAGGCAGAGAGATCACAATATGTGAGGCGACTTCGCTCTGTGATAATTAGCAACCTTTGACACTGGACCCGCCACGAGTGAGTCGCAAGTAAGCAGAAGGAATCCATGCCAGGCTAATTAACAGAACACGCTAATGAGATGATTTGTCCATGACACTGGCTGTAACCACAGAAGAGAAAATGATAAGTAGGAAGCTAGAGGTGAGGGAGGAGGGAAAGGAGAGAAACATTCAGCATGGAAACAGAGAGTGATTTTTAAAGGTGATTAGAGTTAACTGACTGATGCTTCACCCTGGTGATCTGCTGAAAGTGCAGGTGGAGAAGCAGAGGATTATATATATATATATATATATATATATATATATACATATCACAGTGTCATGTGACTATCAGCACCTCTAAAGCTACCTTCTGAGACAAGAAGTCTTGCCAACATGGGCTAAACAAACCAGATACAATTGCAGTGTCTCAGTTTGGATACTTCCAATAGTACACTTCTATGAGACACTGCAATTGTACACACTTTACACTATGCACTTCCTGATACAGTGTGTACATTACAGCAGCGGCAATTTGGGTATGGCCATTGTGCACTTAACAGAAGCTATGCTGGTAATATTTCCCTTCCACTACGTAGCCAAAATGGCATTCTGCATTAAATCTTTGACAGTGTGAAGGCACTTATGTACTTAGAACACCAAATGTAAGTATGTACATATATGTATGTATGCAAACTAACACAAAGCAATTGTCTTCTTGATTTTAGATGAAGCTATACAAGTTGTTACCGCCTGCCTCCTACTAACCAGACTAAAAATGAACACAAAGGCAGAAAAATCAAGATCAGTCTCACCTTAATTTAGGAAAGAAAGCAAATATATATATTTCCCCAAACTATTCTCTTAATCCTGCAACATGACATGGGCTATTATAGGTGATATGGCAAACTTGACTAAACTTTACTAAACAGGCATCATTTTACACATCAGATGCAGAGCAACATTAGCATTTATTTGGAGTCGTTTTGTGCTCCGGTTTGTTCTCCACCAACTCCACCAAAATATGTTGACTTTTTGGCTTATAAATGCTGAGCGTTTTAGTGCTTGGTGGGTAACATACAGTGGATTGTTAGGAGTATTTTGATGGAAACAGCTGCCTGCTGTGGCTGTAAATTATGCTGATGAAAGTAAGCGGGAAGGACGGTAAAATTGCAGGTTGGAAAACAATGAGCACGAAACTCGCTTACTGTGCAGAGCTGAGGGAGACTGCATTCTCACTTTTCCATACAATACATGTAATCTGTTGTTAATATAGAAATATTGAGAGCATACACAGTTTACTGAGGTTTTAATTACAGGTTGTGTGCCATAGGGAAGCCATTATAAATGGAAATGTGTTCACACAGTTCGATGTGGCTCTGTTTACAGTAGTCAGTTGTATCTTCACTTGCTCTAAATTACATTTTTTGTGTCCATCTTGGGGTAATTAACGAAAATTGTGCAAACCAACCGCTTCCCCCATTCCTCCACTCCTTACACATTCTCCCATCAACCAGCAGCCCACCCCTCTCACTGTTTCCTTTGCTTTCGACATCAGCCTGGGTTATTTTTAGCTCCGTCCAGGGGGAGAGGGAGAATGACACAATCCCTTATAAATGGGTGGATGAGAGAAGGAGGAGGAGGAGGAGGAGGAGGAAGAGGAGAAAGTAGTGGGCTCATTCAGGATGGGTGCTCATTTGAATATTTATAGAAACAGCTGTGTTCACAAAGGTGCTGAGACGGCGTTGAGCATGTATGCATTGGTGAAAATCAATAGAGGTCTCCGCCACTGAGAGTTTTAGATGGTAGGCTTGTATGAGGAGCATACTAATTAGAAGTTACGTGGGACATGCTAATGTGATGGAACAACGACAGTAAGGGTGTGAGAGGATTCGTGATTTACAGCAGAAAGGAAATTTTGTCTTCAAAATTTGCTTGATCATCATATTGAATGTTCCCAGCACTCTGGCTGTCATAATATCACTCTCTATAAGAACAAATATATTATTGTCTGTTATACATTTTGCATACAGTACATGTCTTATGGCAAAAGGCAGCTCTGTCGTTGCCTCATCTCCAAAGATCTTGACACATCCTGAGCCTTTGTTAAGATTTTCTCTAGTTCTCTGTGAGTTGACAACTCAGCTTTGGCAGAAATACAGTGAATATAGTAACAGTGACTCTTAACAATGAATTATGTGTTAACTGACTGTCTGTGCATCACTTTGTCCCTGACTGAAATCTCTCAGCATCTAGTGGATGGACTGACACTAAGTTTGGCACATGGATGTATCAGAGAGGATGTACGTAATTCAAGTTTTATTCTTTCCTCTTTCCTGTATTTTAGTTTCAGATATCTGAGCTAACTCATTATGTTCCTCTCAGCATCAGCTGTACTTTGTGTAGACCTAATTGGCGAACACACTGAGCTATGTGCCTCAAGAAGGTTCCTGGTTTGAACCTCGGCTGGGGGCTTTCTGTGTGGAGTTTGCATGTTCTAAATGTCCACGTGTCTGCGTGGGTTCTCCACATTAACAGGTTAATTGATGACTCTAAATGGACTTGTCCAGGGTGTACCCCGCAAAGTCAGCTGGGATAGGCTCCAGCCACACCGTGACCCCAGTGAGGTCAAGCAGTTACAGATAATGGATGGACTAAACTATGTTGGAAAGCATCGCAAACATGTTACTGATTAAACATCAGCATGTTAGCATTACCATTGTGAGCATGATAGGATGATGATGTTCACATTTACTTGGGTGGTAGTAGCTCAGTCTGTCAGGAACTGGTTTGGGGATACCCTAACCCTAGTAAGCTAGTAAAACCCTGCTCCCAGGGCACAGCTGCCCATCACATCTCTCCACATTTGTGTATCTATGAGCCTTTTGTGCGCGCGCGTGTGTGTATGTGGTTGTACTGTCAACCGTCAACCACACAGACCCACAAGCATAGTGGGGATGTATTGAGATGTTCTGTCTTTAACAAGGACACAGGGTACTGGAAAGACTATAAAGCTCCTTGAGGAAAGGGGGTGATGTGATTTATGATACTGGGATGTATAAATAAATCATAACTTTGTTTAATTAAAACAAATTAAATGAGCTCAGACTTGCACTTGATTTGATTTTGAACGATAATAGACACCTGAATGTCAAATAATGCGGATAAACTGAGATTAAATATCATTTCAAATGCCATATAGGCATTTCAAAAGGGTAGAAGCCAGTCTGAGGGGCATTTAAATGGTATGAATGGTTTGATACTATGTTTTATGTTCGAACAGCACTGTTAATTCAAAGGTTCAGATCTTTGCTTGATCAGGTCCACGCTGCTGATCTGCAGATTCACTTCAGCGACAGATGTTGGAAGTCAGCGGTGGTGGCGTATTAGAGGCTGATGGCCCCGCGCTGCTCGCACTGACCATAATGGTTACTACAGTGACTAAAAAGGTCAGTGAGGGAGAAATGGTGGTCTTATCGCTCAGGACTGCTGCTAACCGCTCTCGAAGCGCGGCACATGAATGCCTTCACTAATGACATTAAATGGCATTTCGGCGGCGCTTTCCCAGCACGCTGAAAAGAAATGATGACCGGGGAGCTTGTTTCCAAAACAGACAGTTGCATTTAATTCAGTGCTTCGGCAGCTTACAGTAAACAACAAAAATGTACAATCTTACACAGACTTAAGAGAGACAAAAAAAATAAAGTGTTTGATAAATATATTTGGTATTCCTGGTTATGTATTAAAGAAACCGTATCAAAGTGTGACTTAAGGTATTTGTCATGCACACCAAACACTCACACGACTCGACTAACTTGACTGAAATAAACTGAAACATTTCTGCCTTGTCTTGGGCTACTCTATCACCGGCACCAGTAGGCTTGCACAGCTTACATTAACTGCACCTTACAGAGAAATATTGATGTTGCAAGTAAAAGGCACTCAGAGAAAAGCTGGGCCATGCCAATATACTCAAAGCAAATTGACCACAACCACTTAAGCAACTGAATAGTTTCATTCCAAAAGACCATATTTATCAAATTTGGCTTAAAGAAATACAGTCTGATATTTACTAAATCATGTTTCCGTCCTGACTTTTTAACGGGACTTTGTCTTCAAACAGCAGATGTCTAATTTTGGAATGAAACACTTACAGTTAACACGCACACCAACACACTTGAATTCATTACAACCAGAGAGCTGTTGAAACAGAAATAAAAACAATAACGTGAGCAACTGCCTCAAATACATACATACTGTACTTTACTGTGTTGAAATTAGCTCTGTCTACTCAAAATAGAAGATACATAAATAGTCTTTACAGTCCGTACAAGGATAAGACACTCACTGTTGGAGGTACATTCAAAAATACGGCTACACTCTTAGTACCTACAGCATTTATGATATGTCATTTAGAAGAATACACAGTATTTCAGAACTAATATGTGTGCACACGACTGAACACGTCAATACTGCGAGGGATTACCGTGGATCATCCTGGGTTTTATGAGCAGACTGTGAAACTGTGAAACCCATGAAACTGGATAGTCAACATGGTGGAGGAGGAAGCCGGGGGGAGACCGAGGGAAACAGATTAAAGTGTAGTTTTGGTGTGTGTGCGCACACACACACACACATACGGCACACATTTCTACAGCTGCTGCTCCACATGATAATGGTTATCGGAACTCCATGCAACAAATCGAACCATGTGTGATTGCCCAGTTTATCAAAGAGATACACAGATATAACATCGCTACAGCTGAGAAGAAGCTGCTGGGTCTTCTTCGAAACCACATCACCTGCTGCTGCTAAAGACCATACACTGTTATAGCTAATGTGGCTAACATACTGCTACATTTTGGCTCTGCGACGAAGATTTTTGCTCTTCCTTCAAGGAACAGTTTACAAAGAGCCGTCTGATAGCTAGTTGGTTAAACATCTGACTTTTGAGTAATCTGATTCTAGTGTACGGTGTTCAAGAAAGGACAATATCCAGGACAAATGCATTAAGACAGGTTTTTCACAATAGCTACCTCTCTGTTGTAAAGCTAACCTGACCTATGAGGAATGACAAGTTAAATCTGGTTAACCCTGTGCCCGGGGAAGAGTTACTTAATGTCCATTTCTCATATCCAGTCACCTATATAAACAACTGTATAAATCCTTCCTTGGAGAGCTGGAGAATGGAGGGCACAAAGAAGGAAAGAAATTGATTTTCCCTCACTGCTCACACCCAAATGTCCATTGGTGTCACCTCTGCTGTTGTATTCTGCAGGTGGCGAGGAACAGATGAATTAGGCAGGCGAGTCCATTATGCGCTTTGTCTTTGTTGTTATGGTGCTCACTGAAGCATGTCTGTAATGGGATTTCCTTTTAATTTAATGTACATGCCATCTATGAGTCCACAAGTGCTGGGAAAAGCAATTTCAACCGCGTGGACTGAAAACGCAGCCCATTACCTCCAAAGCTTAATACTTCACAGAGTGGTGATTTCTATTGATCCGGCACAGCGGGATCGTAGTTATCCACCACAAAAGCCTGGTTACAGGAACTCAAAAGTGTTGACCTCTGTGCCTGATAACACAAAACTGCGCTGCAGAAATTGACACACAAGAAACATGAAATAGAGAGTGCATGTGTGGAGTACTTCGACCTGGGTAAATCTGCTAAGCCTGTTTGCTTCTTTTGCATGATTTTGCTTGATTCCCAGCTTCCTTTTCAGGTACAGCCCCTCCGTGCGTACCGGCACTTTTGCCTAATGAGCCACCGCGCTGGAGCAGTCGGAGACTAAGTGGCATACGTGCAAAAGAGCACCTCAAAAGTGGTTTTGTAAGGAGGGGAAAATCATGTTTCATTTCTTCCTCTGGAAGCCAGGCCAGGCTTTAAAGTAGCAAATGTGTGGGTCTGGGTTCTTCTAACTAATTCCCTATTGTCCCTCTGTGAAGTGACTGCACAATTAAACTAGCATGCACAAGCACGAAAGCCTACCAGTTTCTTTAAGACTGTTGCTTTTATCACCTCTTAATGCTGACCAGATGTTCCTGACAGGCATCTCTGCTCATAGACAACCCCTCCTGTTGTACACAGGCACTGCAGATAGAAGATCAAGAAGTGTTAAAGAACTATTCCTGAGGCGCCTAGCTCTCTTACATTTCCCTCACACAAAAGGCCAGTCTCGGATGATCTATAGTGTGCTCTGGGCTCTGTGCGCTACTTGAACGCCGAGTTAATCCATAATAGGAAAGAAGGAAAAGAGAGAGCGGAGGGGGTTTTTAGCGTGACACATACTCTGCCTGGTGTACCTGATCAGGATGGTGACGATTCTGATGCTAAACTGGCCATTTCTAAATACACCTGTTTGAGTCAATGCTGTCACAAAGTTTCCCTGGCACAGTGTTATCACACTATTATTTAACTCTTCTACCCTCTTCATCACTCCGTCATGGTGCATAGAGGAAAAGCATGGATGGTCCCTACAACTCGTTCTTTTTAATTAGTTGTCTTTCTCATTTAAAAAGTCCAACTTGAAGTGCTCTGTCCTGACTAACAAGGATCTGACCCTCCATCACAAAGTGCCCTGATCAGCGGTGAAGAATCCACCTTCCTTCTTTTTCCTCCTCCTCAGTCTGTGTACCCTCCAGCAAACGGCTGCCACGAGCAGCATCACGACACCAGCGCACAGCAACGCCACTGACACCACTTTGGTCTGGAGCTGCGTGTTAAAGGTGAACGTTACCCCGGTGCCCGCCATGCCGATCACGAGGGATATCACGCCGAACGGGAACACGCAGCGGTACCAGGACTTTTCTGTCCCGCCTGTAGCCTGGGCAAGTCTTTCCAGCGTCGGGAGAGACTCTGGAGGTTTGACTGGGTCTCTTCCAACACTTCCCTCCCCTTCTCCTCCTTCGCCACAGCCGTTCAAACCCTGGTTCTGGTTCTCGGAGTCCTGGGGTAAGGTGTTGGCCTCACTGCTGTTGCCGCAGTCCAGGTCCGGGTGAAGGACCGGGGCGGGTGGCTGACGGCCTGAAGAGCAGCCCATCTCAGAGTTGCTGTCCTTGGGTAACGATGCGAGAAAGACTGCCCGTTGGCGTCGGACCTCTCAGCGTGCGACCGATGATTGCTACAGGGGCTTATGATGCTACACGGGGGTTCTTTGAAGCTGCTTTCCGCGCTGTCAGTGCCAGTGAGGTTGCTGCTGCTGTTGTTGCTTTCAGTACTTGACAGCATGTGCCTGCAATTGGAGGGATAGGAAAAAGAAGAGCTGAAAATAGAGAGTAGGAGATGGAAGGAAGGAAATCGCGCAAGAACACGAGACCTAGAAGACAAAACTGAGGGAAATATTTCAGCTTTGACGGATTAAAACATTCAAAAAGAAAAGGGTAAAAAAAAAAAGGTGGAGGTGAAGGAGGTAAAACCAAATATGAGACAAGACAGCATATTTTATTTTTAGCCTCACACACGCACGCATTCATCGCTGCAAAGAGGATGCACTCACCTCGTATTTCCAGTGTCCATCAATGGGTGAATGTTTCCAGTGCAGCCTCGTTTCCCGAGCTGCTCACGGCAGCAGCAGCAGCGGCGGTTGTGTGTGTGTGTGTGTATTGTAATGCCGATGCCCATAGACTATATAATCACACAGGGGAGGAGGAGGAGCCTACGGGAAGTGGTAGACAGAATGCGAGGCTCTGATTGGCTCTCTCAGAAGACTGATTTCAGGGGAGGAGGGGCGGGAGCGAGGTTAACTGTTCAGCGGTCTCATTCAGTGATATTAATTCATTATTTAGTGTGACGAGGAATTTGAGCTGTCCCTGAGGTAGAGCCTCATTCAGGGGTCTAGGGATGTAGCCTGCTGAATCAAAATCATGTGAGGTTGTGCAAAATGGAGAAAAGATGCAATATGACATAAAATAGCAGGAATTATTACATAACATCATTACAGTTTCTTTAAATCATAATGTGCTTTCAGCATCGATTCACTGTCATGCCTGAGTTGGCTGGACATGCACACAATGTATGTGCAGCACATTCTGCATGCCTGTATCTGTCTAGCTCCATTTTTCTCCACAGTTGCTGGCTGATACATTGTTGTTGTTATGAGTAAATCTCAATTTCTCCAGATCTTTTTGCAGGGTTGTGCAAGATTTCCACCTGAGGGCGATGCTGGGATATCACAAACGTTTGGTGGAACACTCCAAAGCGTCACCAATTTGATGTAAAAACAAGGCTTGCCCCTTACCTGACTGTTAACATTTGGGACTGCGTTTCCTCAGCCTTAGCTGACTAATCAGCTAAGCTCATAGAGGAACATGACATCTATTTAGTGAAGGTTAAAAAGGAACCCCGCGTTTGACTCAAATTGTTTTTACAAGGCGACTGTGATGTGTAATTCAGGATTTAAGTGAAAACATCCACACCAGATCAACTGAAACGCGACGCTCTCCCTGTCTTCCCACTGTCCCTCATCATGTGCGTCATCCGTGTTGCCCTGCACAAAGGCATGACAGCTAGCCCTGTCACGGTCGACGTCCCCGTCACATTCTCCCCATACATGTGTGTTCCTAATGCTGTTCACGCACCCCTTTCTCCTCTCAGACAGTAACAGTGAGACATAGATCCCAGGGGACGGCTCGTATCACTGGGGACGGCTCGTATCACTGGTAACACTAGGACGCGGTGCATTGTGTGTATGTGCGTGCACAGGAGTGTGCCGTGCATGTGCAGTGGTCTATATTTTCCATAATTTTTTTCTTTTCTTTCTTGAGGCAATGAAATTTCCTCATGCACAAGACCTGCTGTAATTATCCCACGTCCGATTTTAGCTGATATCTCACAGGCACATCTGCTCTGGAGGCAGGAGTAATCACATTGGTTGAGTTAGACCTCAAATGGTGGAGCCACAGTTTTCTATTCCTGAAGCCCTATGAAAAAAAAAAATGGAGAAGGGTAAGAATGTGGCTTAAGTCTGAACTTGGGAAGAAGAGGATTATTGTCTCTCATTCAGGGCAGCAAATAGAACACTGAAAAAAACTCAGCTTAACACCTGTTTTCAATCAGAGCTTCTAACAGGTCTTTTTCACAGCAGACATTTTGACTTGTCATGGCAGGAAAAGCACAGATGTGATTAATAGGCATTAATGATGGTTAAGTTCCTTTGAAACGTCCCAGTATGCCATGTCATGTCGCAGTATATAAAGTGGCTCAGAGACTGCCATGGCAAACGGAATAACTCCATCGTTAATAATGTATAATTAATTACACCCTTGCTTTTCTTGCTTTTCGTGTTACGTGTCAAATTGATGGCACTGAATAAAATCCTACTGTTTCCTACAAATCAAGCTCCAGTGACCCGGTGCAGCTAATGGTTTAATGCTGCAAAAGGCGACACAACCTTAGGGGGTTCAGCAGGTGTTGTACTGGGTTTCACTTTATTTGAAGAGTCCAATGTTAATCACATAATTAGCATTTGATCTTCACTTGAGTCACTGCTAATGATTTTCTCATTATCAGTTCTCCTTAGTAGCTAACCATGTAATGATACAATTCATTGGGGTAGCGTGTTTTTTGTGGATAAAACTTCACCAATCGACACAGCAATTGTTCAGAATGAATATCAATTATTTATTTATTTTTATTACTGTAAAATGTATCATTGTCAAATGTATGTTGTAGTAATTTCAGTTATTGTATATCCAGTATCCAACAAAGCTATGATCAACAAAGCTACTACTAAAGCTTGCAGTTTAGCTAGCTATGTTAATACCATATATTTAGGTTCAGGGGAGTTGCTCAGTGGCTAGCATAACTGCTAACAGAAGCTAACTTGGACACTGCATACGCCGTGTTGTTAAAATTTAGTATTAGGTTTTATCTGTCCAGGAGCTGAACAGGACAATAGGGTTAACTGGCGAGGGTTAGGGTTAAGGTTAGGGGTTAGGGTTAGATTTACGTTCAGGGGGGTTGCTCAGTGGCATGCCTGTTTGCAGAAGCTAACTTTGCCAATGAGAACACTGGAAACACCATATTGTTAAGTCTATTGTTAATCCCATGTTCCTGATCCTTTTGTTCAAATTAGTTTAAAAGAGACAAAACATACTGGTTAGGGAATTAATCATTGTCTCCGTGGACATTTTGACTGGTAGCAGTAATCATGGCTCCATTCTGTTCTGGTGTGCTGTTTCCAAGACTATTGTTAGCTCACTGGGCTGCCAGTGATTGGAACCATCATTAATGCAATTAGCTCCACCTGTGCTTTTCCTGCTACCACAAGTCAAAATGTCCAGAGAGAGAGAGAGAGAGAGAGAGAGAGGGGGAGAGGGGTCTGTGATTGAGATTTTGGGAGCAATATTTGTGCATCAAAGCTAGCGAGTCTGGTTTTACAGTTTCCTTCCAAGTGATATCAAGTGACAGCAGTCACAGGTGTTGCTAAAAGAGGGTTAATGGCTCATTATACCAGTGTTAATTGACAGTATTAAGCAAGTGAAGTGGAAATCACATTCAGTACCAGAGTTAGTTCCTGTTATTCACAGTGGTGCCCAGGAGCCAAGTTATCTCAAATTAATATGTGACATTGCTGATATTGTTGGATTAAAAGCACCAAAGTTCACTTTGAGGTAAGACGGTACTTTTTCTGTCAAGCTTTTTTGCTCGTTGTGTTTGTGTTGTGTTGTGCGTCATTATTTGAAGGAGCACATGCTTAATTTTAGAGCTGTGACTCATTTTATTTTTGCCTTCTGAGTTCAGTTGTGGTAATTAAGGCATTAGCAGTCTCCAATGCTATTATTGCAGACTGGGTTGCTCATCTTTACTCATTCTCTGCTTTTATTGTGTTTGGACTTGGTCTGATTGTTAGTGTTTGAGTCATTATTATATAATACGGATGTAATCTAATTGTTGAAGTTGGTTCTTAAAACAGGCGTCATCAATAAGTCTCGTTATTAAATGATTAAACTGTTGTAATTTTTTGCCATTTGCGCGTCAGCAACGAGCATTTTCCTGTCTATGAAGAGCACTCTGACGCTTTTTGTTGCCAATCATCTTGTTGATGTGTCATGTGGCTTGAAGCTCAGCCTCCATAAAGCATCCCCAACTGTTGGAGGAGCCGAGGGCAGTATCCAATCTGCAGTTAAAATGCTGACTATGTATTTAATGGGCCTTCTCTGACGCATGTTTAGTTCATTTACCACTTGTAACACTGTAGTGAATGTCCTGATACGCCCTAACACTCTTCTTCAGACAGCAATTGTTTATGTCCTTGTGCTGTCTGCTATATTGAATGCCCTGTGGTGCCGCGATGTGATGTGTTTTTGTGTCCGAGCCACAAAGTAGTAAAGCAAAGGCTAAGATAACCCTCTTAATCTGAAGACCTAATCACTTGTGGAATCACTTGCAGTGTGGGTGATATTGAGCCTGTTATCCTGTTCGCATAAAGGCTTATTTGTGCGGCGCAGGCTGTGTGTATGTGCGTGACTCCATTTGTGCAGGAAGGTCATTCTAATAACAGACAGCAGCCTTCAATAATGGATAGTGTGAGCGTTTCAACACACACGGTGGGAAAAAAAAAAGAAAGAAGAAGAAGAAGGGAGGAGGAGGCGGAGGAGGGATGGATGAGAGTTATAGAAAGATCTTACACGCCATTGCCTGCTGTGCTGCCGTCACCCGTTCACGCTCGGTAACAATGAGGATCTTTGTGCCAGAGATAGGCATGAGCAACACACACACACACACACACGTATACATACAGTTAAACCACCCGCTGCACACATGCATCAAACACAGATTTGTTGTGGGTCAGCAGAGCTGTTTATCAGGAGATGAAGTGAACAAAGACAATGCGGGATGTAGGAGCAGTTGCGGTTACAATGGGGACTACGTGTGTGTGAGCTAATGAAATGGTTCACACTAGTAATTAACAGTACATATACTGATTGTTAAAAATACATATTCTTCAGATTACATCATTTCTATTCAAAGCCAGGTTGGAAAATGAATGACAGAAGTTACTGTACACACTCAGCAGGAACAAATAAAAATGTTTAAGAAACATTTGTGGGATGACAGTATTTTTAGTATAAAGAATTGACAGCGCGTGCGTGACCTGCGTTCAGACCCGAGACGGGCTGAATGAAGCCTGGGTGCTTAAGCAAGCCATCTGTAACGGCACTTACCTGTCAATCAAAGAGGCCACGCTGTTAATTATGCATAACTTTAAGAATTATTATCGTTTGAATGGGTGAGTTATATAAATATTCAGCCTCAGTACACAAATTGGTTCTTGGTAAATGCTCTGGAGCACTTTGAGTTCACTGGAGAACATTTTTATCCTTAAGAAGGGCTCTTAGTCACAATTGCAGCATTTTTGGTACATTTAAAGAACATTTTTATGTTTAATCTTTTCATTTTAAATGTTCTTTGCAATGCCAGTTACTGGTTCTTTCGGTTGACCCTTTGCAGCAACTGGTTCTTTGAAAAACCAATAGGTAAAATGTTCCTTGCAGAACCAACAAGGGTTGCCACTTTAGGTTTTAACTCCTTTATTTTTGCAGTGCATTGTGACGAAAAAGCGTAAACACATTTATTTCGACTATGGAGTTGGGCATTTTAATACAGGCGTTTAAAGAAATTCACATGTTCTGTAGCCACCTGAGGAATTGCGGTTTTTGGAACTTCCACACTGGCTTCATTTCCCAGCCATGGAGGTTGATGCTTGCACTGGATGCACTGGACTACAGAAAGACTACCAAAAAGGTTCCCAGATGTCGGTCCTGCATGTAACCTTTGCAAACTGTACCCATCTTCAGTTGCTCCAGGCTAGCCATTTAACTGGTCTTCTGTGTACAGTCACTCTCAGTGAATCTTGAAGTGACTATAGATCCCCTGCCTTATTATAGCTCTTTTTGGAGTAGCCTTTGATGTCTATTCTCCGAACAAGCACCCTAGTGACTTCCTGGCATTCTGCACACTGATTGTCTGCTGTCCAACCCTACTGAGGTGAAAAGATGCAATTCCTCCATCTTATACGCCGTGGATCTTATACTCTATACTACTTATACTTATAAGAAGCTAGAAAACCTGAAGCACACATTGCAAGGCTCTTTGGGCAAAGTCTGCATAATTTGGCGAATATAGAGTTAAATGAAGACTGCTAATCTGGGGGTGGTTAGGGTGGCTGTGCCGGTTGGGTATCCTATCCGATATCCTCAGTATTAGAGTTGAAGACAAAATAGCTGTTCTAATCTTCCATGTTTAGTCCTGAGCAGCATAAACACTGCGATAAGAACAGCATCGTTTCTTAATCAGCATGATTACATGCACAATCATCACTCAATTACTATGAATATACAGATTATGGTAATATTTCAAATAAGGTGTTGAAACTGTATGATACAGTGTTTACACGAGGCACAAAGAGATTTATTCGTGAAAGAATTAGGGGTGCCCTACAGGCTAATGGAAAATAAAGGTTTGATCTTTGCTTGTTGTTAGCCCCAACAGTAGAGTCATTAATCTGTCACCCCATAAAACTAATTTCATTCATTCACCCGCAGCTAGCTATGCTCACCTGTGACCTTTTTGGTGTGTGTGTTTGTGTGAATTAAAACACAGCAATAAACTGTAGCATTCATATGGGATGAGTAATTGAAAAGTTCAGGGCTGTATATAGTAACATGATTTTGATTATAGACCAATCCATAAGTCTGTACCCAGACGTAGTTGTGAATGGGAGGTTTTAGTGGGGATGTGATGTAGTTGCAGCCCCATCAGGGTGACGCTAATGTAATTTTATGAAACATCTTGCCCATTGCGTCTTTAATGGAGAGCATCTGGGGTCGATTATGGGGTGAAGGAGGTATTCATGTGTGCGCGCGTGCATGTGTGGGTGGTTGGTTTGTATTTGGTCACGCCCAGACCAGCAGATTTCTCTCTTATCTCTTCTCTTCCCTTGCTCTTTTGGGAAGTAGCCAGCATCCCATCCTGTCCACGCAACCAAAGCCATCACGACATTAAAAAAAAAAAAAAAAGAAAAATTGTGCCTGCGGCGTGCTTCCTGTGTGGCTCCTGCATAGCTGGGGGCTTTTCCAGGAGAATGCGTACAGCATGCGACAAAGCTGAACACGACGTGAAAACACTATGCTCCAAAATGTGTTTGAAATGTGGCTAGGATAACAAGTTAAATCACTGAGGAAAGTCAAGGAAAGTTAATGATCAGGTTATGCAGCCAAGGAAAATGAGGATAGATAGGATAGGAACAGATAGGAGCCTCATTCTCGCTGATCAGGCAATGAAAGGTAAAAGGGACAATCATTCAATCACAAGGAGGAGTTGTGATTATGTCCATTGTGTTGACATGTGTTAACATTAATAGACTGGAATATTTTAATTTTGAACAAGCAACATTCAAGTATCAAAGGCATGCCACTCACAACTTGAGACCTGAGGACAAAATACAGCTGAGGCTGATGGGAATTTCATTAGTTATATCATGAACTAAAGAATTACATTCCTGCCCTGGAGGTGGTGCTCCATTTAAAGTTAAGTTATTACAATACACTATGAGGGTGGACATGAATGTCTGTTCCATATTCCATCCTACCTCAAAGCCATGAAAGTCAAGCTCATGGTGGCGCTAGAAGAAAAGTCAGAAGATCAAGTCTTTAGAAATCATCCTCTCGGAATCATGACTTTACTTCATTTAACAGTAATCTAAGATAGCTGTAAGACAGCTGTTTGATTCAAGTTTTTATCACCCAGTGGGTAAATTTAGAAGAGTTTTTTATAGGTTGTACCTCATACAACAAGCTTTGGCCTCCCTTTCCTATGTGAGATCATACAAGGTCCTATAGACCTGTCAGTCTCTATAAAAACCTCCTTTTTTTCTTCTTTTTGGAAGATCAAACTGTCTTTGGATGTCTTTGGTTACCCTACAGAGCTTTTTTTTCATCCATTTGTTCTGTTAAGCTTCTGAGGTCTCTAAAATGGTGTCATGGTGTCCTTTTCCTCTTTCAGTGAATCATGATGCCCCCAAACTTCTTCCCTCTCTAACCTTGAGTCGCAGAGCAAAGTTGACTCGGCTCAGTGTTTTGTTCTCTGCTTTTGTGACATTATGCTTGGCCTCCTTGTTCCTTTTTTATTTATTTAGATTTTGTTTGGCCTTTTTGAGCTTTTATATGATAGAGACAGCTTGAAGAAGGAAAGAGCCACATGTACGTGGGGCGGCTGCTCTACAGTACCAACTGAGCTTAAACGACACCCCCTTGCTCCTTTTAAAGAGTTTTTTTTCTCCTTTTCTATTTTGTAATATTCTAGTTTGGTTAGTGATTGATGGGACTTTTTTTCTCTACCACCACTGACCATAATTTGTCCTAAAAGCACTCAGACAGAAGGAATTTCAATAAGAACCTGTAAATTAGTTTTTCGCTTCATGTCATACCTCCAGTCATCATCATTTATAAGCGTCTTGTGGATCCCAGTGTGTGTTTTAATTAAGTCTTCACTTTGTGCCAGCATAATCTCCTCAGGTTCTAGTTCTTTGTCACAAATTCTTTGTCATTTTCCTCACTTTAGAATGTCCATACGGTTCATCCTCGTCCCTGCATACAACACTCCACTTCTTTCAATTATCATACTCTTTGTGGAGACTCTGGATTTCTGCCTCAGGGCAGAATCTCAGCACCTCAAAGCCCCTTTTGTCATTTTCAGTCTGCCATTCATTTTATGCAAAGCACTTTGTGGATCTCCTGGATCTCGTGTTCACAAATTGCCATTTGCTGGGCCGATCGCCTCTTTCTCTGCCTCTGCAGCATTGTAGGATTCATCCAAAGCTTTGACATGTTGATGCCTCTCAGTGAGCCACAGGATTTCTTCTTGGATGGCATTGTTTCACTGCCCCCTTTTCCATCACAGCACACATTTCCTCCAAAGTAGGTTTATTTGGAGTATTTGCAGGTACTGATTTTCTTCTTGGAGCTTTTGTCTCACGGCTTCACTTTTGGCTTTTCCTTCATTAAACCTCTACTCCGAAGCTTTGTGATTTAGCTTTTCCTTGAAGTCTCTGGAAATGTGGCTTGGAATAATAAGAAAAAAAACACATCTGAGATTTCCAGCCGAGTGTCTCATTAAGCATCCACAAAAATCAGTGAAAATAAACAGTCATAACTATTAGAAAACCCTGTTCAAAAGCAACTCATTTTGCTGTTCAGACCATTTCTCCAGACTATGTAGGGCTGGTGTGTGATCACGCTTTGATTGGCAGCTTCCTCAGCATGGAAGCTAATGATTGTTCCGCTGTGGACGATGAGCAGCAAAAATGTGTTTTAACCACCTTACAAACATCTATTAGTCTGAAACCTTCAGACAACACCTTCCAACAGGAAAATGAAGCTGTTATCTAGACTCTCTTCAAAGCCACAAGACCAGACTCCTTTTACTAAAACATTCATTTTAACTCAATATTTTCAATTTCACCCTTCACGATTCATATGGACCAAACCAGAGTTGGTAATTGTTGGAACAGCAGGAAGACTAACAAAGACGATTTGGTGAGTTTAAATTGGTTCCTGTCACGCTTGAATGAAGATGATGAGTTAACAATGCAGTTAAGCTAATCTTAGTTTGGAAAAAGAGATCTTGAATTAAGAATATAATTGCTGTATGACTACTTCCTTTTTTTGACAGCTTAGGAGTGTATTTATTACACTAAACAGCAAAGTCTTGGCTTTGAGGCTTTGAATCTAGATTGTAACCAATACCTAATGCTCTTTCGATGCTTATTATTATACGCAGAAGACTCTATATTACATAGTTAGAAGGCTGTTGTGGATTTGGGTTTCCAGTGGTGTTTAGGTCAAAGTTTTTCTTGCAGTGTGTGACTGTGACTATCCAACATCTCATTTGACACCACCACCATACTATCACAGACAACACATGTGGATCATTCTTGTTTAGAAAAAAACAATTTAGTACTAAAAGGATCGATAATGGTTTCTGTGCGTTGCCTCGAGTCTGAAAGAACCTACAGAACTGCCACTGCGGGGATTCACTCTCTGTTGCTCTGTCCTCACTATCAGGGTGAAGACTGATCCGTCAATTAGACTCCTGTCTTTCGTCTGGACCATAAAAAGTCAATTTTTATCTGTGCGTATTAGTAAAGAGCAAAAACAATGGCATTATGCGCACATTCTGTGGATCCCAGGAAGAGCAGCTACTGTTTTTGATACACTAACTAACAGGGACCGTAACGAACACCCACCTAAGAATTTGGTGTGGTGTCAGTGCTGCTGAGACGGGCCTTGGCAGGTTGGTTACTGCCTTGAGGTTCATGCTGTCAAGCCCATCTGGCAGCAACCGTTGCCAAATCATGCCGTGTCAGCCTCGCTTATGCTGCCACCCACCTACATCCTCATGAACGCTATGACCGTGCAACCTCTCCGCTTTCCCCACCTTGCCTCTCTTGGTAATTATCTCCTGCTTTCTTTTCATGATGCCATTGTTGTGGCTGAGGTTAAAATTCTGAAGTAACTATAGTCTCTGAGTAACTCATATTTGCATATAACGGTAAACCTTTCTGTCCTAACATGTTGAAGGTCCACCCACATCGTTGAACAACATGTTTTCTCACTACTGCAACAGCTACCACTGAGGACTTGATGTTTTTTCCCAAGGGAATTAGAGTTTCTTTCAAAACTTGCATGCACTGGGTAATTTGTTGCTGTTGTTTGCTGTTTCCAGTTTTTTGTCTCAGTATATTTGATTGTTCATTCAAATTGCTCATTGTCAATTAATGCACCTTTTTGCTGGCTAAAGAATGAGGCACAAAACAAATTCATGTTTTATTGAATTTGTGAAAGTATTGTTAAGTGTGTGTGTGTGTGTGTGTGTGTGTGTGTGTGTGTGCGAACAATGCTGAACAATGCTCTTTGTGGTAATGTGCAGCCAAAGGTATTTGATAAAATGTGATGTAACTGTGTAGTATCATAAATGAAATGTGTGTGTGTATATGTACAGGTCACTCACCTGTTGTTGCAGTTTCTGTACCCCCAGGTTAACTGAGCAGTATTTAAAGATAGCGGACCAAACCATGAGATAATTGGTGTAGGGGGGGGGAAATACACCTTAATCACTTCTTGGGAGTTTAATAGATTCTATGGTAATGTTCAGCACAGGTAGAGCATATGGTTTAATTGATGATATAGTAGAGTGTAAATGTATTTTAAGGTTTTTGTCTAATGTTTGGTATGTTGGGATGTAATGGGAGGGGCAGAATCCCCCAGACTCTGTCAGGGTCTAGGTTGGTAGCAGCAGTAGCTGCCAGTTCCACCACACATGACTGCTGGTAGGACCACTCATGCTCCTGGTCCACAGTATGTGTCTCTGTATGTGTCAATGTCGATGAAATAAAACACCTGGTTGGTTTGTGCACAACCTCTGCCTCAAGCCTCCTGCCTCCTAGAATATCAGTGTCCAGTGGAGGTAATTTCCTTTATATGTGTATATGTGTTTATTATTATTATTATTATTATTATTATTGTTTCAAGGTTAAAATATTATTTACCTGAATATCAGCATATTTTGAAGATTGGAAATGTTCGTACTTATCCTTTAGAAATACTGTCTCTTTAAGAGGACGGGAAAAGTACATTGTTGAACATACAGGCTGAAAAACAGAAAATGTGTGCTTGTGTTGAACTGTGGACAGTTTTTTTTTTATTATTATTTTTAAAAGTTGCTAAAACGAAGATGGATGTGTTTTTTTGCAGTTCATTTTGAGAGTGCAACACATGCTCTGCTGTTTCAACAGTTGCTAGATTGGTTCACCTGTCAAATACCCTAAAAATCAGGCCAGGCTTTGGCAAAGAAAATCAAAGATTGCTGCACCATCTTGTATGTATAGAGATTCACATTTATTGAACCGCACACAATAATCCGCCGAATCTGTCGGCAATGTACCACCTGCAGAAACTTTCACCGTGAATCCAAAGAAAAGAGCATCACGGTACACCCCCACTGTTTGTGTGAAGCCTAGAAACACTAAAGATGATGAAGAAAACAGTCTGAGGATTACCTCTTTAAACTTTGTCTGAACCCACCTCTTCTTGTCGCCCACCCGTGCTCACAGGGGAGCAATGGTTCTTTTTGAAGTTACCGTCCTTCCATTTGTAAGGTTGAGATTCCCTCCACCTCCGCGCTCCACACACAAATAGCTCTCACTATAACGCTTTGCTTGTAACGCACAAATTTCTAAAAAAAGTAAAAAAAAAAAAGTGATGAACTCAAACTGTTAGGGGAAAACAAAGAAACCCTAGGAGGGTTATAAAAAGACTCAGAGCAATAACAAATAATCACACCTAAATTAAGTTGGCACGGAGAGAAAATTACAAGACTCGTAAGCATAGAGAAGGTGAACACAAAATGAGTAAATGAATACATTAGAACAGAGCTGCCATTAAATAACCCTGATGCAGAAAAGAATATTCACAGGCTGGCTGTTGTTGGTGAGAGCGTTCTGTTGTCAGTGTTCCTGCCAGGAGAGAAAAAGATCAGGATGACAACCATGTGTGGGTGTTGTGTTACTAAGGGAGAAAAAAAAAAAAAAGTTTTAATTAGTTTAAGTCCACATGTGAAGCTGGTAGGAGCTGCGGTTGCATTAGTAGTGTCAGCGGAACATCTTCAGAATCAGGTACTCAAGTCAATCACATCATAGCTAAAGCTGCTATACGCCTACACGTCACCCGTGATCAACGAGAAGCCGTTCGAAAGCCAGACTCCACCTAATCAAAGAGAATTTATATTGATCATCGGATTTTGAAAAGGAAAAGAACAAGCTGTTTTTTGGTTCAGACAAACAGCCTCTAAAGGGGAAAATGAGCAATGTGGGTTTCCTTTTTCAGGCAGTTTCATAGTTGGACAAATGAGTCTCACCTCTCTGTTCTCATGCTGTTCACGCTTGATTGCAGCTGTCGAGATGTGATTATGTTTGAGTCCAAACACGTAGAGTTCCAGGAGGATACAGAAACTGCGACTTTGCCCATTGGAGAGATGTTAAGGCGGCAGGTGCAGCAAAATGTGTGGATGGGAAATGTGGAATCAGAACAAGAAATCAGAAATACACTGATTATAGATCCTACTTTTTAATATTCATGAAGAACAATAAAACAGTTTGGATTCTTCTGTGTGCATTCATTCATATCAAGGCTCATCTGATTCCATAAATAACTGCCGGCTGCAAATTTCTAGTTATGTAGGCAAACGCCCACTCTGCAGCACATCAAATCTTCAACATCTGTCAAGCAAATTATTAATCATGTTCCCAATTGTGATTGCATTAGTCCTTATTGTTGATACTGTCAGACTTTCTCAGCTCTGTGCCCATGTGTTCCAACTGAAACAGCAATGCCATGAATATGCACTTTGATATTTTAAAGACTATTCTGTGAAGGATTCAGTGCGCCGATGAATATAACAGCAGGGCAGAATCTGTGTGAATCATCTTTTTACCGAAGTTGTCTTTTAATGTCATGTAACAAAGTCTTACTTCTGAAATCTATGATAAGTTTAGCTGACGCATTAACTGGCCTCCAACGGATGTAAAAATAAGCAAAAAAATAATAATAATGTCCAGCCCTTTATCCAGCTCAAAGGATGATGACCTTTAACGGCAAATATTGAAGGGAGACGGACAAAGATAATAGCCGCGGCTGTCACCTTCACTGGCCTGTATTGATTGAGGGGAGAGGAGTGTGATCCCCCCTGCTGGAGCTCAGAGGGATGACCTATAGATCGATGCGCAGACAAGGAAGTGCATCATCTATTTGCATCACAGGCTGCATATTTTTAGCAGCAAAACTGTAACGGCTAACTTGACTGCAACAAAGAGCCACTTGTTTTCTACAATCAAACGGTTTAATCGGAAAGATGATTACTCCTGTCTCTTAGACTTCCATGCGGATTGAAACAAAGTCTGACCATGTCTGAAGGCAAAGAGCTGTTTTCCACAACCCTACACTGGACTGCCCTCATGAATAGGAGGACATTTGGTTTGATATGCAGTATACTGTCGCTTTACCAATACGCAAAAATCTTTTTCTTTTTCAGCAGAGTAAAAAAAGTTTATTAGAAACAAGCTCACAAAATAAAACTTTAACACGGTGATGAGACACATTTAGCACAAGAAATAAAATTCCGTCATGTATACGTCATGATCCGCTCCTGGTTTTTCGTCCCTCCTGCCAGTACTTTTCCACTCACTTGCCGGCCACTCCGTCATCAGTGCGACCACCTTCACCTGTGTTCCCCCACCTGATTTTAAACCCACTCCTTCCACTCAGTCTCTGCCAGATTGTCTTCAGCAGCATGCTAAGCTCTCCCGTGTTTATCTTCGGATTGCTTCCCCTATTTCAACCCTGCCTATTCCTGACCCGTCCTCGTTGTCCCTGCCCAAGTAACCTGACCAGCCTTCCATCCCTGACTCCTCTGCCTGCTTGCCCCTTGTCTGTCTCCTGTTTGCTTGGTTTCTAACCCTGGAGGTTTCTGTTGGATAGTTGGACTGTTTCGGCTGGCTCTGTTGTGGACTATTTCCTGTGTACCTGCTGATTTTTGTGAACCCTCACAGTGGGTTAATGGCCGTCTTACGCCAACCTGCGCGCATCAGTCTGACTCGGTTCACCGAGCTTGTCCTCTACCTTGAATCAAAACTCAAAATGTTATTCATCCAAACCTATCCTTCACACATGCTGTAACAAAACATATTTTCATTGGTCAATATTCTTCTAAATGCTGACAATAGATGGAACAGAATAGGCAGATTTATATATTAAGTTTTCATTGGACAGCGGCTCTTACAGTTTGATATAGGAGAGAAGTAAGATGCACGCTGACATTTTGCTGGGATTTCTTTCCTCGTTTCCAAAAGATAAAAAAACAGAACTTTTCTCTATCAGCTACACCAGGTTACAGTGATGACATTTTTAAATGCATGCCCCGTGAAGTTACTATTACCTCTATCTTTGTCTAAAAGGTCAGTGGTCCTTGCAGGCTGCTATGTGCAGTGCGGACTTAAAATTCCGCATACTTATCGTCAGTATTCAGCATCGGAGCCAGAAGGCAATTAATGGATTGCTTCTGCTGCCTTCATTTAATTAAAGGCTTACTTATTGTTCCATCATGCATTATCTCGTGGACTGTGAGGAAATGAGAATCAGTGGACTTAGATGAGGCTCAGGCAAAGTAAACAAAGCACACGTGCTCACAAACACATAGTGTCTCGTCACAAACACACACACACACACTGATAAACACACATCACACATGTGACTCATGTAGTACTCTAATTTTAAACAGATGAATGCTCACGACTTAGGCAAGGAGAAGACTTTCTAAGCGCTAGCTGCAGTAAACACACACACACACACACCCTTTTGGTCCCACTGGGGTCAAACTCCTTTGTGAGTAAGTGATGCTAAAGCCATCGTCGCCTGGATTCTGCTGCTTGTGCTTTGGACTAATTGACTGGGTTTTCTGGATCTTTTTGTTCTATTCTAGGCTTTTAGCTGACACTTTTCACACTGTACAGTGGATGCTTCGTTATCTGACTCACAGACATCATAAACAGCGTACGCCGGCCACAGCTGAAAAAAAGTGTTTATTAGAGCTCCTGATTTAAGGAGTTAGGAGCTACTTTAGCGACTTCTTTTCTTTCTTTCAGAGAAACCAAAGACCTAAGAGGCAGAGACGAAGCTCGTTCTGACTCAGGTTGTTAAAACATACACTGAATGTGGCATTTCTGTTTTCGTGAATCATTCCTTCACAGAAAGAGAGTTGCTCCGCAATATTTTCCACTCTTACTCACAGAAAAAAAGAACTGTACAACCTCCTCAGTGTATTCACTGATCATTAGGGTAATTAGGCGCAATTAACCTCAACTATACTGTGTATAGACTAATACATATAACTTAGAACTCTACCCAGTGCTCAAAAGCAATTACATAACACATAGGCCTATATTAAGCTAACTGCATTAAAGGTCCAATGTGTTTTTTTTTAATTTTATTTATTCCAGCTGATTACAACCCCTCACCTCACCCTGTCCTTCTGATTTATATACATTGTGACTTTAACAATACAAAACAGAGCTAACCCAAAATAAAAAAGCTATATTAATTCACCTAAATACAAAAGATGAATGGCTAAGTTGCAACTTCATTAATAATCTGTCGCTTTACTCCATAAACAAGCTCTGACCTGACCTATTTAATGTTCTACAATATGACAATGTTAAAAAATGAGATTGTGGCTCCATTATTTACTCAAAGTCTGACACATGAGCACGCACTGGGTTGTGTGTTATATATAATGCCTTATATAGTCACATTATGCAGGCCATTGTCATCTATGAACATAAATATTCAGGAGCCCATTGACGCTTCTGTTTGGCATAAAATGAGATGATGTAATGAACTCAAACTGCGCAGGGAGGAGGGTAGAATCTCAAAATATATTTCCATAAAGCATGCTGACAGAGGAAACGGAAAGAGAACAGCACCACTAACTGGCGTGTGAAGGGAAAAAGAAAAAATAATCTCAACAGTGTATTTAAAGTGAGGGTGTGTGGGTGTGTGTACGTGTGTGTGGGCATGCAGATACAGTTAGCGAGTGTTTCGTCCAAAAGGTCAAAAATGTGGCTGAGCAACATCAAGAGCCGAGGAGCGCTCGAGCCATTCAGGCTCTTAAACCTGCTGGCTACAAACTCGAGGCTCAGGCTGCACCGAGCAGCTCGCTGTGATCTGCGTGGACGTGATGCAAAGCGGTCCTGGCAACGCGTCCAAGTGTTGAATGAAAACTCATTTTCAGAGCAGAGAAACTGACAATTCATTAAAGTTTAAAATGATTCCTTTAGACAACGGATCTTGAAGTGAAATAACAACCTGAGGTTTTTCTGAGGCTTATGTTACATGTCCGATTCCAAAACAGTTGGCATGCTGTGTAAAATGTAAATGGAAACAAGATGGGATGATGATCAAAACACTGAAAATCCACTTTAATTGAAAATGGCCCAAAGGCATCTTATAAAATTTTTGAAATTTGATTGTTTTTGGAACAATATGTCCATTTTGAATTTGATGCCAGCAACATATTTCAAAAGAGTTGGGACCGTGGCAACAAAACTCCTGGTGGAACATCTCACGGCAAGTTACTGACATGATTTAGTATAAAAAGAACATCCCAAAGAGGCTGAGTCTTTGTGAATTAAAGAGGAGGCACTCTGTAAAAGACTGCTGGCAAATAGTGCAACAATTTAAGAATACTGTTTCTCAGCAAAGAATTGAAAAGAATCTGTGGTACACAACACCAAAATCGGATGGCCATGATCTTCGGGCTCACAGACAGCATTGCATCAAAAACAGATACAATTCCGTCATGGACGTCACTGCATGGACTCAGGAACACCTCCAAAAACCACCATCTGTGAATCGGATTTTTCGCTGCATCCACAAATGACAGCTGAAACTCTACCACGCAAAGAGGAAACCACATCTAGACACGCAGCTGCCGTCTGTCTAGCTTCTTTGTGCCTTCAAGCAGATTTAAGACGGACTGAGACAAAATCGAAAACTGTCCTGTGGTCGGACAAGTCAGTATTTGAAATTCCTCCAGGCTAAAGGGGAGAAAATTGAAAATGTTTTGGTGCATCATGAAACGTAAAAGCTGAAATCCTACGTCAAACAAGAATGGAGACAACATTCCAGAAGATCAGCAAGAACCAAAAACGTTACGGCCAACGACATATTTCTTAGCATGGACACGAACAAAGGAGCCCTGACACAAAGCCAATTAAGAAAGCTCTACATCTCAAACTTTTACAATATCGCAATATTTCCTGCCCGTACAATATATATACACACAACATCTCGTTCAGTCCGTTCCACCACAGCTGCAGGAAGGTGAAATGAAACCACCTTTCAACACGGCGGCTGAAACGGAGTGACAGCAAGGTTATCAGCGCTGATGACAATCTGAAGAAGCACAGCAGAGCGAGTGGCTGCAGGTCACAGGATGAGTCACGCTTGCCGAGAGCAGTCTATTATCGACACCGTGAATAGCTCCATTTGTATCCAGCTTTCTTTATCCACAATATTACTAGTATACACAACAGACAGCGTTGTTTAAAAAAAAAAAAGAAAAGACAGTTATAATAGAGCACGAGGAGATGGTTTTTCCAAACAAGGCGCCCACTCCTCTTTTGAAGCTGTGAAAAACTACGTGGCGAAAATGTCAGACTCATTGTAAAAGCACAAAAACGCTTGTTGTCAATCAGCTTGTTGGTATTGTGGTCGAGTAGGGTGGTGGAAAAAGGCTGTGAAATCCAAAGTGAAGATCGCTTTGTTATAAACAGAGCAACACAACACTTAAACACTTTAACATTTACTTAAGTGGTAGCAAATCTTATTACGTGGCCCTGTGTGAGCCTGAGGGGCTCGGCTGCATAATTAAAGCTATAACTACTATTTTGGACTGAAGCCTGTGATATACAATAGTAGCCCATTTCACAAAAGGGCCCATTACATCAATAGTGTCACCTGTTCCATTAAAGGATCATGTGTTAGTCTTGTTGAAGCTCTTTTTCATAAACCCTGTGTAACATCAAACTCACCGGGCTCACTGCTGATTTTCTTTTGGAAATAGAGAATTACAAAAATATCCCTCCATTCATTTACCTGCTTTTCCTTTATTCAAGATCACTAAAGGGCTGCAGATGATCCCAGTGAAAAAGACAGATGCAACCTGGATATCGTCAGGACACAACAGGGCCTAAAATGTAGTTTTGAGGTGGGAGGGGCTGCTATATATTTTCATTTCAAAATTTTCTTTAAAGGTCCAGTGTGTAGGATTTACTGCCACCTAGCAGTGAAGTTGCAGATTGCAACCAAGTGAATACTATCCTATCTCTTCCAAGCATGTACTGTAAGAAAAGCTCTGGCTGCGAAAAGCAAAGGCCACATCTAGATCAATGTTTGGTTTGTCTCTTCTGAGTTGAACAGAACAGACAAACTGTGGAAAAAATGGCGGTTCAACATGGTGGATTGCATGGAAGAGGACCTGCTCTCACTGCAGATATAGAGTTCATTTGGAGACAACAAAACATCATGATTCATATTTTCAGTTGATCAATAATAATAATAATGGAAACATACTAATGAATATTGTATTCCATTCATGCTAATAGATACACACTGGACCTTTAAAGATATCCTCAATGCTGTGGTAACTGCTGAATTCATCCTTTTCTTTACCCAAAATTCAATGATGAAGTTTTTGTAAGTGAAAACGTCTACTTCCACTGCACATCAGATAATAAATAATACAAAAAGCACATTGGCAGGGCTAACTTCTCCCTCAAGGTTTTTTTTTTTTTTTTTTACACTGGTTTGTACATTTTGACTTCTTAATCAAAGAACCTGATATTTTCTAACACAATTCATCTTCATCGAGTTATTTTGTTGTGCTGATCCCTGGCTAATGTTTTGGCTGAGATGAGGAAAGGTATCCAGGCATGAATGCTCACACAAGGGGAAATCCAGGGAAAGAGGTCTGGCTGCAGGTTTGCCGAGCTGGCACACAGGTGGTCCTGGAGATTGAGTGAAATGGTTTAAGTTACTCTGGCAGACTGGCAGGCAGGCAGACAGGCGAGCAAACTAACAAACTGGAAGATAAACTGGCTAACTAGATGGTTCACTGAGCTGAAGCAAAAAAAAAAACAAAACAAAACAAATCCACTCTCATCACAGGCAGGACTTACGGAGGAGGGGTGGTGACATTTCATGTCAATCCAAAATGTAGAATGTGCTCCAGCTATGAGTCATGTAACACTGTCTATGGGAAACATGAATGGGAACTTTACTTCCAAATCCAGTGGCGCCTGAAATAATCCAAAATCTGAAGTAGCTTAAATTATCTAAATAGAATATGATTGTAAATTTTATCTTTTGTATGAAAATGACCTGCCATTTTTCAGTGGTAAGCACCCAGACAGTCTTGGAACCCATCAGACAATGTTTCATCCTCTGGCCAATGTTTCTGAGCTTCTCGTATAGCAGGCAAATATCTGGAAAACACAAATCAGATATCTGGGCCGATGATGACAAAGATACATTTCAGCTAATCTCTAATAACAGATATTTGATCAGCCAACTGAACGTGACTGGTCTGTGCCACTCGGACTACGAATGGAAACCAGAACACTTTCAGCGTCAAAACCTTGGGCACTGGCCCACAGATAAGTTTGTACAGTCTAGCTCGCAGAACATGTGGCACATCTGGTCAACAAGTCTTCCAACACATACAGTACTGTAGAAGAAGGAACTCTTATAAATCACTGTTGCATAAGTAAAGCCATTTTCTGACCTGACGACACTATGTTAGGTTTGGTTAGTCTGGTTAAAACCTCACAAGACGGCTGTGGAGTTTGCATGTTTTCCCTTGTCTGCACAGTCTCTTTGGGTACTCTGGCTTCCACCCACACTCCAAAGATGTGCAGGTTAATTGGTGACACCTACTGCCTGTAGGTGTGAATGTGATCACGGATGGTTGTTTGTCTCTGTGTGTAAGCCCTGTGATGACTCAAAGTGTCAGCTGGCCCTCTCGTGACCGTGATAATGATAATGAAACGCAGTCATGGAAGATGGATGGATGGTTAGTTAGATTAGGGTTAAGAAAAGATCACTGCTTGGGTTAGAAAAAACTACTCGGTTCTTATAGTTGGGGAATAATTGTGGTCATGGTTAAAAGATGGTAACACTGACTGGAGAAAAACATTTTTTTGTCCCGTTTCCTACTGGCAAAGACCGTCCAAATTTTTGTTGACAAAACCATCCACCACAATTTCCTCAATTGCTTCCAACAGACAAGAGTCATAATTCACACTGCTGGAACTGGAAGGAAACGTATGTCTTTATTGGGCATGTGTGAAACAGCGATGCTGTAATTTCTCTTGGGAGGACATTGTCCACCTGGTTGCAGGACTGTGCAGAAAAAAAAAAAAAAAAAAAAACACCAGCAGAATTGGTCCAAATCCATTCATTCATCCCAAGTACACATCACCAAAACCTAACCAAATCTGGCAGTCCAGCACAAGCCGGAGCTGGCTTACACTGGTGCTGCTCTTAAACAAGGAAGCTATATGATATTTCATGATGTTTTAAATCAGAAATGATATTAACACGGGCGTATATGTGGATGCATCTAATCACTTTTTGCCTGCCATTCACTGCCTTACTCAAAGTAAGTAGTAGTAATTAATTATGCCTACTAATAATATGCACGCAAATTAGGTCTGTATATAGTCTACATACACTGTGTGTGTGGTACAGGTCTCTCACTTTTCTTTAACTTCGCCTCAGAAGCGACTCTCGTGTTTTTTATTGGGCGTAATAACAGACTGTAGCATCCAGTCTGATGCGTCATCCCCTTTTTGTTTCAGCTTTATATAGTGCTCATCATCTCTCACCTCTAGCCGATTAGCATGCTGTGCACTGCAGAGGGATGATTACTGGTTAGGTGCGGTGTGGTGTTTTTCCAGGTCATCTTCAATTACAAGGTGCGAAGTGTGTGAAATCAGCCCGTCAGCAATAAGCTACCGTTCTTCTGCTTCAGCATCCGCGCTTCTCATTAATGATAATTTAGGACAGAATTATCTGGGAGTGAAGGATGACTTGCCATTATACTGAGCAAATGTTTGGCTTTTCTTCACATTGTTCTTAGTGCTGCACAAACATGGGCTTGTTTTTCTCGTTTTTTTTTTTTTTTTTTTTTTTTTTTAGCAGAGGCTATTAATTCCTGCACAGTATGAAAAACAGCTTTCACTTAGAGACATAATCCATCTGAGTACACATAAAACCATCACTGGCTTTGGTCAGAGGTTGTTATTTATGGTAATGTTATTATAGTGAGCGTTGCTATGCTTCTTGAATCACCCACAGCTCAGCCAGTGTCACCATGCCAATTGTCAAGTTCGCTTATTAAGGGTGTCTTTGGTAACCAGTTAAAGGCTTGGGGGTTGCATGGGATACGTGCAGCATGTGCTAGAAATGATAAAATGTAAACCTGATGGAGACCCTGAGCTGTACTGATATTCTCCATTAACCTGTTCACCCAAACTGGACATGTGAGTCCTTCAAACACTTCTTTCATAAAAGCCTTTTTTGGATTTAGTGTGGCGTGGATAAGGTTTGCTTTTTGTACAACCTTAACCTGAGCTTAGGACTTGGGTGTTTAGTAGAAATAACTCAATACACAAAATCCAATTTAATTGCTTATTCACAAATTACTCAAAAATCATCAATGTAATTTCTTAACCAACTGCCTCCCACGCTGCTACCATGTGTAAAAGACAAGTCCAACATTCCTTAGTTACTACATTAGTGAACATGGCTCACCTTGGTAGATATAACTTGATCTTGATTCTTTGGGCTGCCTTATCAGGCTTGGCTCCACTGCGTCCACCTGTTACTCCCTTGCAGCCTCACTCCGATGCTTCCCGGTTATTCTTCTGCTGGCTGGCATGTAGTAGGGGGACACTGGCACTGTCTGGTCTGTGGTTTATTATTACTGGTCCTCCTTCTCCCTCATCCCACATGACTCACATACATCACCATGTGCCCATAGGCATGCTGGAGATACATAGGCTACATCTATCAGTGACCACAACACACGATAATGCTCCATCGCTGCCAACCTCTTCAACCTCTCTTACATTTAAATGCTCCACTATGTTTACCAGCTAGTCGCTAACTGTGCCTCTGTGCTGTTTGGTGTTGGGTTGTACGGTACAGTGGATTTATCAAAGCTTTTTTTTTTCTCTTTCAAACGAAAACAGCTGCCATTTGGGTCTAAAATCATGTTGATGAGAGCAATGAGACTAAACTTGAACTTAAACGTGTCCATCATAAGCCATAACACACATGGACTGTGACTGTAGCTATAAAGAAACATCTTGGGTGTGAAATTTTTACTCAGTGTTTTGTTCTCAGTTTCAATGGCACCCTTAAGATACTGAATATATGTGTGATGCTGCAAACATTGTAAAAAATCTCCCACTTGCTAAAATAGTAACAGACAGAGATAAAGAGGGAATAAGGATGGAGTGGGCTGTCTCTGAGACACAGCTTGAGGTGTGTAAGAAAGGCACTCAGCCCTGCTTGCCCACATAACACTTTGATTTTTCGTCATCCGTTTCCTGAGAATGTGCCTGATACCTTTTTTAAGCTACATTTTCCTTATAAGTTTTATAGGTAAAATATACATCGATGGAGGCAGCGTGTAGCATTTCCCTGATAGACACCCATACCTTTTCTTCTTAGTTCCTCTCCTTAACATCCATTCTTTTGAGATCAGTCATGTCTGATGATGGTTTGGTGTTTAGAGGAAGAAGCTGACCCACTGCTGAGCTCCTGAAAACACAGACAGCAACGTGTTTCCGAGGGTTCATTGTGTGACACAGAAAGAAAACGACCAAAGATGAGCAGCCATGGCTGTAGCAGCTGTTGCTATTTTATCAGAGGCTCTTCCATTACTCTGGGACAATCGCAGACACAAAGAGAAATAAATGGAGCAACATTCCAAACACAACCCAATAAACAGATGTAATGCATAAATTGGTCACTAGATGGCACTAGCGGCCCGTTTTTTAAAAAATGTTTTGGTTGCTGGAGAAATTAGTGCATATCCAGTCATAACTTTACAGAACGATCCAATCCCCTTAGCTTGATCTTTACATCACAAATCAATATCAGACAAGGTTATGATAATACTGCCACAGCAAAATGATCAAGTGTTCAAGTGATCAAGCAGCTTTTGGTTAACAGTTTAACAGGATACAGCTTGACTGGTAACTAATGTTGGCTCGTATATTATCGCTGTGCCCCTCCCTTATGGACAGTACATGAATAGAATTTTAATTATATGATTTCTTATTATATAAATAATTCAATTATATTTCCATATTACCTCTACATCAAATGACTATGTGCAGTATAAAGGAGTTCCCTTGTTGTGAAGAACCCACAGAGCATTACCGTCTGACTCTGCTCAGCTGAGCGCTTTAGTGTCTTTCAGCTAAAAAAAACCTAGCTGTACACTACCTGCTCAGCCACAGCCATGCAACGTTAGCAAGAAGCTGGTGAACATAGTGGAGCATTTAGCAGCTTAAGAGCCAGATATTTCCCTCAGGACTTGGTGAAGAAAAGAGAAGGAGCTAAAAAGGTGATTGAATATTGGATTTTACATTCCTCAAGTGGCCAGAAAACACAATTCTAGACGAACGCTTATTTTGCAATTTATACGCTGGACGTATAATTAAGAAGCTTGTTTGCCAACAGGTTAGACATATTAACTTAAAACGTGGCAGTGTTGTGTTTACAGCTCGTTTCTGCTTCCTCCAAGTGCCTCATTCCAAGTTTAGATTGAAAATATACTGCAGTATAAAAGCAATCCAATTTAACAGCCCAATACATACACACGTGTGTGCTTTTGCCACAAAAACAGAGATCCTCAATGAATGCCTGTGATCAGTGAGTTCAATGCAGAGACTCTTTAGGGTACACACAGGAAACGTATCTTTCTTTATTTATTGGGTAACTTCTAACGTCTAGCTAAGTCATTGCAGTGAGTGTACAGTGTACAGTACAGTAGTCCGTATCTACCTCACATTGTTTGGCTACAGCAACCCCTAGCACAAACTTCCATGTTCACAGCACACGGTGGCAGCAGCGCTCCACTAACACGACACCAGTTCATCAATACATTCAGCCCGTATCAGAGCAACTACCCACAAAATACAAGCATTTTGCTACTTCATGTGCAGCAGAGGCTTGGGACAAGGATATGACAGCTCTGTTCTGTCTGTCCCAATCCCTCTGATTGAAACTTGACTCCTTGCCTGCACCTTTTATCACACAGAAAAGTGTTCTTCTAAACAGACTTCATTCAGTCATTAGTGAAGCTCTGACAGGTAGTGACCTCTTTTCTCTCAGGTGTGGTGTGATTAGAAGCGAAAGGTTGTTTTTTTTTCCCCTGCGTCTGTCACTACTGACAAGTAAATTAAGCACAAATTAAGTGCCTTCAGCATAAATCTGTCTTTGGTGAACCAACATGATAGGTGTTTACTTAGATATCCACAATCCTTCTGTTCAAAACATGCTTCCATGGTGCTGCCAGGATAATAAAACGGCTTCAGCTGAGAGATAACTGTGCTTATGTTTATGTGTGCTGACCTTATCTGTTCTTACGTTAGAATCCAGAGATGTCTTTATTCAGTTACCGCTGCCAAACCGAGTCTCTGCAGGGTTTTCTTTTCACAGTATCTTTCCTCTTTTCATTCACTCTTCATCATCAAACCGTCCTGCCGTACTGGAACGTGCGAGGTAAATCTGCAAGTCCTTCCTGTTTGGCACCTGGGCAGCTCCACTGAAGCAGCTGGAGGCGAAGTGCTTCACTCAAGGGCTAAACAGTAAAGCAGCTGTTGCAAGGCACCGCGTTGGTCAATAAAAAAATGTGCAAGGGCGCATTTCTCCGGAGATTATATGTAACTTAAAAGTCATATTTCTTCTGTTTACCTGGCAAACGTTGCATCGACACAGTAAATGATGGAGCCGTGCGGCCCCGTCAGAGTGTTTTAAACTGTCATTTAGTGTTTAAACCTCTGATAAGGATTTAAATGAATAGATTTATCTCTAAAACTGGACCTCCTTCCCCATAATTCATCTCACCGGTACCCAAACCAACACATCCAAACGAAACACAACAAGGGCTGTTCTGTCTGAAGGTGACCTTGATCTGGTTGATTTGAACTCTCATTAGACATCAGTGACTGCTTCACTTTGGTCCAATAGAAATGTATAAGCTTAGCAAATTTCTATATGTTTTGAGTCACCCAGGCCTTTGACCATATAGAAAAGCTTTTGACTGTCCATGGATCTTCCACTGTGAAAACTTGTGATCTGGACTGGAATGAAACAGCCAGTTGTGTTTTACTTCTCCTAGTGATGGTTATTTATCGCTCTACTTTTCTAAATTTATTGGGCATCTGTTTTTTTTATTTTTTCACTGATTCTGGCATACCTTGCCTGTTTGTGTTGCCTCTCTCCATTTTGCAATATTATACTTTTTTATTATTACTATTTTTTTTTATCTCATCTCCAATCATTTCTCCTCCCTTCTCCTCCTGGGGGTATCTCGTCCTCTCTCTATCCATCCGGAACGTTCCTTGGCCTTTGCCCAGTACCCTGCAGCTGTTCCCCATTGAGCCTCTCTAGGATTTTAACCCCCTCATCTCCTCTTCATCCCCCCCTTTTTTCCCCTGTTCGCCATTAGTATACACTCTAAAAAAGTTTAAAAAAAAAAGAACTTAGGAAATCATTTGGTCCTTTGGGTTGCAACCAAGTGGCAACCTCTGTGACTGTGAAGTGAAGCCAACTTGAAAGTGCCAAAAACTGAAGTTGATTAAACGTCCACTTGAGGCTGGCTACAGAACAAGTCAATCTCCATAAGTCCCCATGTTAAAATGTCCAACTTCACAGCAGAAATAAACATGTTTACAGGCTGGTACAAAAATCCAAATTGGTCTCTATAGCTAATTTCTCCATTCATGACAACTGTACCGACTCTTTTGTTCACATCATACTAAGGCTTAATGTTATGCATCATTAAAGCATTGCCGCTTTGATTGACAGGTGGGTGGCCTTACAGGTGGCTTGTTTGAGCACCCAGGCTTCATTCAGCACACCTCAGGTCCGCTGATGATCCAGATGCAGGACTGCCAAGACCTGTAACCAGTAACCTGTGAGTAACGTCACGGATACAATGTCCATGTTTTATACAGTCAATGGTTGCAACAAAATCTCTTCAAAATGTCTTGTGCATTGGGTTTATGAACATACATAAAAGTAATCTTTTTGTTATTGCATCAATATGAACTTCTTAATATGAGTGTTTTTTGACAGTATGTATTGATTAGAAGGGGCACCCCCCACAAAAAAAATCAGTTTGGTTTTAGGAACCCATTTCTGATGTTACTTTTTCATGTGTGGAATCCCGGCTGGACCCTGTGTTTTTAGAGTGTAGAATGAAAAAGAAGCTAAAGAGTCTGGGAGGGGGAAGGTGGAAAGATGTTTCCGATTGAAGAATGTAAGTAATTAACCCCTCTTCCTCTCAAAACAAAAACACTCTCCTGCAGCATGTGTGGGGGTGATTGATCTGGAGCTTGTGCGTATGTGTGTGAGTGTGGGCAGACATACATCCATGTACAATATGTGTGCGCACACCAGGGTTTCGTCCTGATTTGTATCCGTTTTGTATACACATTAGTACGGTTGTTTGTCACATGCAAAGCTCCAGTTCAAAGACTAACACCCACCCACACCCACACACACACTCATTCTGCTTGCCCCCCCCCAACACCACGCCACACCAGACTGCGACACCTCCTAATTGGGATGGATGGATTTCATTATGTAGCATCAAGAGAGAGTGAGAATGGTGATGGAGGGAGGGGAGGTGGGGACAAAAAAAACACAATGTGCTACAATAACAAACATTGCAGAGAGCTGCAGTTCTCAGCTCCCTGCTAACATCACACACACACACACACACACACACACACACACACACAGACATTACACAAGTTCTAGTGTGACGTACATATGTTTACAACGTGGCCTTTAGTTGAGCTGAACTCTGCCTCTGTCTCACGTTTTATCTCACTTTCAAATGCACTACAGGCCCCTAGGGTTCGACCAATGACGAACACCACCTCTTTGAGTCCCTCCTCTCCGTCTCCTATCCCCCTTTCATTTGTCCCCTCCAATGTCACCTCGCTAATGGCGCCTCCTCCTCCCCCTCGCCACAAATCCTCGCTGCCGATGTTGCCCTTACACTGGCTCAGTGCGCTAATGACACAAGACAAAACTGTGAGAACCATCATCAAAGGCACCGAGGACAGCCTGCTGATGCTTTGCCATTTGGTCACCATTAAAGTGTTTATGTAGATTCCCTTTAAACAATATCTGTCACAGGCATCACATCAAGCCATTCGCCTCAATGGAATATATGTGGAGGGATACATGCAATGCCAAACCACAAACACAGAAAGGAAAATTCTAGACAAACACTATGACAATGTAATTTTTGTGCTTGTTTAGTGTAAATGAGAATTTTATGGACTTCTCGGTGTAGTCTATTTATGCTCAGAAAAAAAAAACAGGTCACTGTTATGCCCGTGGTGAATTCCTCTTGCACTTCAAATGATGCAGCAATGCAAACTGTCAGCAGGGCTGGAGCCAGAATTGTAAACATACTGAGGTCATAAGCCCCCCCCCCTACACACACACACACACATACCCCCACCCTCTGCAAATACTTCTGATCAGAAACTCAAACGCCTTCTTTTAGTTGACTGTTCACTTAAATCTAAGTCTTGACAATGTTGAATTCAGCTAATAAAATATCCAACATGTGTTTGTTTTTAATTGTAGTTTCTAAAAGCACAGAGCACAATTCAAATGTCAAAAACATGACCATGTAATTAAACGTAGTACTGCACATTTGGAGCTGTATACTAAATTATATGACTGTACTGTGGTAAAATCAAGCAGAAGCAAAGCAGCCAAAAACTGCAGTTCCTCAAACAGCCACTTGACACTGGCTATAGAACGAGTCAATCTCCATAAGTCCCCATATAATGTCCAAATTTACAGCAGAAATATACATGTTTACAGCCTGGTACAAAAAACTGTTTTGGTCTCTATATCTTCAGTATACACTATATCTACCTCTTATTTTCCTGTTCATGACAACTGTACTGAGTCTGAATCTTTATATTATTTACTTATTATTGTTTGAGCACCCAGCTTTCATTCAGCCAGCCTGAGGTCCACTGATGATCCAAATTTTTGCCCACTTTTAGATTAGCCAGGAGACGCATAGACACCCACAGACACGCAGAGCTAGTCTTTCTTAGATGTTAGCTTAGCTATAACACATAAACTTTTACAAACAGCCGTGAATGTGTTTCTAGTGACTCTCAAAGCTCCAGCAGACTCTCCGTGTTTCCAGTGTGGACACAGAGAGTCTGACAGCAGCTGTCCATGTCTGGTTAGCTAGACAGTCAGCTTGCTATCTGGTCTATCACTCACTCTGGTTGCTGTCAAGGCCATGTCCCCTACACCTACCTGTTTGTCCTGTACATAGTAGTCATGAAATAGTCAACAGACAGACAAAGTTATAGGAACTAAACAGAGATATTTGAGTGAACCTGACAGTGAGAGTCAGATGGTCCGAAACGTGACTGTAAATGACTGTAAATGTTGCTGGATGTGTGAGTAAGCAACTGTTTAGAGCAAACAAACCTTTAGTAAAACCTTTAATAAGCAAAACTTTTTATATCAATTTTATAAGATGATAAAATGTGTTGTGTGTGTGTGTGTGTGTGTGTGTGTGTTTACAGCTCGTTTCTGCTGACCCCACGGGGAATCCACGCTTAATGCAAGCTATCTGGATTTTGGCAGCTTTGTTTGTTGATCTCAAATCTTTCCAGTACATTATAGTTTATGAGAAAGCATTCGCATGGAGCACCAGAGCTAATGATCTACATGAACACATGATTCGGAGTTTGCATGTGCATGGTGTGAGTTATATGATTGCGCTGCAGCAGATTGTCAATAAACATGTAATTTTCTATATTTTATGGCACTGAAAAGGGGGGAGGTTGTTCATTAGTAGCAGTAAAAGAAACTGTTTCTGTTAATAATAGTTGTTAATAATAGTAGTAAAAGCCTTCACATCCCATATGCACTTGTCTATCCTTTGCAGTGGATAATTGAGAGGAATTTGGGTTGTTCTAGCATCTTGTGTTGCTCGACGCCGTGCTCTTCTGCTCTGAAGCCAACTCAAACACACAGAACATACTGAGATGTAAAGTGTGTGTAATGCTAGTGAGGTCATATATAGTGTGTAATAAGTGTGCATTATTTGGAAGACCTGAGTTAATGTGTGCGGTGAGTAAATATTGCAAAGCAAGAGCAACGATTTAGGTGTCCAAAATCCTGCTCTCAAATCCTCTTCATCACACACACAATATTTATATATGTACACGCAGACACACACACACACACACACAGTGGGATTAGAGTCCATGGCATAAGGGGCTAATGTAACAGAGGCAGTTGGATCCGGCTTGGGCTTGCTTCCTGCATTGTTAGACGTTGGAGTGCGATAAGTCAGAGTTGGACTGCTCAGAGTGGGACGGTCCTCTGCTGTTTCATACCCTCAGTCGCGGATTAACTCTCTCCTGCCACCTGAGCACTAAATCCAACACCAGTGCTCTGGCTGCAGGGGAGAGGCACAAGAAATGGATTGAAAAAGTTTGGCAATAGCCACCGTATCAGAACTAGCCAGCGTTATTGGTTTTATCCACACGGGGCCTACACTGACCTCATTGTAGTTAATATATGAAGCAATAATAAGAGTTTTAGACAAGTCTGGCTCCACCTGTGTTCTAATCATGACACATGTTCAGTGAAAGAATTAGATCCTAATCATTAGGGATGTCCCCATTTTCCCAAGTTGAATATGTGCCAACACTGGATCCCAGTGTGACATTATACATTAAAAGCTGGAGATAACAACAGTGAAGCCAATCAAATTTAGATAGAGCAGCTTTAACCGTTTTTAGATTTACACTCGCAACTGCGAGGTGTAGTGAGAAATGTTTGATGAACATTGAAAGAATGCCGGGAAGAATGAGATACAGCAGGGGCCCCAGAATTCTCAGTTCATTGTTAATTGGTTTAGGTAATTTGATTAAATGCACATTTGTGAGGGAATGTGCCCACTCAAGCACAATATCAGCTTAAGTGGGTCCTACATAATGTTCTAATTCTGTGGCCTGTGCTCAAAATATAAGACTTCTGTTATTTTAATTCATATTGTGCTGACACGCTGCATATTTTCTATATAAAGTTATGTTTAATCAAATTACCACAAATGTATTGACACAGAGAAAACCAAGGTCCAGGTAGTATTATTGCAGCGTATTAGTACTGTTTAGATTCTTGCTCTCTGGTCCACATAATGAAGCTGCTATGTGTACTTTGCTGCATGTACTGTACGTGGCCTACGACCACAAGTTAACCTGGGCAAGGCTCCAATTGCTGAACCTGGAGTGCATGGAGTGCGTGGATCGGGCTTTATATAGCTTCTATCCCCCCTTCTATCCTTCATAATATATTTGCTTTTGCAAATTTGAAGTGTGTATAAATGGAATTTCTATGAGAGAGAGAGATTCGTCGACATCTTGAAGATCAAACAAACCAACACTTTTAGTTCGTCCGTCATGTGTACCGAGAACTCTCCATGCTTATTTGAAAGAAAATCAGTCAAGATCTCGACCTTTCCTTGGTAATTTTAGTTTATTTAGTCAGGTGAGAAGAAAGCCATTCAAGTGACCACAAGACACCAAGAGATGTAGGTGGCAATAATTTGTGGTGTAAGTGAGTGGATATGTGGGAAATACAGTGTGCCGGTGACAGTTTCTGCAGTAACTAACGGCAGGGTTTACCGATTCCATGAACCTGCAAGAGAAGAGCTAATGAGACAAAACCGAACAGGCCAGAAGGCCGTCACAGCCTGCAAATGCGACTCCCTGTCCTGTTCTTGCACACGTGTAGAGTTCGAGCGTAATCCGAACCACCTGCAAGAAACAACACAGAGGAACAGGGTTTCTTGGTAGGAGAGGAGGATGATTGTCAGCAGTTCCTCATGCCTTGAGAGTCGAGTGTAACAAAATGAAGCGAGTGCAAATCACAGTCTGAACTGATACTCATCTCATATTCAGCTATTTGTTAATGTGTCCTTAACCGGTACGAGACACGTTGACCTTTTTGTTGTCAGCAGAAACTGTGAAACTCAATACGTGAAGGTGTCATCCTCGATTTACGAGAGTAGTTTATTAGTAAGTAGTTCATTTCCAAACACAAACTTAGTTTTGCTTGTCATGTCTGAGACATGACTACTGCCGGTGTCTGCATTGCTCAACAACCATAATGAGTGTGTGTACAGCCCCGCTGTCGGCCCAGTCTACTGTATAATAAGCTGGTAGCACAATGAGAGCTTATGTAACACGAGTTGACGAGAGGGGATGATCTGAGGTTGTCTGTACAAATCACAGCCTTATACAAACTACCGCATTACACACACACACATCTAAACACACATTCTTAGTGAGTTGTGTGCCTATAGATATACCTTCACATGCAGACATATATTCAATGGGTTTCCCCTCTCTACACAAATGGTTACTGCTTTTTGAAGCAGGTTTAACATGATGTCGATGGACCCTGACACATTAGTTCAATCGCTCTGAGTTAAGCACCTATGAGAAGCAATCACCCATAGAGCTCCGACACTGTTCACCATGGCAACTGCCGAGAAAAAGGGGTCATCCTGCTTCACCCCGCTAAAGTTGGAAAGTCTATCACATGCTTATGGCTAACAGAAGCAATACAGTTGCTGCAAGAGAGAGAGATAGTTGCAGCATGTTGGGATGTATAGTCTTTATTATTGTAAATAATTGTCAATGCACTTGGACATTTATGCTGTGGGAAGGCATACTCTGCTTCATTGACTGAAGGAGCAGGGATAGGCTGGATCGATCTATCACCCTACAAAATAAAACTAATTACTGATTCTCGTCTGAGCTCACAGCAGAATGTCATAAATAGAGTATAATTCAACAAACTGTCAATAACTTCAACTGAATGGTTTCTACATCAGTCACCTGCAATCCTATGGAATTCCTCTTTGATGGAAAAATGCTGTAGGTATTTAAGTGCAAGTGACACTTTTCTAATGCCTCTAAGAAGAGTTGCTTTCCTGATATATTCTGCCTCGCCAGAGTTGTAAAGGAGTTTGTTCTGATTCAAGAGCACGTCTGCGACGAGAGAGAGAGAGAGAAAGCTGATCAGATAAACGATGGAGTGTGACAAAAAACAGTAACGTTCAATTGGTTATCCGTCTGGAAATAATAGCACCTCTTATCTGGGTCTTAAAAATCCTCTCCAGTCCTCTCTTCCTCAAGCCAGTGCAAATTAATCCGGCTTCACCATTGATCGGGTAAATGGTAACTGACTGAGTTTACGTCACCTCTCTGTCTGGAATGGAAAACTCAAAAATTCCCTCATCTGTTAGGAAAACCAACTTTTTGAATTCAGTCCATCTCTACTCTCTCAACCCAATGCACTTAGTCTTAGTTTGTCAGTTTCAAGTCAGGTCGGCTCCAAATTATTACAGAATTCATAATCAAATCTTGTTACATCAATTTTAAAATTCTAAATCATCTAACTTATTGAATGAAGTAGTACTAGTAGCAGTTATTAAGTACAGAAGTGAAATTCTTTGACGCTGTCCATCAAATATGCATTGATCTCAACCACTGAAAATTGCTTGATTTTCCAGTTTTGACATAACCAACATGATGGACAAAACAGAAACTGTTCACTCTTTAATGGAAAGTAGACATACCTCTAGAATCTGTGTATAATAGTGCAATATATTAAAAACTGTTAACTCTTAAAGGCTTAAAGGTACTCTGAAGGTACTCTTTGTCAGCATGGAAACACTGTTTTTTGGCATTGTTTGTTGGGTTTTTTTTGACAGGGAATGAAAGCTGGAACCTTGTGTTAGGCACCCTAAGAAATTGATCAGTGGATCAAACTATAGATCTGTATTTGGGGATGTAGTGGTGGCATGTGTCCTTAATCCTTCCAACAAAGTCCCATAACCAGCTGTTATTGTCAACATGGTCTCAGGCTGGATATCCACCTCTCCGGTGTTCTTCTTGGGAGGCAGTTGTACTTCTGACACTGGAATGAATGTACTCCGGTCCTGCTGTCTGATACCAGGAAGGCAGCTGACTGACTTCAGGTGCTTCCTGTTCGGTGTTGACTATGTCTATGCAGGTGTCAGCAGGAAAACTCAGTGGGAGGCGGTAAGCAAAGAACGGATGCTGCTGAACCTCCAAGAGTTTGAAGTGCTGGCCAGGGTTCAGCTGCAGCATCCTTTTAATCAGGTCCACCAACAGACACTGATCACCCTGGTGTCTATCCATCACCATCAGCTGCTCAAGGTCATCAAGGTTCTCGAGCCTGATGCAGCTTGTTTCTGTAGTGGGGAACCCCATCTCATAAGCAAACTCTGTGGAGTCCCCAGCATTTATGGACGATGCTTTGTTTTTTGAAATAATAGTTGGTACCCATCCCACAGTCCAGCACATAGCCTGCTGGCTGGCCCTGAGTTTCTGCACTGAAGCTGAGCATATCATAGTCCATGTTTCTAGGGTACCCCTATTGCCAGTTCTGCAGCTGCCAGACCCAAAAACCAAATATCTATGACCTAATTAAGAGGAACATGTAGCATTGCTGGCTGGACAGCGGGCAGTAGACACATCAGTTTTCAGTGGGCACCGGGGGTGGTCACTAACCATAATATTTTCAGGTTTGAGATCCGCATGTAGAATTTCCATGGAACTTGGGTGGAAAAGGGCTGTGGCCAGCTGACAAATAATTGGTCTGTAAGGACATAATTGAAGGTATTATTAGTTTGGAACATTAGCAGATATGTGCTATTTTTGACAGGTACACATTTAGTATGATCAAACATTATTATATCATTTTTTCCTGCCAAAAAGGAGAAGGCCGTATACCATTTATATCACATCCAACTGTAGGCCCATTTGGGTTGAAACAAGAAGCACAAAATGTTTAGTTTCTTAACAAACCGGGCTCATTTCTAATTGATTATATTCTTAGAGGAAATGAAAACAGAACTCTTCATCTTTAGAAACCTTTTTAAACCATCTGCTACAGTGGCATTGTTTTTTTTGTTTTTGTTTTTGCAAGAGGTAACATGAGTCAGTAAGGAGGTTCAGGTCATATCCCACCATGGAGGATCCTTTCCCTTTCTTCTGACCCCAGACTCATCTCTCTCTGATCTCCGTATGCATTGGCAAGATCCTCAAAGCTTCCCCCTGGCACAAAGCTGCTATCTCCTCTATTCCTGGGATGAAAAGGAAAAACCTCTCACCCAGTGAGCATCCGGTAAAGCTCTGGAAATGCTCCTCCTCTTGTTTCTTTTCTTTGAAGTGCTCACTTCCTGTCTGCAGCGTACAGCAGGCTGAAGAGGCACAGAAATTATAGAAGACAATGTAAAAATGCTGGACAATGGGCTCTTTCAGAACATAAACATACAGCAAGCATTTTACATCTTTGTGGCGATACATCCCAGTGGTGTAGTGAAGTCCCCAGTGAACTCCGTCAAGTCAAAGGTCATACTGTACCTTGCTGAAATTAGATTTGTACAGTAACTTTAATGGTTGAATCTAAGAAGATGCCAGACTCACCAAACTTCCAAAATACATGGCTATAATGTCTGTAATATCACTGATATGTCTCATTCTGTGATTTGTTGGGGCCAGGGAATCTAAATTTGGGCCAAGATGTTTTGTTACAGTAAGTTGGATCTGTTGCCTCTAAGGGTGCATTCTTGAGAAAATTAAATTCTTTCAACTAAAATACTTCCAAATTGTTTTGGACCTCCACACAGATGAGCAGGAAGATCATAATTGATGAGTTTTATGTTTTTTTATTTAAGGATGATAAGTTTGCAAAATGTTTGTCAGCCAACCCATTTCTAAAGAGAAATTTAGAGGTTTTCCATTTAGTTTCATGTAGTTGGAGGCCTCTTTTTTTTTTTTTTTTTTTTTAACTAAACTTAGGCAAAGGCACACTCACAGGTGCAAAGTTGGGAGTGATCACATTTTTTGCAGTTTTGGCAGGCCATGTAAACTGTGACTTTAATTTATTAAAAATGTAATTAATGAATCCAGATAGTCTTGCTGGAATTGTTGCAGACAAAATATTTGTGGACAGTCTTGTCCTGAGTGGATGTACTATTTAGTGTGTGAAATACTGTATTTTTATGCATCGTGCAATGGGAATGGTTGAGTTTTCTAAATCAAATGTAAACTAAACTAATTTATATCTTGTCACTTAAAACTTAAATACTTTAATGGTCATGACTGCTTTTTTGCTCTTTAAAAGATCATATCGTCTTACATAAAACAGGAGTGAAACAAAAAAAGTTGATACTGTTAATATTGTTTGACCGGAACGTAAATGCTATATGTAGTAAATGTGACTTCTCAGACTAAAAAGTTAAATTAACTGTTTTCCAGAGGTACAAACTTTGTTCGGGAAACGGCACCTGAGAGCATATATAGACGCAAAGTTAGTTAAATGAAAATAAGGCTGGGCCTTGTTGCGTAATAGACTGACCGTAGCCAAAGCAGTGCAAAAATAGAATCATAATGTGATCCACCGGTGTTACACAACTGGATTTGGGTAGGGGACTCTTGACATGTGTTATTGAGTTTTGTAAGGCTGCGACATCCAGCTGGGTGCTGCTGCTGTTGAGTTTGACGTCAGAAGGAAAAGGAGGAGTGGGGGTGGGTGAGGATGGGGGAGAGAAAAAAAAGAGAACTCATATTTCACTGAGATTCAGTTCCAGTAGAAAAAATTAATAACAGCATGGAACAAGATACCGCCTCTCTCAATTTCTCTTTTTCCCTCTTCCTTTCTGCCACTCTCTCTGTCTTTGTCATGAGCTAATATTGATACTGAGTGTATGTGAGGGCATTGTATCATTATGTGTGCGTATGCAAACATGAATCTATGATATAGATCTATGAGTGTGTGTCTTGCACATTCTCCCCCAGTTGTTAAAGCAAGAGGAACGCTTGTGCGTTTTCAGGCAAATGTATTCATATTGAGCTCCATTGTTTTATAAGTATGTGATTTTAGCATCTTTCAGCTCATTGTTTTGATTTGCCAGCCCACAGCTTTACTGTTTTGGTTCTCTCTCACTGCTCTCTAGCAAAAAATGTTGTCATGTTGCCCTTTAAAAATGTTCTTCTTCTTCTTCTTCTTCCATCAGTGTCCCTTTCTGTCTTTTCCTTTCCAGTCATATTGCTTGCTTACCTAGCTCCTGTTTTGACGCAGCACCAGCTCCTCTCCCCGTCAGCATTTGTCCAGGCCCCAGGGCTGAAAACCCTTTTCTTCCTGGTGGTCAAAAACGTCTCTGGTACAAACACTAATACTCACCCCGGGCTTTGAGCTCACAGTCTGATCGGACTAACAAACTACGCTAACATTAGCTAACAGCAGCTACAACTTACAGCAGTTTACTTTATTGTCCATCACAAAACTCTGTAAATCACAGCGAGTTGATGTGCAGCAGTCAAAGGACACCGGAGGACAACCAGAAATTTGTTAGGTGTCCAGAAATACACCTGACAAATGAATGCTAATGTTGCTCTTTGTCTGCAGGGCATGTTAATAGGCATAGGCCATAAAGAACTTGTGATAATACATTAATACAGGTTTAACTGACAGTTGATCTGGGTTCTAGTGGCTAGTAGAAACCTTTAGCTTTATAAAAATCAAGCTCATATCAGCCCGAATGCCAGATGGCAGCTTTTCTAACCTAAAGACAATTTTCAGTCACAAGCGGACACAGATACACACACACACACATGTTGAGTTCAAGGTATTAGACTCCCCTCCTACAGATAGTTGTCAAGGACAGTAGCTAAGACTAGACAGCTATGATCATGCACAGCAGTATCTAAGCTGGTACAATAGCCTGTATTGTTACAAGAGCAGCCAGATGCAAGCACTGCATGTCTGCATATAATAATAATAAAAAAAGCGATTCTCACCCATTGTACCGGCTTCTCTACATCGGCTTTCAATCTCTCATAGAATCCTTTTTAAAGTGCTTTTAATCATAAATGAGGCTCTGAGTGATCTGGCACCGCAGTATAAGTGAGCACCTCCACTGTCTGAACAGAGGCCCCTCAGGTCTGCTAGTCTGGGTCATCCAAGAATTCAGAGTCTAGGTTGAAAACAAAGGATAACAAGTCTAGTTCCTCTACAACAGGCTTCCATTGAACATCGGATAAGCTCACCCAATTCTCTTCTTCAAACTTTTATAGAAAGACTTTTCCTAGCAGCTGACAGAAGCATTTGGGGTTGCATATTTGTATGAAAGGTGCTATATGAATAAAAAACGTAAAGGTTGAATTGGTAAAATGAGTTCTTTACTGCATATATAAGTTGCCAAGGCAACAAGCAGGTGTAACAGTGAGGAAATATCAAAAGATCTGAATCCTTCCTTAACCCCCGTCTACTGTCTGTACCTGTTTTCTTTCTTTCTTTTCTCACTGGACCTAACCAAGTACACATGTGTACGTACTCGTAACACTGGTGCATAGACACATGCAAGTCTATAAACACCCCGCTTATCCTTTCATTGTTTGCATAGGCTCCTTGAAGACTGCATGAGCCGCAGAACCAGCGAGTTCCTAGCCTGTGAAGTCATATGGACATTGAGATTACAGGCCCCCATAGGCTCACCAATAGCTAATATCACACACAGTTTGAGTTGAGGATTGGACGTCCCCACTCTTTTATACTTTTGTGTTTGATAAAGCTGGGCAAGAAAAGAACAAAGAGAGTTCTGCTTGTATGGAGAGAGGCAGCATATAAAATAAAAACAGACTTCACCGTACTGCGCAAAGTAATCTGATGCATTCAGTGCATGTAATCTTAGATAAACATGCAACAATCACATGTCCTTTAGCTCAAAGACCTGGAACTTAGACAGAGATTTTAATTTACTCACACTGCCTGCCCATCGCCTTCTCTCTCCTCTCCCCTCTCTCAGCCAAAGGCCATTATGGTTAGATGAAAATGTGCTTATTACACAACCCGCTCCAACCTCTGACACCCCCACCCTGCAACAAGACATATTTGTCCATCATAAAATGCTGTATTAGTAACACATCACATGTAGCTTCCCCAATGCTGTATATTTATCTTAGCCTTTGCAAGCAAAGCAAAACAAACACGCCACTGCGGTCGATTAGGCGGCGCGAGAGAATGGAGAATGCGGCCTCGGGTATGTTCGATATGCCATGAGCGGTTTATTTTGAGTTGCAAGATCGGAGCGGTGAAGTCAAGCGCTGCAAGAAAAGTCTGAGTGTGACTTGAGCGATACTTTACCGGCAGGGTGGTGGGCGTTTTTTTTTTTTTTTTGGATCAAATGCAATTTGATTGGTTCCCCAGATAGTATTTATGTTGAAGGTTGGCTCATTTTCAGCTTCTTAAAAAGATACCGATTTGATTCAGTGTGAAACTACAGTATGTTTAAAATATGCGCCACAATCACTGGAAAGGGAAATGCATGATATGAAATTTTCTGACAATGCTAGTATGTGTGGCTCATTGGACAATCATCAAACTTGTTCAGAACCAGAGGTTTGGCTGCATCACAGTGAGGGCTGAGTATATACATTGTTTAGACATGGACCCTGTCATCATGTGGAAATGAAATGAAAGTGATTTTCACTAAGTTTCATCATACAAATTAAAACTTGAAAGCTGAATTTGTACTTTTTGAGCAAGCAGTGACATCACCCTTTATTTTGTAATCTTGTCCAGTGGGTGGAAATAACTGTGGTGGTCACAGTGGATGACCAATATACCACAGTTATTTCCCACGCCATTATTTGTGAAAACCTTTTGAAAAATCCACTTTTCTGTCTTTAATTCAATGGTCACATTTACCCAAAACACAGTGCAACAAGACATTGTAGCAACAAAATAATCTCACATTCCTGAAGCCTGTAATATAACACGCTACCACGAAGGAGCATCTCCTCCTCTCCCTGCTGCCGACTACATACACAAGACCATGTTTGCAAGATTGTTACTGTATATCTGCGTGTCCTTGCTTGTCATTCGTAGCAAAAGACTGTTAGTTACAATGCTGTGTTGCCAAGCCAATATAAAGATTTATATTTGGAGGTGAGGACAGTTCAACACTTTCTTAGATGTGAAGATCATGTGGCCCAGATACGATTTTAGCAGCACCAGGGAGTGTCTTTATGTCTTACTGGATCCATATTTCTTATATTTGTTTGTAGTCTATCTACCAAATATTCATGTAGTCATGATTAGACTGAAGTCACTGTTTTGATGACTTGCAACTTGACTCAGCGGTGGGGAAAAAACAAGACTTGAGACTCGACTTAGACTTGGAAATGAAAAACTTGTGACTTGAGAGATGACGTCTCAGACGATTTCAATATAAATATCAAATATGAAATGTAAAAAAAAAAAAAAAGAACATTGTAATGTTGACATTACAGCTGTCTGTGTAACGTTTCTAGTACGAATGACATTGTCAGTGGATGACTTCTCTGTTAGTCAAGCTACTTGATGCTACCTGATGGTCTATGGATCACATCAGATTATCATGCTGTAAACAATAAGCTAAAATACATTTGTTTGTTGTTTGATTACATTTATTGAACTGAATACCAGTAGTTAAAATATATATTCAACTCAGTGTCAAAGAGGTTTGATAAATTGGCCAATAATATCATTATTAGACAGATACTAATACTGCCTCCTCTCTTTATAGACCGGTTTTGACTTTCCTCGACCAAGAAAAAATGACTCAGGACTTACTTGACGATTGGGCCAAATGACTTGAGTCACATGTTTGCTCTGGACACACACAGCCAATTGCATGTCTGTCCATCTTGGAACAGGGATTGCTCCACTCTAGCACTGTTTTCCATGTTAAAGGCTTTTAGTGGCAAATTTGTGATTTTTTTTGAGCTTTAAAATAAAATCAACTTGACATGAACTTGACAGAAGCAACTCTTATCCAGCGCTAGCTGCAGCACATAGCTTCACTCTGTATGAGCTGTAAAGGTGGCATTGTATCATTCCATCACTGAAAGATAAATGCTTTGTGACATTACACGTTGAATGAAGCAGCGATTGACTACCGGTCGCTGCAGTGGGAGTCGAAACATTTTGGGAACTTGGACAAAGACTGACGGGAAAATGCTGTTCATTACAACAATTTATGAATTACAGTGTTCCTCTAAATCTTCCTCCTTTTTGTTATAGTGAAGAAAGAGAGCCATACTCAGATGGTGATTGATTAAGCCACTTCTCTCATCGCTAATGGTCAATAAAGTGACCACTAGCCAAACACACCATGTATTTTTCATTCTGCACCAGCGGGAGTCTTTGAGAGAATGGAGAGCATTTTGCATGCTCTATCCACACTCACAGTTTCCCTGCTGTTTCCGGGATTCAAACTGGCAACCTCCTGGTCACAACCCTCTCCCTCCACGTCTCCAACATACCATTGCCTCATATTTTCATTTGGTGGGTGATAGTCCACCAACGCTGTGGTACGAGGAGGTTGGAATACTAACATATCATTACTGGTCCACTGGGAGAGACTTGAAAAGATTAATGATCGTTTCAGTCAATATAGGGAGTTATGGCTGCTGGCGTTGTCGTGGTAACAAGCTACAGTTGAGCGTAGGTGGATAAACAGTGTGGTTAGTGTTTTGGATATGTGCAACAAGGATCCCACAGTGTGTGTGTGTGTGTATGTGTTTGTGTGCGTGAGTTTGTATGTGTTGAGTACATGCACACATGAGTGACTTAAGTGTATTTCTGCATATGCACCAGAAAATCTGTGTGTGTATGACTTTGCATTAAATATAATTGTACTACTGTGTGTGTGTGTGTGTGTGTGTGTGTGTGTGTGTTGGCTCCCTGGTTTTCTTCTCCCTTCAGACCCTCCGGTTCTTGTCAGATAACGGTTTTCCCACAACTCCCAAACTTCCCTGGAATCTCATTTATCCTTACGAAATCACAGCGAAGGACGTTTCACCTGCTAAAGTGTCCTGATCTAACATACCGTGCACAGCCAGTCTCTCCCACAAAGGAAATAAAAACCCGCCAGAATAAGTTGCACTTGTACAATAACATGGATCTTGAAGTTGCAACATGAGTTGCGTAGTTTCTAACACAAGGACACAAATGTAAACCCCAATGTACAAGTGCATGCTGCTCTATGATAGTCCAGAATACATTTTGCATTTATTTTGCGCTTTAAATGATTCATAATTAATGTTTACTTTGGGAAATCATTAGAGGACAGCTGCAACTGTGGCACTGCTCTCCTAACCAGCCTTGCGCCGCAAGCTGTATACTGTAAGAGAAAATGTGTATGGTTATAACATGACTAGTCTACAAAGGTTTGAAAAGAAATCCCCAACCACTTTGCTTTTCTACTCGGCTGTGCATGTTAATGATTCACCAGTGCAAACATTGATTTCTTGGTTACAGTTTATTTAGCTGCTTATTGATGAGTCATAATATCGGACAGACACTTTGATTTGCACGCAGACACATTTTGGTCATGAACTTCCAAAGTCTCTGCACACCCAACACATGTTTTTGATTAACCTGACTGATTCAGCTCAGGTTGAAGTTGGGTGGGGCTGTGCTGGAAATTATATGAGGTCACCGATCTTGACCCACCAATGAGAATGACAATAGAGGAAATGACAGTGTAAGTTATCCCACCCACTGCAGAGTGACAGAGATGGCAATCAAAGCGCATTTTGTACACTTCCCCACTGTCCCCCGAAAGAAATGTAATCAGGTAATTAAGTGAAAACGCCTACGTGATTGGACCATCTGTGAGCTGTCGTACAAGTGTAAGTATTTATTCTAGAATTTTAAGAAGTCTCCAATCCTCATAGAAAGATTGCATTCACTGACGTAAATGTTCAGCAGTTTGCTTTAGTGATTTTGCATCAAAACAACGTTGATACCTGATCGAGTGACAAAAGGAACCCATATAAAGTAGTTATGAATTATTTACTGTTATGTTTTGGTCCATAAAAGTATCACAATATCTATAGCAAGAGAAAACAACAACAACAACAACAAAAACAATACTGCAATAAAAAAATATTTATATAGTACAGTGTAGTGTAGTACATTCACTTAAATGCACTTTACTAAATGCACTTTTCACCTGCATGCAGTTATTACAAATGGACACCACTGTTGGGCATAAATGAAACAAACCTCTCTGGATTAGTGATGGGAAATAAATGAATGAACCTCTTGAATGACTCTTTTTAGTGCCTGGTACATAGTGGGTCAGAAAAACGTGAATCCCATACGTTCCAGCAGTAGCCCAAAACATAGAAGTGTGATAACTACTGAATGATCAGGATTCAGTGTCGCAAATAAAGACGTCAGACAAATGAACTGAAGAAAACCAAATTCGTTGACTTGGAGTGTGACGTCTGCTACTTGCCCAGGCAAGAATGAAAAATGGATGTAATGGCAATGTCAAAAAATACGATTTCAACACAGTTAAAAAGAAGAGAATTAAAAGTGAGTCTTGAGGTGAGTCTTAAAAGCATCAACAGCCTGCCTAATTGGAAGCTTTTCCAAAGACAAGACACCGCTACCAAAAACACACTACGCCCAGCCTTTTTTCTGAGATCTGAGATATATGTAGGGCTGAGACCATAGAGAGATTTATAGACAATTACGAGGATTTTGAAGTTGATCCTAAAGTTAATGGGAAACTTGGATTAGTAACCAGGCTGCAATGTTTTGAATTAGTTGTCGATGGGAAATGGTAGCCTGACAGATGATAGAGTGAGTTACAGTAGTTTACCCTGGATGATGGCATGAATAACTCTTTGTAGATCAGGGGGTGAGGAAAGGCCTGACACTGGAGATAATGGTGGTTGCATTCACATGTATCATTTCTGTGCATAGAAGGTTTGCCCATCACTACACTGGATGTGAAATGGTAAAGAAGCAGTTTGCTTTACATTACTCAACAATTTCCCCAACATACCATACCTTTTTTTTGTGATACATTACCACATAGTATCATTGTGTGCTAAATGACAAGCAGGGGCTGTGGTTGGCTGTTTTGGGGTTCTGACATTTGAGATTTGAGTTAGCTGTCATATTCACATGATATATTTCACAACATCTATATTTGCCTATTGTTGGCTTTTGTTTTGTATTTTTCCAACATCTTATGAAGGCAGTGCTTTTTTAGCAGCCAACTCGTCCTCGAATGCACCAGCAAGGAGCCCCAGCTCACCGCTGCATTAAGTGGAACTTTGACAAAAAGCTAAAAGCTACTAAGCTTTTACTGTGATGGATGATTTAGCAAGCAAGTTGAAATCTCTGCATGTTGACTTCTTATTTTTTATACCTGTTGTGAAATAAATGGAAGCCAGTGGCCAAACCAAATACACACTCCTCAGTGGAATCTGTGGGGGGATTTATTCCTACTTGACATACTGTATAAATAGAAATAAACAAATGGGTCGTTTAGCAGTGCAACATGACAAGTGAAGCAAGTAGAACAGATGAGAGTTGAGAAGCCTGTGTTGTGGCACAGTCAGTAGAGCTGGAGTTATCAGAGCTCGTTATGATTTAATAAAAGAAAGAAATGTTGCAAGCTGTCATATCAGTGCTGCTTTATGCTACGCTGTGTGGCCTGTCCATGGCAACCTTGAAATAAAGAATAGGTGCAAAACCAGGCGGTATTTTCATATTTACCTTTTCCTTATCAGCCAGGCAAATATTTATTCATCAAAATACAAATTGATCATTTTCTCACTCAATGCCTGCAAAGTCAGGGGTCTTGTGAGAGACCATAGAATGACCAAATTTAACACAGCTGAGATGTCCTAATGTTAATCTGTAGCATAGATCAAGCTCGAAAAACACTGGTTACTATAATTTCCATGGTGTAACTTGATAGCATCTCTTTGCAAGACCTTTTCGTTCTTTGTAACTCCCAACTCATTCAAACTCCATGCACCCAGTTTGTGATTTCTTTTTGCAGAAAGTTCGCCACAAAAGAAGACATTTATACTGAAAAAAGTAGAAAAAACAGGCTGAGTAGAAAAAGAAGTGCCCCTTTAAAACATGTTTGATAAATATCTATGTTTTCTCACCTAAAAATTGCTTCATGGTCTCTAAATTCAGCGGAAATTGACTATGGCATGCCACACGAAATGAACTGGGAAAATATTTACCAAACTAGATTAAGTGTGAGTTAATCCAGAATTGCACCATCCTGGCAACGCTGCACTTCTACATAGAGGAAAATAATGATCTATTTTCCCCTTGGGCGATGAAAAGCGTCCTTAAAAAACATGAGGGTGCCAAAAATCCAAAGCTGAGTCCAAGCTAAATCTAAGTTGAGTCCTTCATTTGTTGTTGGAAATATCGCTAATAGGCCTTGAGTGCACATGAACAACCCCCAAAAAAGTGGCAAACAAACTGGAAAAGCAACAATTTCTTAACTTGTTGATTGACGATACAATTATGTAGTTTTAATAGTTTTGATTGGTATACTATTAAAAAATCACTGCTGTTGTGTTATGCCATCACAGAAAAAAGGTCTATATGAGCTTACCACTTTCAAAATGAAAATATAAAGAGGAGGAAGGAAAGGTAGCAACCAATTCAAAACAAAAGTAAAGTTGCTGAAAGCTTTATTTACACAAATACAATGAGAAGAAAAGAGGGAAGGGGGAGGAAAAGACAGAGAAAACAAGAGAATATAAATTAAAAAATGATTACTGATTAATGAAAACCATTCCTGGCATTCTCTTTCTATCTCTCAGTATCTTGCGCTCTCTCTCTTTTCCCCCCCTCTGGTTCCCTCCCTCTCTCTGTTCGGTGCCATCATAAACACTGCTAATGCTAACAGAGTAGCCCTAAAGCTTGCCTGCAAGGTCTGTCACTGTGGCAACCGGGCCAAACACACAGCCATGACAAAACCACTAATATATAGCAGAGGAGGTTTTTCAGCTGCCGAGCCGTGGACGTAGACATGCACGCACGTAGACATGCACGCTGCCACTCACGCACTCACACACTCTTGAGCCGGCCTGTTAAACAGACAATAGAGACACACAGAAAGTGAGTGAATTTAATGACGGTATGTGGTGTATGGGTTTGTGGGTCCAGCTTAAAGAGAGACAGTCTGTGTGTGTGTGTGTGTGTGTGTGTGTGTGTGTGTGTGTGTGTGTGTGCACGTGTACCCATCTAACTGTGGACCTTGCCATTGTCAGGGGACCAGAAAACCAACAGGGGACACAAGTCCTCTGATGGACCTAAAAAACATCTGCATTTGGACACATATACATGCACACATGTGTTATTTGTGTACACATCATGTTGCAAAACTTGTGTGAGTGCCTGTGCTTTTTCTTCCTTGTGTACGATGTGTCCACATGTGCATCTGTTTGTGCCTGGGTCTGTTTATGTGTGTGCGTGTGTGTGTGTGTGTGTCCATGTGGTTCCATTTAACCCTTTCCTTTGAGTGTGACACCATTTAACCTGTGGAACCGCTGCAGTGAGACTACAGTTAACACCACATTTCCTGTTCGCTCAGCTGCATCTGGATGCAAATGGGAGCGCGCACACACTCACACGCACACAAATCAGTGTTATTACCCTTGACTCAGCTGCATCTGGAGATGCAAATCCAAACACAAGCAGAACCCCACCAGAACACTCACATGTGCATTTGCCCACACACAATAAAAAAAAAAAAAGTCAGTATTTATCATTAGTTTACCCCCAGAGTTTGTTATATTGTATTACTTGAGTATATCATTCATCAAGCAGAGATGATGAATGATTTTGCTTTATTTTGAAAATGGCTTTTAAATGAGACCACAATATGTTAAAGCTGCACTCTGGCAAGAATCTCTATGGAAAAACAAGCCGTGTCTATGGAAATGCAACCAGCTCCACCAATTACCATAAGAAACAGTTGATTTGACTTGAAGTATATGTTGTTCCACCGATACAATCATACAGTAGTTGAGTTTCAAACTTCTTTCTTTTGTTAAGGTAATTTTAGCATTTTTAAATGCTTTTGTGAAGTTACAGCGCATCTTGTTTTGCTCTGTTCTTGTGCGTTTAAGTGTGTGTGTTTGTTTTCCTCGTCACCTCACACCTCTGACAGTGAAGAGGAGGCCTGGTGTTTGAGCTGTCAGTGTGAGGCCTATCTGTCACCACCGTTTCAATGAAAGCTCGTCACGAAAGCTTGTCAGGTTTTCACCCAGGCCCTTCCTCCCTACATCGCTCCTCCGGGCCCTCCTCCCCCTCTTCCACCTCTTTTCCACTTTATCAACCCTCTGCCGCCCCTCCTTGACAGGTGCCAGCAGTGAAGTATTTCAATAGGTGGCTCTTTGTAGCAATCTGTCACCACGTCCGTTGTTGCATTGCTGCCATCCCAGGACTGATGTCATGGTTGTTGTTGTCGGTTTTCACAGCCAAGTCAGAGTCTCAGCTGGCATTCAACCAAGATTTATGAGTGTTAGAAGTTCAGAGAAGTAAGTTTTTGATCAACAGGTGGCTGAGGAATTGGCAAATGTTCTGGAATACTAGGAAAGTCTGAAGATGCCTTTAAAGTATGGCTCTTAATCATCACAAGGTGTGGATATATGGGTGCATAAATTGTCCCAAAATAAATAAAGGTTCTGATTTGTGTTGTCTTTGACTATAGAGTCATTTTTACTGCAAAAAAAAAAAAAATGTGTCTGGAGCCAATTTGAGGCGTCAAACTTTACAATCCAGCTCCTTTCTGCCCCTATGGAAGCTCATCAAAGAGCAGGCAATCATATTGTTTAATCCAAGTGAAAGTCAACAGCTCCGTCCATCCCCCCGTGTTCCGACCGCTGCTCTCCAAAGTAAAGAGTTTGTTTAGAGGCCTTTGCAGCATCACTTGCAACTACTCAATGATCACAGTTTAAACAGGCCTGGAGACGGACAGAGTCACAGCTCGTAAAGTTATGCTTTTTGGCTCTGTTTGGCTCAGCGGTTATTACCACTGAGAGGGCATATTGCTTGACTGGGAATACTAATTGGGACAATGCAGATGGAGAAACCGGGGTGTACAAAAGACTGGGTGGATGAAGGGATAGATGGATAAAGGGATGTGTGGGAAAGATCACAGAAAGAGGAGGACGACTGGAAAAGTGGGGGGAACAAGAGGAAGAAGTTAACAAGGCTGGGAGTCTACAGGGAGGCTGGCAGCTCTGTGAGACTTAGGCATCTACAGTAAGTACAACTGAAGCTAATAGGAATGCCTTCAACTAAAGTGCCGGATATATCATGAGTTTGACCTGATTATGGATTTATAATAATAGATGGCATCAATGAAACTAATTACTATTCATCCTCAAGGGAACATGACTGCATGTACCAGAGTTCATTACAAATCCACGCGTTACTTGTTGAGACCAAAGGTGGTGGCCTGATCGACATTGCCATTCATTGAGCTATGCCGCTAGCATGGTGACACATGTCGCTAGCAAAAGACAGAGTGAAAGTAAAATAAGTAATTAGGAAGGGAAAAAAAAATCCAATGACTTGAATTAGATGAAGCAAAATTGCTTTCTTTATTACTCCCTGATATTATCACCAAGGTTGACGACGTTAGTTGGGAAATTACCACTCTCTGCTTGTCTGGTTCTTTACTAAGACGTCTGGTGTTTTTATCACTATGTGATATGAAGGGCATTCCAAGGACTTGCTGTAATCTGCTGGGAAGCAGAAGGGTTTAAAGCATGGGACCTCATCATTATGGGAAATGTAGGCGACATGGACTAAGTCAGCCGTGTTGAAAATGTTGGAAAACTTTAAGAGAAGTAGATTAAATATCCATGGCTTTAAACCAAGACTAGTCAAGAAACCTTGTTAGTACCTTGGTTTGACATGGTCCCATGATTTTCGCTTGCTTTTGGTCCACTCCTTGTTCTAGGTTAAAACATTAGCAACGTCTCAGCAATGTAAATATAAAAACCTCAACTGTAAATCAGCTTTGCAGTATGTTCACATCATCTCATAGATCACCGTTTCTGTTTGACACTGAAGGTCCCAAAGGTGCAGGCCAAAACATTTGCGTATTTGGCCCGGACACTGCACTGAAGATGATCTGAAATCACTCCGTGAAGATTTGTTGAAGTTAGCCTTAAAATTAAGTGAGACACTGAGGTAGTAAAACACACAGAGTTAGAAAAAAATTAATGGATTTGCTCAGAAGTAACTGCCACCCCCTCTGCATTTCCAACTGGTTTTATGTCCTTCATTAACGTCAAGCATGAAAAGAGAAAATAAAAAAAAAGAATACCAAACGGAAACTGCATTTGAAGAATCAAATCTTTCGACACCCCAAATAACTCACACCAGCTACACTTCAAGTGCAATTCTTGTTGACGTCAGCCGTAATTCTGTTATTGCTGCGATGAAGTATTTTGGCGGATCACTTCTTTAAGAAAACAACTGGGAGTTAGTGAGAAGCTCTCAGAGGAAAAAGAATGAGAGCTTTTCTGAAGGTCCTCCAAGAAAAGTCTCTTCAATCAAGCTGCATAGAAAATGCCCCCTAATGTATCTCCCTTTCTGTTTCCCCTCCATCCACTTCCCTAACATTGATTTTAAATTCTTCTCCTTTCAACCAATCTGTCGTCAATATAGCCCTTTCTTTGTCTTTTTGCATATTTTCTTTCAATCTGAAGTTACAGTGGGTTGTGAAATATGCGTGTCTTGTGTGGTCACTGTCTGTGTAATGCATGGAGTAGACAAAATAAGCATCTCAACACTCATCTGTATGCTTTCGTGACAGACTGACAGCTTGTCAGACTATCAGCGGAGGTCAAAGTTGAAGCCACAAACTCTTCTCGGCAACCCTGAGAGACAAGGCCACAGCTTCCTGTAAAAAGCGTGCAGGGGGAAAATTTAATTCCTAAAATTCCTCCAATGGAATATAGGATGTTTGGGTTTGCAATATTGTGTTGAGTGAGCTTGACATGTGCTTCCTATTGAGGAAAAAAAAAATCAAACACTATAGATCCAAAGTCAAACAACAGGTCTTGCTGTTTGCGTTCGACTGTAGTAATGGGAGTGGAGATTATTGAGAGCTGGAAAGAAGACTTTGAGTTCTTAGACTTCAGAAAAAAAAAACAAAAAAAAACTATAACTGCAATTATTGCCTCTTATTTACCCGTTCACATTCACTGACCTGCCCATTGGGAACAACTCAGGGTTTAGTGCCTTGCTCAAGGAAATCAAGACTATTATTATAAATATATAAGTATTACTATTTTCATATCAGTGGGGATTTTGGGGCCTAATGGTATAAATGCAGTTTCAGAGGCTTTTCCATCCCGCCAAGAAACTCTGAGTAGTCAGAAACACAGAAAATAACATGATACTTTGGCACAAAAACGTTCAAATTATATATTGAGATTGAGATATTGAATATCAGTAAAATCACTCCTCACTGGCAGCTTTAACTCTAATAATAAGAATGTAAGTCTTTGCCTTCACAAACCTATATTCTTTGAAACTTCACAGATGCAAGATAAATGTGAAGAGGAGGACTACAATGGCTGCTGTTGGACACGATGTCGCATTTACGGCCTGTCTGTGACTTGTGCTGTCCATACGGTGGGCGTAGACCATAATTAGTAATGTATTAACTTGTATGTGAATGAGTGTCTGGATTGTTTCGGGACCGTGCTTGGGTTTCAAGTAAAATTTCAATGACAGAATAATGACCGAGGGGGAAACCAGCGTGACTCATATTCACCGCTCTATCACCCTCGCCGCTTTGCATCACACAGCAATTATTCTCTTTACTTTTTGAAGGATCTCACGGGCCACTAGTGCGCCCTGCACAAACCACCAATGAAGTTTTTTTTTTTTTTTTTATGGGCTTATTAGATGAATACAAAGCTGCTACATTTTGTGAGGATTACAGCTCCATTAAAATGTGTTGACAATGAAATAAGTAGCTTGCTTTAAAGTAGCATTTTTATTATTTTTTTTTTCATAGCAGTATATCAAATAAGAATGTGAAATAGGTTGCTCATAGGGATGAACCTATGATCACCTGAATCTACGTCTGCTTTGGTTCACTCTTACTGCTCTCATGGCATCGTTTGTGGCCTCAGAGCCGCAAAGTTAGCCACTAGCCAGTGGACATAATCAAGCATTTACCGGTTAAAGATACACCTTTTAAATAGTTGGTAGAGAATGAAAACAAAACTCAAATATAGTAAATATTAGACATACATTCACGTGACAGAATTACTCTACTTGAATGCGTCTGCTGCTACGTAATTTGTGTAAATAAGCATAAATAAATGTTTGCTCCCAAGCTGGACAGGTCTCAGCTAGTTTCAATCTAACAACCCGCTTAATGAGGCTAATTAGAGACAATGCTAATGGACATGAAGATAGTCATTTTAGTTTTTATTCTATTTATAACATGAAACCTGAATAAAGGCTTACCACCAGCTAAGAAGACAAAATAAATATGTCTTTGGAGTTATCGGATGAAGCATTTGTCTTGGTGGTTGCTAGTTGAATAACCAACCCTCCTCCTGTAACTGCTGGTAAGACATCAAGCTAAATCCTCACATAGTCAAGGCAGTATACACCTATTTGTAATCACTGAGTTTCAAATTGTTGTGTTTTTCTAACACTACACGATATGCTCCTCTGTACACAGTGAGTAACACTTCATTACAAGTCAGTATGTCTGCTACGGAAGGGGTGTTTTTCTGCAGTATCACCACTTCTGACTTTGACCGCTACCGCTTCATTTCTGCCCGCCACCGTCACCCAAGTTAACCGTAAACCTGTTAATGTGTGGGAAGTCCCTGCCACCCCTTACTAACCGGGTCATGAGCAACTGTTATGTTTGCATACTTTTGGAGTTAACTGGCATTTAACTCACTGACATTAAAAAGCTGAGATAAGAGGTTAAATGTAGTGTGGCTATGACACATCATCTTAAGTATTTACACTCAGGTAGCTGTTTTTAGCCTGCTGTCGCTGAGTCACCGCGTTTGTTTTGAGCCTGAGCTCGAATGATTAACTTAAAATCTTGGACGTTTAAGGTTTCATGCTTCTCAGCTGTAAGTATTGATGATATTAAACCAATGCAACCTCTGTAGTTGCACTGCATTAACTAATTTAATTAGTGCTTCAGACCTCGGGCTGATTTCTGCTGATCGTGACATAAGCAAGCATTCTCTAACAGACACCGAAAACAAACCATGGTCTTGGTCTTCTCACATAAAAGCATTATTGATGAACTTTTGTGCTGCAGCTGAAGAAGCAGAGTTTTTCCTCACCTTTCTGGCTTTCTGAGTGATACAGCTCACGCTCTCACGGTTCTCTCTTCCCGTTTCCCCGTCCTTCTCTGTAACGTATGGAAACTTATGGCAGGTTATAGTGTCTTTCACGGTAAACCGAAACGGGGATTACATCATTGTATCCGTTACGTGAGCATTCCAATTTAATATCCTACTGTTCTGACAGTCAGACAATAAGACTAACACACAGCATGCCTCCACACACAGTTGCAGGGAGTGGCCCCCGGGACTTTACTGAATCATGTCTCCTGCTCTGATGATCCCCTGGTACAGTCTTGGTGCTGATTGCTTTATGTGCTGGATGGATGGTGTACAGCCACTGTGGTCATCTGCTGCTGGCTTTCAGCAATACCAGCCAGTACCCTGCTGCTGCTTTTTATGTGTGTGTGTGTGTGTGTGATGTCCTTTACTACGCACATCAGGACCAAATGTTCTCGTGAGTTGCACGGGTTAAATACATTGGATTTATATAGAAACATTTCTATGGAGGCAAAATTAAGTCACTGCTTGAGTCAGTCCTCAGTCAGCCGGGCCACAGGAGCCACAGTGTTTTACTAATTGGCAAATTGGGTAAGGTAATGGGAAGGGAAGAACTCAAAATATACAACCATCCAATGGACATATACAGGCACGTTGAGGGCCAGTGGCCTCGTTATAATTTCCCATGGACAAATGACAGCTTCATATGTTTTGTTTTGAGCAACAGTCCAAAATATATCTCAGCACATATGACACTGGAACACATCAAATCCTCACATTTGAAATGGTAGAAACAACAAATATTTGTCATTTTGCTTAGAAAATAACTATTTTGATAATCTCATGATCGTTTCTTTTGTCAACTGACTAATCCTGGCAGCTCTAAATGATATAATTTGCTCTGTGTTTGAACAACTATCAACTTATTTTAACCAAACTAGTTAAGAAGGTGAACTAGACAGCATGGAATTGGCTTTACTGTCTGTCTGGTTTGGTGCTGTAAGTTCTAATATTGATTGATGGTATTTTTACATGGAAAAGGATAAAAAAGAATAGTCAGTATGTAATATGATTATGGTAATATGGTTATGGTGATATGGCTGCTAGAATCATGTTTTAGCACCTTTTAGCTCATGTTTTGGTTTCACATGACTTCCCTTCCCCATGACTTCATTGCTTTTGTTCATGGGTGTCATTTGTTTTTTACCTTTTTGACAAAAAAAAACATGGATAAAATGCAGACTACCTGACCGGCACGTTGGCATAGTTAGTGATGAGCTGGTGAACATACAGTAGCACTAAAGGCAGCTGAAGGATACAGGAAGCCAGATATTTCCTTCAGGATACATGGAGAGCAAAACTGATGACATACTCATTTATCTGGTAGCCAAATGGATGCTAATGTTGCTCTGTGTCTGCTGACTATAGCTGACTGCTAATACACTGCAAGACAACAGTTGCCTTTTAGCAATCTTTTACTGTTTTCACATCGCATTTCACTGGAGGCCTGAACTACGTTAACTAGACAATATTGTGCATATTTTGTCATGTATTTTAAGGTAAACGTCCAGCTTAATATCCAATGTTTTTACTTCCTGTTTTAGCAAAAAAAATTAAGATCAGTTCAATGATGAAACTCATCTACTCATCCACTAATCTGCATTTTTTTTTTCCTGTGTAGTCTGTGTAATTTATGGGTACATGTGCATATAAGTGCACACAGTCTTGTGTGCACAGCTCTGTGTTTGTGCGACTCCCTCATAGCTGCCAAGCTAAGGGACTTTGCTAACCGCTGGAGAGCAATTAAAACATGATGGCCTGTTACCGGAACCATACAGAATATGAAATGGAAGCAGAGAGAAATGTGCAAAATAAAGACAACATGATCCAGAGTTTCTCTGAACAAATAAATAAATCACGTTCGCACTGCACTGTGGAACACTTTGCACACAGACACAAGCCAAAACTCCATGCACATGGCGAGGACAGACCTCTTTCACTCCTTAAGACTCGACTGTGTTTACGATCAATTTAAAGGTGTGTGCGTTGACGCACATGCTGCGTCTGCGATGCATGCTTAGGTGTTTTTTTTGCGCGCCGTGTATGAGCATCACGTGTGTTTGTGTGTTTTTCAGTGTGTGCGTATGTGTAGACAGAAGTCACGCCAGGCCTAGTCACCTGTCACTTCTGTGTATTCGCTGTATGTGGGAACGTGCCAGTGGAAAAAGCCCTCACTATTTTAATGCTGCTTATTTCCCAGCACCTCACACCGGTCTTTTCCTCTCTCTGCTTTGGCATGAGACTGAGGAAAACCCTCTATGTATGTGTGCGTGTGTGTGTGTGTGCGTGTGTGTGTGTGTGTGTGTGTGTACGCCCTCGCACCTCGTCACCTCTGATGCTGCAGCGGGAAGCCTTCGTTGCCAGGAGAACCCCAGACTGGCAGGCATACCGAACGCCTACGCACATACACACATGCACGCATGCCTGTGCGCACTCACACACGCTTTTACACACACACGTGAGCCGCACATATGCACATTTACTAGACGTACACAAGCACATTTCAATATATAACGCACCCGCCTTTCCCTTTTCCACACACTCGTTTTCCATTATTTTACTGCTTCTTCTATAACAGTGGCAGTGAAGCCCACATAGCCGTGTCCACAATCCAATGTAAACAGTAGGACTTGAATGTGACACCCAGCTCTAGGCCTGGGAGTCTTGTAGGACCAGGTGGTGAATCACACACCAGGCGACAACCCGTACACCCCCCCCTCCAAAAAAAAAAAATTAAGATTACTGTTTCCAACAGTAGCCTTTAAAACTCGTTGAATATTCCCAATTCCTCACATTGGAACTTATTCATCAATATTTCCCACTGTGGACAAGATTGGAAAAATGCTGACATGCCAGACCCAAATCACGCACGCAAAATTTCAGCAATGAAAATCTACATGCCTGTTTGATTTTTTCCTATAACCTTTATTTATCTGGGGAAAGTTGACTGCGCAGGCTGGAGTGTTTTCAGCCCTGCCCTGCTTTTCTGAGTCAGTTGCACAGATTCACTTCCTGAAGTGACACTTTGAAAGAATCAGTCATTGCACCTTTTTTTGAGCCAAATATCACACTTGTATACATCAAGGTCAGGGCGGTTTGTGTGCCAAACACTGTAAGTAAACGGAAACCATTAAGTTCATTTAATGACTATATATGCGAAAACAATACAAAATGTGATGCCGCTCCCATTGATGGTCTATAAATAGTGGACAGAGCTTCAGGGTCTGTGAAGTGAAGCCAATGTAAAGTGTGTTAAACCTGCATTCTCTGTAATGGTCAGCAGGGGGCAGCTTAGTTGGCTGCAAAAAGAAGTGCATTTGCATTGACTGCAATGGAGAAATGACCCTACAGCTCACTTCATTTATGAACTCTGTAAACAGTTTCTTCATGAGTTTGTGGTCTCAATCTCTAGTTTGAAGTCTTATTAAATACAGTATGATGTTCATTTTGTAAATGATGGCCCCATTTAGAGAAAGATAGATGATAAAGCAGAGTATGTTTTAGGGCATAGGTTGTGATTGACAAGTCATTCTTAGTGTGTCCGTTGAGAGCAATGCATAAAGCTCAGATCAAACTGCCAAATTAGGCAGTGCTGATCAAATATGACTCGAGATTCTGTTGCTGCATTGGCAGTTTCTCACCTCAAATGTTCGCAGAAACATATTTTAACGTAGTGTTTAGCCATCTTTTCCTACTATGGATGAGTTGAAACCAAGCACAGCCAATGAGCAAAGCTCAACTCGCTGTAAGTCATCACCAAGATGGCAACAGCATGCAACAGACCACTGTTCAATAACTGTTGAACACCAGATAGCAGAGAGACACAATTAGCAACTAGCTGGTGAACATAGTGGAGCATTTCGAGTCGGTGGAGACCAAAACAGAGCTAAAGTAGAGTGAATACAAGGAGACCAGAAAAATGAAAGATTACATTTCAGAAGTTGCTCAGAATGTGTCATGCTATTGTATTGTTCTATTGTTCTGTACACAATTGATCCGATTATTACAAATGAACCAAGACTGGGAACTCTTTCACAAGATAGGGTTGGTCCTGCAGCATCAGTGCCGTATCAGATTTGCTTTCCACGCTGGAATTGTTAACATACATTGAGTGGACCTGGAGTGCAACGCTCGTACAGCTGTTTCAAGTCCTTTTCACTTCTGATCAGGGGGGAAAAAATCCCTGTACTCATGTGGTGACGGGTGTACGCGTTACTGTGGTTTCCAAATGATCTTGGAAGAATAATATGTCACTGCTTTTATACTGTATAAATAACCCCTTTTATCATTTAGAACATTGAAATTGCTTTTACCTTCCTTTTTATGTATTTTTCAACTCTCATTACCACACACTGCAATACTCAAGTGAGCGGTTTCCCAACATTCGTAACATGGTATGCTCATGTTTTTCCTGTGTATCCATCAAACCCACAATAAGACCTACGGCACATACATCACATGTACGAGGGGGGAAATATTGGCGGTCAGAGGGCGTGACTTGGGTGAGAATCAGCAGTGGTTTGTGCTTTTCCAGTTGTTGTGCATGCGCGCGTGTGGATGGTTTACATCGAGACGTGCGTGCTCGTAGATGCCAGGCCCTGCAATAAGGTATCACTGGCAGGGGAAGGTGGGATTAAGTTTCTCCAGTGAAATGTCAGCTGAATACTGTTACCGCCAGGGGATCAGAGAGCAGTCGGGCAGCAGTGAACCGTTTCCGGATGGAAATCACTTCTGCTGGATTTCTCCCCAGCAGCCCGGCCTCTCTCTTTCCACGCCACTCCTATAGATTCCTCACTGTTTGATGGGGTTTCCCACTGTGTGTGTGTGTGTGTGTGTATGTGTGTGTTTGTGTGTTCAAGCGGCCGAACAGATGCTGACAAAACATATATCCTAAAAGTGAGATAATGCAACTGAGGATTTTGCATGTCTGTCTGCTTTTGTGCATGAATTAGCAGGTGTTGACAGATGTTTGGGTTGCTAGTTGCGATGAGCTGGTCTGTTATGTATGAGCTTGGGAACAGAAACACACACACACACACACATGCACACACAGACACAGGCAAGATGTCTTGGTAATGGTAACAGAGATTCGCTATGCAAATTCCTGCATCATGAACCAAGTGTTGCTGCGTATGAAAGAGAGCGAAAGCTAACCAGGTGGTGCCCAGTCTTGTGTCCCACCCAGGGTGGTCCTCTGAGAGGAGCTGAAATTAATCCTCATTACATTAATCAGGCTCACATACACACATGCATGCACAAAGAGCCAACTTAATCACAAAGCATGTGTGCTTCAGTATACTTCACATTCCTCTGTGTAATTGGAGACGTATCACACGTACTGCAGAAATTAATTCCCTATTTTAAAAATAATATATTGACGACTCCAGCTCTTTGATACGTAGGTCGTCGCTGTCCAATTAAAACAAAACACGTCCCCAAATTCTTGTTTTTAGGAGGATGAAAACTCTGAAATGATCTTACAAAATAAAACGAAAACACTTTTAATGACACGCACTTAAAACCAGAAATGAAAATCTGTGTTTACACAGTCATCAGTGAACCATTTAATATTTTAAATGGATTTATGTGGATTGTGAGCAAAAGTGGATTTCTTTTTTTTTTTTTTTTTTTTAGAAATGGTTCGTGTGGGTGGTTCAGAGCCTCGACTCTCCTGTTAATGTCCACCTCAGTTGGTGAACTATCAGTATCAAGGCTGTCCTGCGTGTTTCCACAGAGCACACTGGTCCAATGAAAGCTGTTTTAAGATTGAAATCAATCCAGGTTAACGGTCATCTGACACCGACACGAGCGGATCAGTTTGACTCGGTTTAGAGGGATCACAGAGCTCGTCGTCTATCCTTGATTCAAGACTCAGAATGTATCCAAAGCTCTATCTATCCTACATACACGATGTAACAGAACATCTTTGGTCAGTAAGGCTCTAAATGCTGACAGCAGGTGGTAGAAAAATGTCAAAATCAAAGGATGATCCTCACGGGAGGCTTTACTTGTTGCCTGATTAGACCTCTTCTCAGGTCTGTGTGGGTTACAGATCGTGTTTAAAGGACAGCACTCACTCACCTTACTTCTTATTTGTACAGAGGGGTTGTCACTTTTACAGGTGTCTCATCAAACTTATCAGATTTTATGTTAGCATCGTCTGCTGCTGTTGCTAATAATTACTCTTTTTGGGAATGGGAACTTCTCATACTAATTACCCAAATGACAGCAGTTATGTAAGAATTTTTAAAAAGCACAAAAATGAAATGAACTCATTTTCTCACAGAGCGCTCAAACGTTGCTCCGATGTTCTACTGCTTTTTTTTTTTTTTTTTTTAATATTCAAAACAGATAAGTCCTTGAATGTATTACAATCGAAACAAAAGTATCAAAAACACGAAAGTAATGATGCATCAAAAGCACATAAATCTAATTTATATGAAAGCAATAACTGCTGTCGTCAGCTTTCAACAGTGCTAATTGCATAATCATAACTCATAAGCCCGATAACAGCGCATGCACTTTAACCCCAGCGTATCTTCAAACATAATTACTGAAAACACCATCACACGCTAATCAATGCTGACTGCTTACAGTTTCTGTTCAAAGCATCATGATTTAATATGACATAGCAAGTGAAATAAAACCTCCATTTACTATTAATCTGATGTGGAACATGCTGCTCGCTGCGGATCGGAATGACGATAGCGTGTGCAATATATCGCCAAACATCCATGATTGATAGAGACATGAACTTGGTGCTGTAAAACAGTGTTTTGTTTATAGATACCGAGAGGAACATTTGCACTGTTGGTCATCAGCCCTGATTGTTCACCGTGGACAAATGGCTTGACTTCCTTTGAAGCCCCTTGTGAGAAATTGCGCGCAATGTGTTGATCCCGAGCCAAAACGCTCAGATACGGGCAAGGTCTGCATTCTGCTGAGTGACTGGCTCGCCTGTCAACCTCCGACTCCGTCTCCTTCAAATTCTGTTTATGCACAACTAATTTGCAATAGCAAATAGGTTGTAAAGGAAACCTAATGCCGACCGGATTATGTTTTCTATTAACAAAATGAGGAAATATTCATATTAAGAAAGTTGGACTGACGTTGTATTTAATTTGTTTTCCACCAAAATATCAAATCTTGCAATGAAGCATCTACAGCATTATTGCACTTTTTTAGGGTTTTATGTTTATTCACTGGCAGGACTTGCGTAAGGTTAGGAAAAGATGGTTTTGTCGACATTCAACTGAAACCATGATCTTCCCTGACCTAAAGCCTAAAGTGCTTTTATTGCTTAAACCTTGTCACCACAATGTAATTGGGAAAACAGTTTAGTACTATATAAACATCATTTCTGGGATACAAGGTTTCTCTCAGGCCGTCTAAAAACTTGCCACATGTTTGTTTGTGTTTTTTTTCATTTTTAACCAGACTAGTTTAAGATCTACGGTTGATGTTAAATCCAAACTGCAAAATAACACTGTAGTACCTAATCAGCGGCGGAGACCTAAAGTACCCTGCAAGTTATTTTTTTATGATGGTGGGAGACCACAGGATTAGAACGAGCAGCTCCAGGCCTCAAGGCGTTGTAGGTATAAGACTAATAAACTAGTTTAGCTTAATTTGATTGAGTTTAGTTCAGGTCTAGTTGCTTTTATAGAGCTTGGAGCATATTATAAAAACGCCTCAAAGCCAAAAAAAAAAAAACACGAACATGAAACACGGGACGATATGGTGCGCTGTAGATTGACTCTAATGACATCAAAACCTAATATATAATAAAATGCATCGGCACCAAATGAGGGAAATCAAATCTAGCATGACTTTATTCCTCCATGCTGCAGCCTTGCTACATAAGCAGAAAAATCAGACACAGAGTGGTAAAAATGTATATTAAAGGACGTTTTAATCGGAGACTGACATCAGAAATATTTGTACCCTGATTTCACAAAAGTCGGAATACCCTCTCTCGCTGTCTGAGAGTCAAATTAAAGGAAAGATGCGTCATGTCAGTGGCTGGATTTTGAGGGATGAACGCTCTATTTTCTGTAAATGAGGCATATAGGAAAAATATACAGTAACATGTGCGTTAAGAATTGTCAGTTGTTCTTCTGTGAGCTTTGCCGTTGAGTTTTTTTACTGCTCGTGAGCAGGACTTAAGTGATCGAGCTGACGAGTTGCTAAGCTAAGTGACTCAGCAAGAGTTGTTTTTGAGGAGCGGGTGTGTGTTTTCACTAGGTATGTTCTGCACTCGTCACCTGTCTCGCATGCTGTCATTTTGACTGACGGGCTAGCTTGTAGAATCCTCCCGTTCTCGCGCCCGATATGTTTGTATTGCTGTTACATGTGCTGCGCCTTTTGGTCCTTTGTGCATTTCCTCCGCGTGTTTATTGCTGCGCTTGCATTTGTGTTGATGCACTAATTGTGTCTGCGTGGACTTTTGTGCGTGCGTGCGTGTGTGTGTCTGTGTGTACATATTTCCAGCGGCTCTCCCTCCAGGAATGCAGCATGGCTCTTCAGAAGGGGATATTAGTGCTGACCGCAGGGCCTCTTTCCCCTCTCCGCTTCCATCTGGTGTCGCATTAAATATTAAACTTTTTAATTTGATTCAATTCCCCACGACAAACACCCTTGATTGGATCCAGATGCCTCCAACCAGTGGGCCCACCCCAGGCCTGGTCTGTGCCTTGGATACTCTGGAGCTCGGCACAGGAGCTGGAACTGAGACCCGGATTAAAGCTGGAACTGGGAGTGGAGATGCGGATGGTGCTCCAGTTTGGACTGGGGGGTGGAAGTGGTACTTTTAGTAGATGAGGAGGGGGAGCTGAAGCTGCCCTTTGGGACTTGGGATGGAAATTGAGTTGGCAATTGGGTTAAAACTGGAACTTTAACTAAGACTGAAACCAGAATGTCAACCCTCTTTCAGAGAAGAGTGAGGACCCGGGAAAAAAAAACATTTTTATTGTTGATGAATGGCTTATCGTCAAGTATTCAAGTTCAACCTGTCTCTGCTTCAAGCTTCAGTCTAACAATGACAATGTTCAACATTGCGGTGAAAGGGTGAAACTCACTTTTGGCAACTCTGTAGTGAAGCTGTTACTGGTGGTGGCTTGTAGTCCTTTCAGCCAAAATGTCATTCTTCTCCACAGCAAAGATAGTTGATGTAGCTTGTTACATTTGCATATATTCTTAGCCTTGCATTTTTCTTGTCAGGTATAACCTCTCTCGACATCTCTCATTATGGTGTTTGGCAGCTTGTTGATCTTCTCAACATGTTCGGCACTGATATCTATCTATCAAGGCAACAGACCCTCAGAAGGAACGATAGGTAAGGTCATGGTGGTCAATCTCCAACTCCAACTCCCATGTGTTGGGGTTCTGGATATGCACCTTCAGTACCAGCATTTGCACACTGGCAGGGAAGGTACTGATAAAAAAGACATTAAATGATGAAACTCATCATTCGTAATCACCCGTATTTGTTTTGTGTTCTGATACAGCCGTGGTTAAGTTTTGGGCCAAAAATGGCTTGGTTGGAGTCAAGAAAACATCAAAGTCATGGTTAAAAGAAACTGACATTGACTGACATTTAAAAAATAACAGAAAGTCCAGTGCTGGGAGTCTGTTTCCTCCTATACGCCTAAATGACACGTCAAATTTCTTATGGTTGCTAGATGGCTTTGTTTGAGTGTAAATACATGTAGTTTCTGGGCATTCTGTAAAATATCTGATAATGTTCTGGCTGCCTCACAGTTCAAAGACAAACAGCTGAGGTTCATGAATGAATGCTGATGTGAATGGTTATCTATCTATACTGCATACTGTATATTAGTTCTGTAAAAGACAAGAAGCAGCAATACCAAGATGTGCCCTGCAAAAAAAAACAAAAAAATGGAGGCAGGTACAAATACAAATACATGTGACCAGGGTTCCATTTACTGAGTAATAAAACAATGGGACCAGGACTGGAGCTGGTATTGAGACATGACAGTTCAGATCAGCCGGCCCTTGGCTTGAGATCTTGGCCCGTAAGTATCAAGTGTCCATTGTGATTTAGCCTGCATTTCCCCTTTAGTTTCTTTTTACTCTGACTCTAAAATGCTTAATCGTTTTTCTCTTTCTCATGCTGTCCTCTACACTCCTTCTCCTCCTCTTCCTCTATTAGGATGGTATGCTAAGAGAAGCTTAATGCCAGGTGTAAGACGAGGTCTGGGGATTGAGGTTTGGATGTCTCTACAGTCCAGCTGCTCAATGCTGGCCTATGAGTTGTTCAACAGCGGGCGCTTGTACAGCGCAAAATAGCAATCAAGGTCACGTCTTCCCATCTTACTTTTCAAAAGACAACAAAAACAAGTCATTTTCCTTTTAACATAGATAATATCATCAGCTGCCAATAAGTGAGTGCTTCAAGAATTTCCTTGAATCCGTGCCACCGTCTCTGTTACTTTGACATGTTTTGCTTGAAAATTCTCAAAATAAGTGAAAGTACTTTGGAACTACTAGTACTTTTTGTTATTGTCTCATTTCATTAGCAATAACTTGTTTCTTATGATATCAAGAACATTTCTTTAGAGTCATGTCACACTAAATTAATGCTGTATTAGATCGTCTGTCTCTTCTTGTACTTTTCTGTCTTTCACTGTTACTAGTGTCACACCCCACCCCAGTTCTGTGATGTATCTCTAAATGAGTGTATTACCTAATATACTGGAGATAATAGAGCTCAGAGGGGACCAGAGCAGTCCAGAAGACCTGGGGCTAAATGTGACTCCCCTTGCCTGCGTGAGGACCTGACAGCAGGCTTTGGTCCAGGGGTCTGTGTCCCCACCCGCCATCCCATCTGCTGCCTTGATCCAGATGTCTCGGCAAGGATGAATCATAACTACAGCTTGTTACCATTAGATTCTATGTTTATGTTTTTCCCAACATTATATCCTTTCACAGTTTAGACAGCAAAGAAACAAAGTCAACGGGAGTAAAAAGTAGGTTAAAAAGCTGGGTTTAATGGACTAAAGAGATATTTTTTTTTGACTTTTTGTTTTCGATTTTGTCCTCATCTTTGTTGCTAATTCACTGTTAACTAAACCCCTCCCTCCAAGCAGCACTGTCCAATCATAGCTTAGCATGACTGGCCTGTCAAGTTTTGGATTACTCCACATGTTGAAGCATGTGCATGTGACTATTGTAAAAGTGATTCTCTGACTTGTCTCTTTTAGCCTTCCTGAAACCAAAAACAGAAGAACAGCTGTGTGGGGAATGGATTCAACAGTGATATTATCAACTCAAGATATTCAATTGTTAGCATGTCAGGCTAGTTTATGATGTACAGTAGTAATACCTCATTACCCAGCATTACAGTAGTAATATGTCATTGCCCAGCATTACTTACTTCCAAGGAACGGAGAACATCATTGATTTTTAAGGTCACAAGAAAAACCTTGTTCATGACCATCATGTTTAGCTTACACTCTAGCAACTGAGCCACAGCTACGTGGCTAAATAGTTACATTAGAATGATCTTACATATTTCCCTACCATAACATATAAAGCGGACTAATCAACTCTACACGGCAATACAAGTAAAATTAGTAAAATAATTAGAAATTACTCCATGTAGCATGGAGTTTAATTTCCATGCTTACATGGATTATCGACTGGTGATGATTATAACTTTTATCATGGGGCATGCAGCTTTAGCATCCATTCAGCTCAGCGCAATATAACGTGACGCCATTATTAAGGCTGCAGTTAACAACACCATTGTTTTAAAATGAGTCAGCAGAACTATTATGTTAAAAGTCAGCCAAAGATGAGTTTTCAACTCGTTGAGAATTGGCTTGCTAGGTAAAGCTGATGAAATCCACCCACAAGAGTTGTCATTTCAGCTGGCAAAATGGACAGTTGCTGGCTAGAAATGAGAAGATGATTTGTCTACCTCGGTCTCAAAACAAGGAACAATTGTTTCGGAAATTACAGATAATTTGGAGTGATAATTCGGCATCTGTTATTTTGTAAACTGTGATGAACGGAAAGCTTGACTGACATAGCAATAGTAACTAAGTTGGGGCTACAGGCTTGGCGTCATACACCAAATTCACGCGGCGGCATTTTCCTCTGTCCCGCTCAGGGTGGGTAGTTCAAATGTCCCTCCAGGTTGCGAGTTGTTTTAACATAGAGAATCTGACAAAACGTTATCATTTCACCACTTCTCGTTTGATCAGTTAATAATGAAAATCTGTGAGCATATGGCCATGTTTCAGGGCAAAATATAATATTTAATAACCTACTGTATTAGCTCCTGTTCGACAATAGCTAAGACTCCTTAGCTAACATTACCAGTAAGTGGTGCACGATATGATAAGATTAAATTAAAATTAATTCATGTACAGATTAGCTTAGTCTGTCTTGTCACTGTTGTGTATCAAGTTGCTATTCTGACTGCAGACGGAGTCTTGACCTGGATATCCATTTACCGGATGTCCCTTGGCTACACCAGAAGCCCAGAAAAGCATGTTATCCAAACATTATTGGATAAGGCATTATCTAATATGTAGTTTTACCTTGAAATATGGCCCAGCGTCGCTCCAGATTTCACTATCCATTCTCTTTTCGGTTGCTGATCAATCTGGAAGCGGTAAATGATAACGATTAGTCACATTCACTATGTTTATACAACTTGCAACCTGAACTCAGCAGCAGCCTATGACATTTGAGCTTCCCACCCGGAGTGTGATGTCAGGGGAAAATGAATGAATGAATGCCAAGGTGTTTCCACTCTCCACCTCCCAGAGGTCGTCTCTGTCCTTGGTTTCTCCTGTTGATTAAGTTTGACTTTCTGTAGTTGCTACTCAGAAATGTGTTACAAACACAGACTAATGCATTATGAAAGATTTGAGGAAAAGAGAAGAAAAAAAATAGACTGAAGGCAGAATGAGACAGTAAAAAGAGAGAAAAGAAGCTGGAGGAGGGTGGTTGAATGATCATTATTATTACTCTGGGAATTATTCAGTGTTTCCTGTCCCACCGGTTCATACTGGATGTTGCTCACTGATCAGATTCAGCCTGCTGTGGCCTCTTCCAGTCCTCAGCGATCAGAGAGAAACAGGGTGTGAGAGAATTTTGCAGGATCTCAAATTAGCCTCTCTGTGGATTTTTATGCAACACAATCTAACTATCAATCTAACAATCTAATTATCAAGGAATTCACGGCTTCTATGTTTACCTCTTTTACACAGCTCAGCTGCACCGCGTTGCATACATATCTGCTATAATTCCAGTTCAATCTGAAACGCCATGTGCGTGTTATTGAATAAGTCTCATTCACTGATTTATTTACCGTCTCTCTTCCATAACTTCTGCGGGGGGCTCTTTTATGACTGTTATACAGCTGAGCAGATTAGTATATTGTTACATAAAACTTATTACGCTGTATCAACCAACCAGACCTTTTTTTGCAACTTCTGGCAGCCTGAAATGAGCAAAACGCCAACTTTTTACAAACTATTCTACTTGGACGGAGAGCCAAGGTCCCGCATGGGGTAAAAATGAGGCTTTTAGATCTGATGAGATTAGATTAGATGAAACTTTAATGATGTCCTCTGAGATGTATGGTTATTGCAGCAGCAAGGAGTAATAGGATACATCAAAGAAAAATAGGATATGAATATGAGCAGAGTAAATGGGGGTTATGTAAACACACGCAACCAACAATAATTTACAATGACTACATCTGTGCGAGTTAATTTATGGCAAATCTTCAACACTAAATGTGTGGGATGCATTACGGGCCGGAGGTGCTCCATGTATGTCTCTAAAGGAAAGAGCGTATAGACTGTACAGATTCTGCAGTCCCCTTTCTAGTAAATGTAAAAATGACAGCGAAAACATGCCACTGGGTGTGTTTATACACAGTATGAACAAGCTTATGTATGAGTCTGTCTCTCCATATGTTTGTGTGCTGCTGCGTTGTGTGTGCATGTGTGCATGTGTGGTTGGCAGGGCTGATAAACAGGCAGTGGGTTGGGAGGTGGAAGGAGTCCACCGCCTCAGATTATTGACACAATTCTGGCAGAACGCAGCGCCGGGCGCTCCAAGAAATCTGGCTGGCGGGCTCAGCGCTGCAATCTGATACCCCCTCCATCCAACATACAGCGCCGAAAAACACACAGAGACAGGCTGCGAGGGACACAGCTCTATCTATTCTTATACCTCTCCTCGTGCCTTTTCCCTTCCTTCTGTGTAACAATCAGCTTTAAGGGATTTCTTTAGTCCAATTTGCCTTTCTATCAGTCTGTCTCTCGCTGTCTGGCATTCAATCGCTCACTCTGCTTCTGTCTCAGGGCAGCATGTTAAGGCCACGTGCAGGCCTTAAGGTCTGAGGTCTGGGGCTTGAGGTTTGGACTACAGTCTCAGCACTTTGTTTACTGAATTGTTTGTGTGTCTCAAAATGTGTCTTTGTGTCTTTAAACGTGGACTTTGTGGTCAATGTGAAACGTCATGTGGTGACACAGTTCAGGCCGAGGTATAGAGTTGTGTTCCTTGTTATTTGGTTGCTGGAAGAGGATGGCCTCCACTGTTGATGGAACATGGGAACATTTTGTTATTCACAAACCTGTCACTTTCACCCTTGGATCACATTTAATTTGTTGAATGTGTTGCGCTCAGATGGAAGTCCATTCCTTTCCGATGACAGATCGATTGCACTGCAGATGCATTGCATTCATGCGTTGGGTTTATTCTACTATTGATTGGGTTTCCATAAACTAAACTGACTGACTGTTTTACCCCCTTCTCTGTGATGTTGTCATTATGAAATCATTTCGTCAGTGAGTCAAAGATTCCACGTATATTCATATTAGAACAGTACAATTAGTAGGCATAAGTGTTAAGCCTCTGTACATGTGCATAGCGAACACATTGTTTGGTCAGACTTTCAGCAGCATGAATGTTATGAGTGATGGATAGCTATGTTATCATACTGCTATTAAAGATGAGCACTAAGTAATCTATGGCCAGAGTCATTCTGTTGTGGTAAACAGCAGGAATTGAAGCTGCATTGATATAAATCATCTTATCTGAACTGCATCCTCCATGGTTGAGTAATGAAGCCAATGTGTTAGTGTTCTAAGCTGTAATTTGTCTAATGGCTGCAAGATGCTGTCTCCAGAAACTCAAATCAGATGCACATAAATTTCATTCAATAGGTCAGAAAAAGATTTGTTCCCCTACAAAAAAGTTTTAGTATAATTGATGTGATTTCATCTCTGAGTTGTCTTGGTTGCAAAGAGAACAATTATTTCTTTAAAAAGGTGATTTGATAATGTATTATAAAGTTGGAGGGAACTAAAGAGTGAGATTTTAAAAAGAAATAGTTGGGGCATCCTGGTGGCCTGATAGTTAAGGAACATGAAAATCTCCAATCAAACAACACCTGCATTTGATACTTTTTCTAACCAAATCTGTAAAGAATATGACTGTTTGTATGGTTTTCCTTGCAGCCAATGACAGCAAGCATTCTTCAATCTAATCTAATGAGTCTTATTCTCAGCAACAGCTAGCATGTAGCTAGTGCAGCGTATGAGAGAGAGCTGGCAATACAGTGTACAGAGATGACATCAAAATGATCTTAAGTATGGCTATACGACATGCCTGTGGCTTTTGATAAAAGTCAATGGATAAAATTCAGAAGGAATTTCTGTGAAGTAACATGATAAAGCACCTTATCATGCATGGAGAAATCTCTTTGACTATGAATGGATTGGCATTGGCAGTATTACCTCACAGGTGCTGCTATTAGTACCGGTATTGTACGTTTTAAAATGATAGCCAGCCCTACATACCATATAACAGCTTAATAAATCTCTATCCTGTCAACCGCCAAAGGTGAAATTACCCAAAAATAGTACCGAATTGAAGAAGGGCTGAGATATCATGGCTTTTAATCAGTGGTGTTTTAATTTGGAAATCATCTCCAGGACCACTGAAGTCATTATACAACTGTTTTCAAAGGCTAAGTAGTTCTGATGTTTACCCTGAACCTTGTGTTGAATCCTCAGTCTGGTGGCGAGCCATATATCTCTGATATAAGCTCTGAAACCTACCCCCAGAAATTGGCCTCAGAGATGCTATGCTAATGTTTGTTTATAGCATATAGTTTATAGCGTATAGTATACACTGTTCAGTAGATACAGTGTATGTGTGTCATATCCAAGTCAAAAACATGCAGGAAAATACAAGATACAGGTGATTCTTTGTTGAATATTAAAAGCATAATAACAGTAAATTTGCACGTTTCATTAGAAAATGTTACTGTCTGTAATTTGCCATTACGTGCGAATTCCAGCAGCTAAAACGGCAGTAAATCTTGATTTCTCTACTTGATTTTTCCATTGAGACTGGTGCAAAACCACAAGTCCAGCAAATCTCAAGTGTAAGTGGAGCTTTTATAACGTCTACATCAACCGCTGTCATTAGATCACATTCCATTGCCTCAACCTTGATGGATACATCAAGAAACACATCATGTTTTAAATTGGAGATTATTTTTATTCCATCAGTGATTCTATTAATACTAACACTTTGATTCACAGCTTTAAACAGATGAGAACATTCGCGGCACCACCTAGCAGCTCCAGCAGAGCATTTTGTGCTTTGCTCAAGAACAACTTGACGCTGGTGAGCTGGCTGCACATTTCTGATTCGCTTTTCAGGGTCGAACCATCTGTTTGATTAAACGTCTTCCTCAGCCTGTTGGCTTCCGTTAACAGCCATGCTGAAGAAACCATCAGAAATGGGCTGTTTTTGACAAAAAAGGGACAACAGTCAGAGCCGTCCACTTCTCTTTGCTTCGCTGCTACATGTTTAGGCTATGTTATAGTGTAGGACCTGAGTAAGGGTTAAGAACATAAACACTGCCATGTGTTTTGCTAGGCAGAGTGGGCCTGTTTTGCCAGGCCAATCATCTACTGTTGGCTGTTTAAACTATGGAGCTGGGACTTTCTACTGCCAGCCTTCGTTGCCAGTGGACCAGTGGACTTGGCTGAGTCTGACTCTCTCCCTCCATGGCACTTAGTGCAGCAATATTCAGCCAATAGACTATGATCTTTTGCAGAAATGGGCTGGAAACAGGACTGCCGAGGGCTGCAGGCCGGGTTATAATCTTCAGCAGTGTGCCCGATACTCTTGGCTTAGCCTGAGCCGCTCTCAAATACCCTCTAATTCTGCTAATGCAGAGCCTTGGCTCTGTGATCTGCACAGACAAACCTTACGCCAGTTTGTTGCTCTTTATTGTTATTATTAAGTTTTTATTTATTCTCTATCAGTGCTACTAAGGAGTTGTGATCCTGATAAGCTACTGTATATTCTGATGCACGGTAATGGCCATTCGTTAGTAAAGTCTTGGACAAGTCTTGCATACGTCAATGCGCATAGAAACACCTTAAGACTGCCAGTGATGGGGGTTCCATTCCCACAGGGACAATCTTGGCTAAAAATATACACAGTCAGAGTGTTGTACTGTATATGACGTGTTATAATACATTGCATTACATTACATTTAGTCATTTACCTTGCAAAAAAGGTACAAGTGACAAGGACATTAGTGCAGCAAAAAGCACTGTGACAGTTCTAGAGGGGATGCTCTGGTGGGAACATAATACATAATAAATCTAAACGGAATAAAGGTTCTATAAGCATTTAGCTGCAGCGTGTCCTTTGAAGGAACCAAAAGAAGTTCAACAGGATTGTCCGAGCATGTTACTTCATGTTTTTTTTTTAAACAGAGACAATGGACAACGTGTAACTTGAATTTTTTTCTCAGGTTGCAAGTTCACATAAGCCACATGTCATGCGTAGCAATTCTCTTTGTCATATTCATTTTCGATATGAACATCCTTGACCAAAAGACAGCTGTCTTATGGTCAACCATTAGCAAAACACTATCCTTAAAAAAAACATCTCTGCGGAGTTGGAAACAGTATCATGTAACGTAACATCAAACCAAATCAAAACAATTGCATGAGTTAACAGTATCATAACACAATTTTGATCATGCGTGAGTGCCAGTTGGCGAGCAAATCAAACATTCATTTGATTTTTGACAATGATCACAGTGGACAACAAAGAAAGGGAACAAAGTGGGGTTTTTTTTTGAATATACGAGGAAGTAGTGTGGTTTTGGAGCAGCGGCTTACTGGCTCCTTGTTTCCTGGTTTACAGTAGAATCTAAGTGTATAATGAGAGGCCTGTAAACCTTTGCTGCTGCGGTCAGAGAAAGCTGCATTGCAGTTAACATAATTAGGACCAATACCACTTTAGTACCACATGTAGGATTTTTCACACTGGACTGAGCTGAGGTGGCCTCTGTTGAGCCCAGTTAACTGTGGGAACAAGGTCATATTTATGAACTCTGGATCTCATATTAATGTCATGGCACCAATTTTATCTGGAAAAAGCTGGGCCAGGAAAAAAACAAAAAACAAAAAAAAAACTAAAACGGGTGTCAATCACAAGACCAGCAGGCCAGAACCGGCTTGTCAGACTGTCCAATCTGGGCGACTCACTGGGTAATTTTGCAAAGTATAAAAAATTGTAGTCATTAATTCTAAATGTTCAATAAATATAATGCTATTCCTGATTTGTCCACTAGGGGCCGCTCTGTCTGAGGCTCTATGCTCGCTACTTGGATCTCATACGATAATGGTCTCGTGGCACAGCACTGACAAGCGTTGGATTCATGCAGGAGCCGCCGATTAACGTCTTAACGTCCTAACGTTGAGTGTTGCAAAATGGACCAGTTCCTATTTCTTCATAGATGTGAGTGGTATATGATTCACCATGGCAAAGAACACAACACAACAAGAAATGAATCGTTTAGCGATGAAAGCTAGCTACCTTACTGATAACAAAATAGCATCAGTACCAAAGCTATACTCTGAGGGTACGTTTGTGAAGACACACATGCTGAAGGCCTGATGAGAAACTCTCTGGTACAAAGGGTCTTGTAGGGGGATTTGGAGCCATATTAAGCACAAAGTGAAGTCATTTGTTGCGTTTGCTGTTGCTATGGATGAGAGCATGGACATGACAGATGTTGCTCAACTGGCCAAACTCACTCACGGTGTTGATGAGACACTACAGCAGTGAGTGACATTTTCAACACGCTTGTTGGAGCGCTGTGTGGTGCCAGGTTTCAGGAGCAAGTGAAACAGTGCTGCAGAATAAAAACAACAAATACTTACTCTGGTTATTTTTAAAAGGTGCTGAACACTGTGCATAGATGGTTCATTAATTTTAAATGTTTTCACTGAGATATATCCATTCATTCCAATCAGATAAGTAAGGGCCTCTGCTATTGACCCGTCACTGTCTGGCTGGCAATTGTAGTTGGTTGCAGCCTACTTGAGATAAAACTGAACTATATGTGGATCACAGGGCTAGCTGGTGAGCTACTCTAGCTGTCAACTACAACTGGGAACATGCTAACAGACACAATAATTCTCAGAGCTTCTTTCTTTTTGCTCTGTACTGGGCCATTGACAGCCGCCTGGCATTCTATTCTCAGGAACATTTCAGTCAATAGTGGAAAAGAACGCTCACTGAGCTAGCAAGTTCACCAGCTTGGTTGCTAGTGGGACAACAAGTAGACTTTTTTTTTTTTTTTTTCACGAAACACATTGACTCCCGTCTGAAAACAGTTCCTCTTTTGTGAAAAAGTTTAACATTAAAAAAAGTTGGACACTGCTAACACGCTCCACGTTAGACCCTCCGAAGTCAGCACTTTGAAGACAGACTGTATCAGTCACGAGCCAAAGTTCATCAAAGCTGAACTCGATGGGAAAAAAAAAGTGCATATTTACGTCCCTACAGCAAGTGGTTCAAGTGAAATTAATCGATTTGGCCTCAAAATATCACCATTTTAAATGCTGGTGTGACCGGCCCACACCTGGAGTACAGATGTGCTGAAGATGCAGGATCAGTTCAAAGAATGTCCATGTTTTTAACTTTTCTGTAATTACACTAGAACAGAGGTGGACTACAACAGGATTGTTCCAAACACCGCCGATAATTGGATAACCTGCCCTTCCCAGAGCCAAAGGATTTGATTGAGTATTTAACCGCAGATTGTCTCACATAACTGAGTTTACAAAGAAAGAGGCACAGAGGGAAAATTGTGTTTTGAGGGTGGAGTTGCAGGCCAAAGCTAGATTAAAGGTCTTTTATTGTGAAGCTGGTGACAAGCTCTTGGTCTCGCAGAGGTAGCCAGATGGCTAATTTAGAGGAAACGTCTGAGAGTACGAGATAGTTCAAGCCAAACGACTGTTAAGTGATAGCAGAGGAAGTCTTATGACAGAATGATGTCGAGAGAGGATTTGTGTGTTTGTATGTGGGATAAAAAAACGTCGTTGAGTGTGTGTATGTTTGTGTGTGTGTGTGTGTGTGTTGCTTTGGATTTTTCCTGGCAGCTACTGTACTGGCCACAAATCTCCCCAGTAAGTGACTGATCAAACCCATTAATTACGACAGTGACTGATAATACACAAACTCCACCACATTCCCCTCTCTCGCTGCTTCTCTCTCCCCCCCCCCACCACACACACACACACACACACACACTGTAGTTTGGCATGTCATCTTCTGGCTGTGTTCAGGATAGCCAGGGGTTCACTGTTACTAGGAATGTTATCTAACTTGCATGGCAGCACATGGTCTCTGTAACTCTGGTTTACCCCTGGGAGGAACAAAAAAGAGCTGAAGATCTGTAGGAGGAGTGAGATCCAAACATGCAGCGTGTTGCAATTCCATTTAGAGTTTGTTTCTGGTTTGTTGTGATTGGGGCTTGGCTCCCATAGGGAGGTGCTGGAGGCTTTTAAATACACACACACACATACACACACACACATGAATAATCTCCCTCTCCTGAGGCTGCTGGAAGAGGACATGGTGGTTGTGGTCTTTCCTCAGACACTGCTGGGGGTGGTGAAGACGCCTGCCCACTTAACCACCAGCCACGTGAACCATTAGCCAAAAAATTCATAATGTGTCCAGCTGGACCATGTGCGTATCTGCGTGTGTGTGTGATTTGCTTCTGTATGCATGATCTTTCCATTTATTCTTTTCTAAGTGCTACATGTTACATCTTTAACTGTCAAATAAACTGTTAGAATTCTGGTAAACACATGAAAGCCGGGTCTGAAGTCTGGTTTTTCTTTTCAGTAGTGCTGCTTTGAAGAGGGTGATGCTGCTATCTGTAAGAGGACAAACATCTGACATCGCAGGGGTGAGTAATCATCCTGGAGGTCAACCTTTTTTTTTCTCCGACAGTTTGGCACGGCCGATAGCTGTAATGTAAAGCACTCATGGCGCCTTAGCTCGCGTTGCCATGGAGAAAAAGCCAGTCAGAGGCATGAATTAGTAGCAAAATGCAAACTCTTTGGTGTGGCAGCTGTGAACATCACACAATGCCGTATTTCATCAAGAAAATGACTTCAGAAGAGAAGTGCAAGTTCTGTTTTCTCAAGACCGTAAGTTCTGCAGCTGAGAATTTGACCTTGTTTAATTCTATATTACCCGAATGCACTTTGGGAGTCGCAGTTAACTGATTCACCTGGGAGAGTTTTGTGCTGATCTGAGTCAGTCAGGTGCCATTAAGACCATTGTAGAAGATAATGTCAAACAGCACCAGTCAAACCTCCAATGGAGGGAAAAAAAAGAAGAAAACATGATACATGATACATTTACAACATTTTTGCGTTGTAAATAAAGCCTGAATTGTATCTGTTAAACGAGTCAAACGATATTAGTCACTCCCACTGTTTCAGTTATATCACCACTGTTTGAACTATACATTTATGTGTGAATAGACTTAGCCTGTTGTGTGAGAATTTTAGTGTTAATCTGAACATCATGCGAGTAGATGTAGCCGTATGGGGTGTTGGACTAAAGTGATGATTATTAAAGTGTGTAGCATTACTCAATCCTCATACATATATACATATATCAGTAATACATATAGGCCTATCTGTCTCACTGCATATGCTCAACACCCTGTATGTGTGCCATGAGATGTTTGTTTCTATGTGTCAGCCCTGCGATGAACTGCCGACCTGTCCACGGTTGCCTAATGTCAGCTGGGATTGGCAATTGGTATGACAGCGCCTTGTTCCTGTTTTCTCTCATAAAGCAATGTTCTTTTGTGTCATAAACTATTTATACGAATTTCCACATCACATCTATTGTAAAATTGTAAAATGCTCTGTAGAGGCCCATACGTGCTGCAAGTCTTGTTGGTGACGGTCTTATTTCAGCATGGCATACTTAAAATAATGGAGTCCATTAGTCACGCATGAATCCACTCCACCACTTCATACAGGAATATTTACCCAAGGGCGTCTGATCTCAGCACAGTAAACAGTTAGATGTGGAAACCCATGCACAGTATGATGGCCACAACAGTGTTGTCAGGAATTATAAAAATGTCTTCATCTTTTTTTCATCACAAAGTTCAAATATGAATCACGGACATGTGCAGGAGTTTTGTGTATTTCTATCTGTAAGCTGTGTTGGTCATCGGTGTGAGCACCTTGCACAGGAATCCTCATGTTCAATCACCAAACAGAAGAAGAAGAAGAAGTTTGGTGATCATCTTCATGAACTGCACTTTCACACACTAGCTGTTGTGAAATGTTTTCGCCCACTTTGTCACATTGTGTGGTTTATTGTGTTTCTAATAATCACTCCTTTCAAATCTCCCCATATTTTCATATTTTTTTGAACATAGTATTTAGGTCTTCTCATGTAAACCCTTTATTTTAAGCGCTTTCTGAAATCTGGTTCATATTACAAACCGTCATGTCAGTTTGATGGCTTTATTATATCCAGCTGATCTCCAGCAGAACCATTACAACCCTTGTACAGTAATAGAAGTAGACGTTGAAGTAAACTCCTGGTTTGACCCTGTTTTACCTCATGTTGTTTGTTCTCCCCGGTCTTCCTAAAAAGCTGCAGGGGTGACAAACCTCGCTGGGGATTCTTCCTCCTATTTGCACTTCTTCTAGTCATAGAGCAGCTGCTTTGGTTTGGTTTTCAAACATCTGATGGATATTACAAGCTGCCGAGTCGAATACTGAACCACGAAAATGGTAGGTCAGCAGCGGGGGTGTGTATCATTATTATTATATCAATTGAATTAAAGTTTAATCTTGATTAAATCTGATAGGATTTCATATATGTTTAACTGTACAATGTATACATTACATAATAGACATCAGCAACAGCAAACTTAAGGCCAAACTTAAGTACTAACGTGTATCTAAACCCAGCATTTTCAATAATTATATATGATCACGTATATATTAAAATGAATGAAAAACTACTATTCACAACCTGCATTTCATTGGTTCTGATAATGTATTACAAAAAAAAAGAGACACCATTTTTGCTCAAGGCCAATAGACAATGTGATGAGTAGAAAGCTCCTGAAAAGATGGCAAGTGGACACGGACTTGGGATTGTTTCATCAAACTTCTATTTTTAAAAAGGTGAAAAATGATATGAAGCTTTCTTTGAATATTTCAATATTTTTGGATTGTTTATGGGGCGGCACGATGGTGCAGAGGTTAGCACTGTTGAAGGTTCCTGGGTTTGCATGTTCTGCTCCCTGTGTGTGCATAGGGGGTGTCTCATTCCTCCCACAGTCCAAAGACATGCAGGTTAATTGGCGACTCTAAATTGCCCGTATGTGAGTGTGAATGGTTGTGCTCTGTGGTAAGCTGGCGACTTGTCCAGGATGTATCCCTCCTCTCACCCAAAGTCAGCTGGGATGGTCTCCAGCCCCACAGCGACCCTGATGAGGATAAGCGGTTACAGATAATGGATGGATTGTTTACATCCAGGTTCGCTAGCTGTCACTGTTAAGTACAGGCAAACCCAAATACAGACACAGGACAGGCAGGGAAGGTGAAAACAGTTCTTCTATACTGTGGCTGGCTGAGGTGAGGCAGAAGAAATTTGGGTAGATGCGCAAGAATTCCCATGGTAACATAGACAGGCAGGCAGAGCATTCTGAGGCAGAGAAAACAGGTGTAAGTCTTAACAGACAGACATACTAACTAACTGCAAATGTGGACTGGCTTCATACAAGCATGCAGCACTGACTATATATAACTGCGAGCAGAGCTATGATCCAGCGAGGGCTGGCAGGTTGTCCAGAGCTCTTGTAAACAGCGGTGATGACTAGATGGCAGACAGGTATGCTGATTGCTGATGATTGACAGGTGTATAGGAAGCAGAGCCAGAGTGAAGAAGGGAGACCAAACTCACACTAACATAACCAGACACGAGACACGAGGGAGGAGAGAAACAAAGGAGAAAACACTGAGGCATGATCATGGCCATGACACAACTGTCAATCAGCGGAGTAGCTTCATAAGGAATGCATTCTGCGTGTGCACAAGGCACAAACAAAACAGCGATTGACAGTGCTCCTTACAACAGCTAATGGTGAAAACTCTACAGGGTGTGTTGTGAATATAATCAAGGAGTTGCTCATAGTGATGAACCTAAACAGAGAATTATCACCTGAATCTGCAACTCCCTTCAGCTTTATAGCAACGGCTCATTGTTTAGCTGCCCAGCATACAACTTCAGTGTTGTTTCCTGCCACAGCAGGCAGCTGTTCACTGAAAAAAAAGCTCTAAATCACCATAGCACACGACCTGCTCAGCACCAAACAGCAGACAGACACAGTCAGCGACCATCTGGAGAACATAGTGGAGCGTTTAGCAGCAAAAGAGCCAGCTATTTCCTTCAGGAGTTGGTGGAGAACAAGCAGCACCCACTGCGGCTTTGGAATGAAGTCAAGGTGCCAAAAAATGCAGTTCCTCAAATGGCCACTTGAGGCTGGATACAGAACAAGTCAATCTCCATAAGCCCCCCATGTTAAAATGCCAAACATTACAGCAGGAATAAACATGTTTACAGCCTGGTACAAAAACAGTTTTGATTTCTATAGCTAATTTCTCCATTCATGACCACTATACTGAGGATGAATTTCTATAAAAATCATCTGTTCAAATTATATTAAGGCCAAAAGTTATGCATAATCCTGGGATGGGATACGACGTCCGTGTTTTATACTGTCTATGGTGGAGACCACAAACTGAGAGAAAAGAGAGTGAATATTGGAATTGTGGCCCGAAACATGACTCCAAATGAATGCTAAATGTTGCTCTGTACCTACTGGATATGCAATAGCTTACAAGCTCTCCATGTCAACTTTAGTGGTTTCAATCATGGTCAGCTGTCAGTGTTGCATTCTTAACTGCCCCGAAGTAACATAAAGAAATCACACTGCAGGTTTAAGTCTTGTCTCTAATCTTTTTTTGTCGCAGCCTACTTTGACCAATAGTAATTTGTGAATCCGACATCTACACCGACTTGTATTGTTAAGACCAAACTGTAGCGGCTATTCACATTTGCTGTTGCTCAGAAGTTAAGAACCGCCAACGTGATTGGATACCCGATTAAAAATCAGTTTTGACCACTCTAGATGTTTAAGTTAGTGCTCGGTCCTCAGGTTTCACAAAAAGTGCTAAGCTTTTAACAGTTGAGGGCATATAGAACAGATACTCTCTCTTCAGAATAATGAGAACCAGAAGCTAGCGCTCTGAAGAGATATTTCCACTGTACACCAGATCGAACTGCTGTTTTGAAATGTGACCTACTGTATCCAAACTTAACAGTAACAACATTTGGAAATGACTCATCTGTTCTTATTGTATTTGTTGAGTCACACTGTAAATCTCATGTTCGCCGTATCCACGTGCGTCACATTTTGAGAGAACGCTCAAAGGGTAATGTCTTCAGTAACGTTATCTTCCTGTCAAAGGGTTCATTGACCATGAAAACAGTGTCACATTTTGGAAACAAACAGCAAGTTGGCATCCAAATGGATACAACAGAGGTTAGTAAAGCCAAGGAAGATATGGGAGATTAGACATATTAAGTTAGAATCTTTTTCAGAAGCTTTAAGGATTGGTTAACGAGATGGTAGAGATACATGGGAGTTTTATTTCACAATATAGGCACCAATTAACTGCATGTAAAAAAGACCTGTTTCCAGGACTAATGAAAGGTAGATGGAGGATAGCAGAATGAAGGCAGATTTGTACAATAGCTGCCACTGTATGGCCTCGTGCTGTCCTGGCAGCGTCTGTGCAGCAGAGTGTGTCAGCCTATAGTTTGATAAAGATCTCAGTTCCATTCCAGTCTGGGTTTATGGCTTCATACAGAACAGCTTATAGATATTTCAGTCTTGGATTCTGCTTCCCGACTCCAACATTTACAGACATGGGGTTTTGGATCATCCACACTCACACAGGGGCATGGAAACATAACCCCTGCTGTCCAACTCCATCCACCCCACCATCCTCCCCGCTCTCCCTCCTATTATAACCAGTCCCAGCTCCTATAAAAGCTCTCTGGCTGGGCTGCGGTCCTGGCAGGCAGCTTGTATATCTGCCGGGCTCCGCTCTGCTCTGCTTGCTCTTGTCTTGGTACCGGTTCTGGAAGTGATTCTGGGCCCAAGGTGACCCACATCTTGGCCCTCTATGCCAATATAGTGGCAGTCATTGTAAACGTGCCCCTTTCTTTTGCCCTGTCTGTCGCTTATAAAAAGTCATATCAAAGACTTCTTAATTCTCTAACACCTGCAGTCCAATTAAATGATAATAATAAACACAAATAAACATTTTCATTCCCTTGTTATCAATTAGACCCTTACAATGAAATTTGACATGCAGGAATCCAGCCAGACTAGCAAACTATTTTAAAGATAGGGAGACTTCATATTTTTTATGTCTTTACTTTTATAGTCTGCTTTGGAATGCATGTCTTTGACAAGACTTCTTGAGAACTGAAGAAGCCTCTTGGATGAGAGCAGAATATCCAGTGCAATTCGCCCATAATTAACTCTTCGCAAACAAAGACTACCTGTTACAATTTAGAGCCTGCATGAATATGACCATTTTCCCCAAACTGACTGATTCAGAGTACGGATCCATGACCAGGACTTTTATTTATCTTACTGACAGTTTGGAAAAGCTCTCTGTATGGACTGATTCAGTTCAGTTCAGTTTGTTAGTTCAGTTGTTGTCAGGTGTAAAATTGGGTTTAGTGAGCTGCTATCCTATAACAACCTTCATTGAAGGGGTTCTCCAACAATTTGGCATTGCACATTCAAAAACCTGGGGGGCTTGCAAGAAGAATAATATTGACTATATGGGTTTCAGTCCAAAAACAATGGATTATTAATTTCCCATAATGCAACTAGAACTTGAAATCAAAATGAATCTATAGAGTGAATAAATAATACTGAAATGAACAAACATCCTTTACTAGAACTTCAGCATACCTATAAATAAGGTCAACTGCATATTGTTACTGTATACATTTGTGGTCTCCAAGTCCCAGCCAAAATGACTCCAGTGATGTTGGTTAGTGGTTTCACAAATTTGTTAAATTGCACATGCAGTGAACATTTAGTTTAGCAGTAGCTTGCACATCAAAATAAGCTCATGAACTGAGCAGATCAGGAAACTGTAAATCTTGATCAGTCACTGGCTGATGCTCTTGGTAACAATCTAATCTGTTGACGTGCAGTATAGCTGTTCCATTAAGTTATATGTGGTCATAGACTCAGTTTGGCAGAGCAGGTGGTAGTGAGAGGTAAAAACCAATTGGACATGTTTGCTGCATTGACATATGAGATCAATCAGTTTCTAATGTTTGACACTGTGCGGTTGGTGGTTGTTATTTACCTTAATCAAGGATTGGTTGAACTGGAACCACTGGACAATTTTGGATAGCTTGGTTGTTCTGCTATGCCATCCTTTTAGCACACAGACATCATTATAACACAAGAAGCGTGAACGCCAATATGCAAGGACACCATGTCTGCGACGACTTTAGAAAAATCAAGCCACACTCTGCGCAACTGTCTATTAGCAAACATCTTTTTGTTCTAAATGGTCCATGTAGGACGCCATGATTGTCAGAAGTGATGAAAGAAAGCAAGGATGGTGGGTTGAGCAGTACCACCAACCAGTCAGATGCAATTGAAGTCACGGCGTGGCTTCCCATTGTCCCAGTCAAACCCCAACATGAGTAAAAATGAAAGGCACAATTATCACTTTTTTTCTTTGCCTTTTTTCAGTGGAAAATTGACAAAACAGCCATGAATGTGTGAAGCATGAGTGGAGACAAAATCTAATAAAAGATCCGAAAAGTTCAAAGCAGTGCAAAACAAGGTGAGTTAAAGAAAGGTAAGTCGTATGGAAAGAAGGGAGGAATCATGAATGGTCAAGTGGTTGGAAATAGTGTGGTGGTGACAGGTCTAAAGTGTGTATGTGTGAGTCTTGTCTTCTCCTACAGCTCTCCTGGTCCCTCTCTCTTTCATCTTTCATTCCTCAGGTCAGCACCATGTCAGCCTGACAGACCAAACACGCTGCCAAGGGAAAAACAGGATGGGCCACTGGTGATGACGTCATACCGTCGACGGCTAGGTGCTGACGGAGCGATGGCCTGTGTAGGCATGTGTTTGTCTCCATGTGCGTTTTGTAAGTGTAGTGAAAGCCGTGCTAGTCAAAGAGCTACTGTGACCCCACTTCTGCTTCATTACTCCCAATTTACCACTAAACATCTACACAAGAGTGTGTGAAGTTACTTATGGGGTGATAGTAAGATGTCAATGGGCTTTCACCCACAGTACACTGACTTGAAAACATTCAATGGAACATTCAAAACCACTAATGGCTTCTAATGGTGAATGACATCAGACCTGTCATGTTTCTTGTTATTTTTCACTTTTTCTTTTTCATTTCAGTCTCTCGCTCTTTGTCACTCTTTGCCTCTCTTTGAGCTGGTGTGTATACACGGACACAAGTGAAGATCTCAGCTTCTCTTGGCCTGTGCACTGATGGATTTAGTAGGATGGAGAGGGTGTGACGGATGGAGTGACTTTTGCTCAGCACCTGCCTTCTGTCGGCTCTCGTCTCGGGGTGGAAAAAAAAGAATGAAAACTGACTGAAAACCGTGTGTCAGAAGACGGAGGAGGAGGGAAAATACACAATGCCTCCTCAAGTACCAGCCGTGTCAGTGATTGGCTTCATTTTCATTGTTGTGTCTGGTCGTCGTTCTTGAAAAAGCTGCCAAAACTATGACGGAAGACCTACTTGGTGTCATGGAAATGTTGACAAGTGCTGATGTGTGTTGGAGTACATGAGACATGTCATTTCAGTGACTCAGGATCTGATTTTCTGAGAATAGTTTAGACAGGAAGTTAAAAACAAAACCAAAAAAAAACTCTTACAACATCTGCTATTGACCACTATATGAAAATATTAGTGACATACAACAAATCAGAAATAGTGTATGGTGGCAGCTTTAGGATGTCTCATGTTCACCTTGCCAAGCTGAATTTTATGTTTTCAAGTTTAATCAGCCTAGGAAACTGATCTACAACCCCGGGTACACGGACTGCATCGAGTGCTTGAAATTGGTGCAGTATTGAGGGAGAGGGCTACAGCCAGCAGAAGCAAAACTGGCTGCAACATAATCCTAATGGGTAATTGCACCCCTCCGCTGAAGTCCAAGTCCACTAGAAGTGCTTCTTTTTGGACACTGACGGGTTCATATTGTTATAATAGGTGTCTGGCAACGTTCTGGAAAGGATCCCTACAGGGATGGACCTTTTTGTGACAGAGGAGAGACACAAGACACAAGAGTTATATCGCTGAATTCAAAGCCTGCAGACTTCACTGATGAAACAGTGTTTTACATTTTACATTGTAACACTTCACTGAAGTTGAAACAAAGTAAATCTCATCAAAAAGTTGGTTTGTCTTTTGCACCGTTCCAACAACAATCACCAAACAAACTAGTTCATGTTAAGTGTACCTTGGCCTTTTCGGAAACAATTCCTGATGCACAAATGAATGCATGCAGTCCTGAGGGCTCTGCAAGGTTCAGTACGAAACATAGCAGCAGATTGTTGATTGAGAAGTTTAACCAATTCTGTTTTTGATCTTGAACAGCTAAGCCTACTTCTTCGACAAATCAAGTTGAGTTCAACGTACTGTATAATACAACATGCAGTATGCAGGCAAACTGCCGACATCGCAGCCTCTGCTGAAAGAAACGAAATTCCAAGAAGACCAAGAGAAAGGATGACTCAGGCTCTCCTCCCTACTCATCCATCTGTCTATCCCTCCATCTGGATTGCGTTTGTGTAGATGTCTCTCATCCTGCAGCTCCTGCCCCAACAAAGCCCCGTTCCTCTGTTACCCCTCCCCACATGCTGCTGGTGCCAGCTCCAGACTGAGACAGTGGAGATTCCCTGGACATGAGGTAGAAACATGTTGGTCTCCGCTGGCTCAGGAGCACAGCTTCACTGAGATACACTGGACTGGATGGAGTGTTGGCATAAATCTGGAAGGAACGGAACATGTTGTTCTGTGTGGGAGCAATGGTCTGATTACTGGGGTGATAAAGTGGGCTAAATTAGACAGGCCTGGCTTTGGGGTGAAATACACAAGGCTTTGGTTTCTATGCGGCCTGGGTTGGGAATAGCAGCTGACAGTTCATGGCTGGAGATGGGATTAAAGCAGGGGAAAATGTACCACCCTCTAACTTGTGCTCGGATCCTCAAGTCCTGGGGAAAAATCTGGCTCGATGACTGATGCATCACATTGTCTTTGGAAGTCGGTGAGCTTGGCACCAGGCACACAGTGATGGTTCTGACGAAGCACGCTCCGGGGAATGACGCAGTACCTCATCGATCATCTCCGCTTTCCAAATGGTGTCGATAGGCCTCTGTGTGGAGGACAGGAGCCCAGACTAAGTTGAGACTCACTGAAGCTACCTCGCTAAACACCAGAAAAGGCGTCACTGAGTGTGACGGAGTGTGTCTGAAATGACAGATGGCGGCAGTCTGAGAAATCTGTGGTCTTGTGTCATTTTGTTGGGTTGAGCAAAGCAATCTGGGATTGTCTCACTTTTTCGGCTTAACCCGTTGCTGCTTGACACCTGATGCTCTTTGTGTTTCTATTCAGAAAGAAAGTGAAGTCATTTCATGCAAATTTGATCACTGAATCGCGAGCTAGTTAGCAATGGACACACAGAACTCACCCATCACCCCTGGACAAATCCAGAGCCACTCCCATCTTCACCTTGACTCACACTTCCTGCCAGTCACAAACATTGAGACCTTAGAAGTGTACTCAGGGTTTATGCAGGAATCCTGAGGTTACATTTAATACCTTTTTAATACCTTCTTAATTAATTTTAATTATTAATTAATTAATTTTTTTTTTTAAAAACTCCATGCAACTTGTCTCTAGTCATATATCAAAAACAGTCACTGTTCATCCCTTAGTTACTGCCATGCAATAGTGTGCATGCGCTCCTATTCATCCTTCTTGAAAACCGTATCACGTAACCGGTAACCCTAACCAGTTTTGTCTTTCTTTTTGTCACATGCAAATGTTTTTGCTATTTCTGAATCAGGAAACGTAGCTTGAAACATTTCCGAGATTCTTTCATTTGAACTGAGAGAGTGGTGCTTGGCAACAGTGTCAAGACAGCACAAAACCTCTGCACGGGGAGATGGTGTTGCCATCACTGTCCTGAGATTCCCAGGCCTAGCAGAAGATGCGATGGCTGCAGTGGTAGTTGGTGGTGGGACTCGGGTGGAGCGGTGTACTGGACATACTAGCAGCACAGAAATGTGATATTAATGGCTGCTCTTCCATCAAGTTGTCAGTCAGCTGAATATTGTAGATAGATCCATCGGCATAATTTTAGTTGCAGCCAAGTCATATTCCCCATTTGCAATTTGTGAAACATGTTACAAGTTATGCTATCAATCAAGTATCAACTTACTTGAGTATCAATCAAGTATACTTAACCAACAGTGTTTTACAGGAGGATGCTTGTGAACAGCTCTTCTATTCACACTTTTCTTTTTTGTCTTTTCAATGTAATTTTCAGTCTATGAAATCAAACTTTTTATGCAAAGCTTGTTTTCAAGTTTTACTCCAGCAATCAACCATGTACAGAACTTTTCAGTATTCAGTGATTTTTGTCCCGTCATACTAACTACAAACTTCTTATTGAGAATCATTACAAAGTTTCAGGGCGTTCCCGTAACCATGATAACCCACAGTGCCGGAGGAGAGGGAGAGACGCTGGATGCCGTTTTTACATGGATAATGTCCAGAGAAAGTCCAGAGTAGAGTCGTAGTTATACACATGTAGCAACAACAGGGGAGACTCTCCGTGTCAAACTTTACAAACTAAAAAACTCAAAAACGGATCGATAACTGATGACGTTGCAGGGCGACGAGTCCATGCTCGCTAAACAGCTAAACTTTAGCGCCGATGCTCCGTGTTTAGATCCCGGCCTGGTGTGGGCCACATGCACGCTTTAAACAATACCACTGGCTGTAGAGTGTGACAATCTGCCAATAAAAACATCACCCCCTCCTCGGATATACATTGATCTCATAAATGGCCTCTGTGAACTCTAAATGACGGAAATAGCGACAGAGAACTCCAATGAACGCATGAACAACACAGAACAATCCTGAGTCTACCGCTGTGTGCTATGGAAAATAGGTCTAATGTATAGTCTATGTAATAAATTCTGGCAAACTTTTAACAAACAAACTTACAACAAATCACATGTTATTCTTTAAAGGAAATAATACTTCGCAATCAGACATTTAATACTTTTTAAGGGCCTTAATTTTCACTAAGTTGATTTACTACCTTTCAGTACTTTTTAATACCCCGCGGACACCATGTGTACAGCTGGAATCAGCACCACTTGTCCAGTAATAGCTGCATCTCTGATGTTCAGGATAAACCTGCTTCAAATCTATGTGACAGAAGAGGGAGACCGCACACAGTTTGTGACTAATGCTCAAAATCTGAATTCGGTAAATAAAATTGGGCGACCTTGGATAAGCTCATCAGTATATTTGCAATGTCTGTGTGAGTGAGTGGTGATTAGTGTCTGGAGAGAGTGGCCATTGTCGTGAACAGAGAAATTAACTATAGAGACCAAAAACTGCTTCTGCACCAGGCTGTAAACCTGTTTATTTCTGCTGTGAAACTGGATATTTTAACATGGAGGCTGATGGATACTGACTTGTTCTGTAGCCAAGTGGTCATTCAAGGAACTGCACTTCTTTGGCACTTCCACGTTGGCTTCACTTTACAGCCACGGTTGCCGCTTGAGCTCCACCGCTCACTTTGAAAGAGAAAACAGGCAGAAACGCAAGAACAGGACAGGGCCAACCCTGAGGCTGTCACGCCTAATAAGGATGAAATATAGACTTTTTCTTCATTATCAAAAGTAATTCAATTGATCATTGATCATCTTTCGAAATTCAAAAAAAAAAAAAAAAAAAAACTCCACATCTGTGGAGTCCCTGTGGTCCCTACATAATGTTGGATTGATAATCCGCACATCAGTTATTACAATGCAAACTGTGAGCTACAGCATGACTCAAACATCATAAACCACTATAGACTACAAAAAACAAACAAAAAAAAAAACATGGCTTTGGTTAGTGACACCATGGCAACATTTGTATTCTGTTTGTGTAACCAAAGACATGGCGGGAGCCGTAGTGCCAAAACGCAAAATATGCTCATCCCAAATGAAAATGTGAAAAACAATCAGAATGACAGGCCCTATCAGCATGGTTCTCATACAACTGGAACGTCGATTTGCGAAATCCTGCGAAGGTTTTGCTTCATAGGAAGTGTCCTATAACACCACTCACAAGCCACATGATGCCATTTCCGAGGCAGGATGACACACGTAGCGACCGTTCCGTGCGCACGTAAATCATGGGAGCAAGCGGAGCACAGAGAGCCAGCTCTGAAAGAGTTAACAAAGAGTGCGAGGCATTAACACTACCAACGTTTTTTTTAATCCCCACTGGTGCAGCTCCTGGTAATATTTCAACATTTAAAGAAGCCACCATTATGTATGATTTGGGGGTGCACAGGCATGCACCAGCAACATTTATCCCACTCACTCAACCCAGAATGGCAAAACATGATTACTCTTTTTGAAGCAGACTGGAGTTAAAGTACAAACTTTACCAGAAGTTATGTAACATGTCTGCATTTTTTATTCCCATGCAGTGTCATTTACTGTAATACGCTGGCAACGTCTTGGCATTTTTTTTTTCCTCCACAGAAACTCTTCATCCAAAACCCCTTTCTGAACCATATTTATCCCAGTATCACCTCGCAAACATGAATCATTTGCTTCTGTTTTATCATTATAATTGGCCACTTATTTTGTCTCTGCCTCAGTGAATTAAACATGTTTACAGTTTGGTAGCGGAGAGGTGTCTGGCTGCGCGAAGGTGCCATACGGGAAAGCTTTGTGCCTTTTAGAGCGCATTTAAACCAGAGTATGTTTGGAGGTCTTTCTTCCATCTCTGGGGCATTTCCTCCATTAGTGTGTTTCATTTGGCCAGGTGAGAACGATGCCATTTGAAATTGGCGTCCCAACAAAATAATTGCATCAAGCGATGACAGCGAATGCAGGCTGCGCCCCGCTGCCAAGCAAACTGCGGTGAGGTTCATTACAATTGTAATCTGAACCAACAACAGGAAAGAAAAACCCCAAATCACAAAATTTTATGGGTACGAGGAGACGGATGTTGACATTTGATAGCCAGCAGTTACTCGAGCTTGGAAAGCCGATCATAACAAAACGAAGTGAGGGAAAACCGCAGTCTGGACGGATGCTCATGCTCAGCTATTCTTTCATATTTTCTTAACCGGTGCTGAGATGGGATTTGGCTTAACAAACAAACTCCTGGCATGCGGCTTTAACACGAACTGAAGGTGTCGTTGCAGCCCAAATAAGAAAAGGAGCAGGAGGTGGCAGCCTTCTACGCTATCTGTTTTCATGTAGCATGTGTCAAGATATATCAATAGACGAGTTTTATCCTTCTGACAGCGGGTCAGGACACTTCCTATGTGGTGCACCGCAGTTTAGGATTTCATTCAAATCCCCCTTTTATTATAGGGAACAGCTATTGTGTTGATGATCTGGGCTTTGGCGTGGCGCTGAGACGGGAGTGTGTGAATGCGTATGTGTGTGTTTCGGGCCTGGGTGGGGTTGGCAAGTCGTTGTGTGGACTGTGTGTCTGTGGGGAGGAGAGCTAAGCTTGATTTGATGACATCTTCATTGTGAGCGTAACTACCCACCCCTCACCCTACCTCCACACACACCCTCCACGCACACACACACACACACACACACACACACACACAGGCAGAGATTTTACTCACATGCCACCCATGTGTGAGAGAAAAATGAAAGCATCCTCTATCTCCCACGTAAAACAAAAAAGAAGTGCGATGTCGCTTGACACGGACACGTTGTCCAATAAGGTCGCTCCTTCCTGACATCATATCCCATCGTTGTCACTCTTTCTGGGAGTCTGGGTTACCTCAGCAACACACGCATAAGAAGGATTGAGTCATTGGTTTGTTGGGCCCCCTGAAGTTTGACAAGCATGTGTTTTTTTTTTTAGCTAAACAAACATGTCGATTAGCATGCGGAGAGGCAGGGGCGGGGGAGTGATCTGGTATGAGGTAACATATCGGTGAACGGCTTTAAATTCGCATTTTTTCGCTTTTTAAAGTTCTTAATCAGCTGGGGCGTGACAGCACTCCTGAGTATAAGCATGCACAGAGAGCCGTCGCAGCGCGCAACACTTCCACTTTCACGGCACCTCTTCCTCTGACGAGCCAAAAGTTTGCTCTTCCCATGGCGCTTTGTGCCCGGGCGATATCCCAGCCGCACCGCTTCCCTCTGTACTCCCACAACTTCATCAAAGAGGAATGAGCGGAGCAAGGAGGGGCGGGAAAAAACAAAAAAAAAAGAAAGAAAAGAAAGAAGAGGGAGAGAAAGAGCTGTGTTTTCCTAATCACATCCCCATGGGGTTTCAGCTGCGGAGGTGAGGGCGAAGTAAACAATTTTGTTTATCGTGTTTTTGTTGTGTTGTTCTTTCATTTCGTGGCCTCTTTTGTTTCAAGCTTTTCATTTTTTTTTTTTTTTTTTTTTTTTTTTTTGCTGAGGAATAGAGGGGGGTGATTAATGCAGATCCCCTCCCTGTTTACTCCCCACTCTTGCCCCACTCTCTTCTGTTTTGGGAAGATTCCCCCCTGGTAATTAATTCACAGCAGAATTAATTAGAATGAGGGAGGGTGATGGTAGTGGAAGTGGTGGGGGGGGGGGGGTGGGGGGGGGGGGGGCATCTCGAGAGGCAGGAGAGCAAAGATATTTAGAGAACGAAGGGGGACATTAAAGAAAAGTGACGATGGGAGAGGTTGAAAAACAGGGAGAGAAGATGAAAATGAGATTGGAAAAAAAAAAAAAAAAGAACATTTTGCTCCTTCTTCATGCTTTACACTAGACCCCCCCCCCCCACCTTCCTCCCCATAACTGCGTCCAACAAGGCTGACAGAAATTAAGAATCCAAATTAGGTTTGCCCCGAGCCCGGGGGCACTCTGCTGAGCCCCTCTGCAGAGCAAGATGGGGGCGATGAGGACAAAGATAAGAGATTTAGATATTTTGACAGATGGATAGAGTGGCTGACTAATGGAAAAGGATGCATGGATGTATGGATGATGTCTGAAAGATGAGAGGAGGAGGAAAGAACGAATGACGGGAAGGAAAAAAAAAAAAGGGCCGGGGAATTGTTAGAAAAAGGGCGAACGTTGAGGGGATTGAGGAAAGTGTTGTTCCTCGATCGCTGCGTAATCCTGATTGGTTTCCAAGAGCAAAGTGAAAAGAGGTCTAACATCCAAGTGTTGTACTGCTACCAAAATAAAGACAGAAGTATTCCTTTCCCTAATTCTTAAAGAAATACTCCTTCCTAAACTCAATCAAGCACTTTTCCATTTTGATTCCGCATCGAATGCCAGTTTATATGAATGTGGATGACTTGATTGAGGCCGTAACAAATCTTTGGAGCTGGCATGGCATGCCTCTTAGCTAATTGGCTAACCGTGTTAAGGAATTGCAATGTGCTTATTCATTCTCAGGTACAGGCTCCATCCTATTTTCACCAATGGGCCAGCGTCTACGTACCTACCTCCCTTCAGGCTTCCCTCTTGCCCCTTCACCACAATCTCACCTCTGTTTCCTACTCTTCTCCGCAACCACGACTCTTTATTCTTAGTCGCTGTTTTTACTTTCACAAACATCCCTGTTCCTTACTCACTGCTCTCTTTTTCACCCCGGTTCTTCCATTGTGTTCATTATTCAAGCTCTCCTGCTGATACAGCCAAGGTAGACGGCACATTTGCTACGTTTGCTTAACTCCTGCAGCACTTTGACTCCATCCTCATGAGGAATGTTTCGGAAAACAGCTTCATTCGTGGTTTAGCTCTTTCTTCAGCTGTTCTGGAAAGTAATTTATGATACACCAACTTCATCACTTTTTAAAACTTTTAAGACAGAGTCTCTGCATTAGTGGTGGAGGAAGTATTCCAATTCTTTACTTAAGTAAAACTAGAAATACCACTCTAAAAAAAGTCCTTGAAAACTTTACAACTGCAACTCAAAAATCCCACTCAAAACTCTGGTAATCTCCTCATCAGTACACTGTCTGTGTGGATTGATCACATTTAATTGACAGTTGTCTAAAAATATGAGGTACCTCGTGGCTGTCATCAGATTTTGATCCAAACGTTGATTGGATGTTGATTCCTGATCGGTGCCTGGAAGTCTGAGACGTTGCGTTTACCCAACTGAGCCACTTCAAAACAAAAGTGCACGGACAAACAGAACTAAGGGCTCTATTTTTATGAATCTAGTGGTGCAGAGATCGGTCAAGCACACTCTTGGTAAATGCATGTAGATGTTTGCCTGAAGCACCCGAGGCACACTTGGATACAGGGTAGGATTATCTATAGGTGGGTGCCTGTGGAGATACCCATTGGCGTCTTTGCGAACATGCGCACCAAAGGTTGGGCAAGCACACCTCCGAACTCTCAACATGTAGCCAGGAAACAGATTGGTTGACCCAACATCCATTTGACGCACAGAAACTGTAGCAGCTGAAGCTGATGGGAATTTCAGTCATATCACCAAAAGACAAAAGGATCCATTGTCTATACCATAAATACCCATACAAAATATGAATCTATCCAGTAGATATTGAGATATTTCACTTCTGTTGGATGTAAAAGTCAGAAGATCACCAAAGTCACCCTACTTTATCCCCGGGCATCATAAATATCCATCAGTTGTTGAGATATTCTATCCTGGGCCAAATTGGTGGACAGACCAATCGACTGACATGTTTCTACCATGGCTTATAAAAAAAACATGAATGCTGAAATCTTTAACGTGAAATAAACAACACTGTTGCAACTTTGTAAGCAATTATTGTGAACATTGTGCTCTCCTGGGTACTTCTAATCTATAACAATGCATCATGCATGTATATCATGAGTTCAGATCTTTTGTAATAAAGCCTTAGTTTGCAAAGTAACTATAGCTGTCAAATCATTGTAATGGAGTAATTAATTTAATATTTCCCTCCAAAATGTAAAGGATTAGAAATATAAAGTAGCATCAAGTACACAACTCAAGAAAAGTACAATTACCCCCATATCTGTATGGTTCTTAAGTTAATGTTAATCACCACTGTTCATCCAAATCCAGGATAGAGGTATCTCCACATTCGGTACCACGTCTGGGAAACTTACACTACCTGTTCATTTTGATAGCCTCCAGATGTGTCCAATCTTTCACTTTAAGACACAACTGGCCTGGTCTTTTTCAAGTGCAGCAGTTTTCAAGTGCTGATCCACATTAATTTTCCCATTCAGGGCATGATAGAAGGGAGCGGTGCACCCTGGTCAGCAACTGTAAATCACCTCTCGCAGATACTTTTCTAATCTTCATTACTCTGTATGTTCTTCTATGACTTTACTGGTTTTCTTTTCTTATTTTACAGTAAGAGTAGCTGTAATTTTGGTAACAACCAGCAAGGGACCAAGTAAAAGAATAGAGAAGCACAAGCCTGTGGTATGTAGAGGCTGAACTTATTAAAACTGGATACAAATTCAACATCCAGCCAGTCACCTCTCATTTTCTTTCTCCACAGCCATGTGAAACTTTGGCTTAATGGAACTACAGCATGTTCTCTGCTCACCATCGACTGTCTGGTAAGGTCTGACGGAGCGAGCTGCCTCGTTAGTTTATATTAGATTCTAGAGAGGTTTGCTAGAACAATTACACCATGACCGATGGTGGGAATATGGCCCTGTTTTTGCACGTTGATGTCTCCTTATTCTTGAGGGAGGAAACATTTGGAAAGCATTTAGAAGATGCTTTCTTTCTTTCTGTCCACCTTCTGTGTTTGATCTTCTTCATCACAAGTGGGCTTGAGTTTCCAAACCTCGTCTGCAATCCCCCGATGTGTTTCCCACCTCTTAACTTTACCTTGCGGCCATGTAAACAGTCCTCTAATCAGTATCGGTGTGTTTGCACGGCCTGTGTGTGTGTGTGCGCGCGCCCAGATAGCATGGGTGTAAAGCGATAAGGCTAAGTGAATGATTCCCTCCAGTAAACAGAGGGGAGCGGGAGACAGAGCAGAGGGCAGGCAACCTGCCATGGGAATCTGGATAATCCATTCTGCTCACTTTATTAACATCATTATGGAGGAAACAGAGAGGGCAGAGAGTGAGAGAGAGAAGGAAAGAGGAACAGCAAGACGGAGGGAGAAGCTGTGGGTGGAAGAAATGTGGTGAAAACAAATAAGGGTTCACAGGTCAGGAGACACACGGGAACATGTCGGCTAATTCGAGCTTCATACACCTCCTGCATGCATTTCTCTTGCATATTAAATGTGTTGGTACAGATGTTTTAGAGCGTTGGAGATTTAACCTTGCGACATGAGGTGAAATGAAAATCTGAGCTACCTTTTGCATCCATTTGTGGACTCAAATAACGTCAAGTGGAGAATCTGACCCCCCTCTCATCCTGTCAGGCGCTGGCATAGCCTCGAGCCTGCTGCAAATCACCCAAGAAAAAGCAGGTATAGAAGCTGGATGGATGAGGAATTTCCAGTTTTATTGTGCTTTTACTGTTATTTGATGCTTTTTTTGAGTCTTTTAAAACATATCCACAGTCAGACTCATCGATATAGACCTAACTCTGGCTCCATAGCTCCACATCTGTATTATCTAATAAGCTAAAGGACAAAAAAATAAGCCTGAATGTCAAACCACAAACCTTTTTAAGATATTGCTTGTGTGTTCAGGCATGCTGGTAAAAGTTGTGGCAGGTTTTGAGGCCAATCATTTCCAAGATTTGGTTTGGTGAGGTTTGACTGGCTGGTGATAAAACTAGAGAAGAGGCCCAGGCTTGAATTAGGAGTTAGGTCATGGATGTTGTTTGGGCCGACATCAGCCCTGTGTGAAAAAAAAACGCATCTCCATCATTCATTTCAATAAGCAATGAGGACTGCATGCCAACACAGAGGGATCAGGCAAACAAATGTACCATTGTCCGACACAAATCCGCAACGTCATCCGGCCAAGCGCTGTGCTGGCCAATGAAATTCGTGTAAGCGCACATTCCTGGTGGGATACTTTGTTAGTCTTGGAAGGAACATTTTAAAAAAATATAACGTCACAATGCAAAAATACTCATACATACACTCGTATATAATTAAAATTCAAATGTAGCATGTTGCTGCAGTTCACTGAGAACTGTCAGATTATTTCTTTTTTCTTATTCAATCAACACCAGCTCAAAAAACTAACAACTAACTAAATTAACAATCACAAGTGATTTTCATTAAAAAGAAAAAAACACACACAACTTCATCAAAAAGAAAAAAAAAATTCATGGCAAGAATGTTGAATGACCAGATATTTAATTTAGAAGACCAAACAACAGTGCAGCTACTGTACATGAGAAAATCATACAATCTTATGGAGACACGTTGTCAGAGACGGTTTTAGATTTAGAGTGGAAACCCATAAGAAATCAACATCACCATGCATATTTCTGGCTCTTATTATTGATGACAACTTTAATTTATAAATGACGGGTACTCTGGTAAAATGCAGAATGAGAGCTGTAGGGGTGGAAGGTTAAAATATCAAAAGTAATCAGTGAACCCCTATCACTATTAGATTTTTAGACACATTACTATTAATTTCTCGGTTTTACCACATTGAATCTATAATAATGCAGAATGCTTTATTATGTGATCTTTTCTGTATAAGTAATATATTGTAGTAACAAATTTGACAACACTGTAAGTTATCCCACCCTAAATAAGTACAAAAACTGAGATGTCAATCAAGAGCAGGTCCAACACTCTCCTTAAAAAAAAGGATATCCAATTAGACGTCGTTAGTGAAAACACCTGTTGACGCTTCATCCACCTGACACTGAGTATAATCTAATTAGAGTGCAACTGAGAACACCTTCAATTAGCATAGCAAAGTGACACATAACCACAGATGTCAGGGAAATGTAGCATAAGGTGCAATATCTCCCTCTGAAAAGTAGTGGAGCACAAGTATAAAATAGCACACGGCCGACTGAAAGAACTTTATTCAAAGCTACTGAACGAGGTCGTAGAGTTCATACAAGGCCTACGATCAGAGGATCAGTTGTATTTCCTTCCCTGGCTGTGGAAGTTTGTGGAGGTCAAGCGACTTAAAGAAAAAAACTAACTTCCATCAACTTCTAACATTGGCAGGGGGTCCCAGTTTCTCCAAAAGAGCTGTCCCTGCGCCCATTAGTGGCAGACTGCGGTCGGACTGGCAGCTCCCGAGTGTGAAAGTAACTGTTTGAACGTGAAGCCGAGCGTCTCTGAAAATGATCCTGCATGCTGCGTCTTCCTTGGGTAAATAATTTTAGAGAAGCAAACACTGAGAGGAGAGGAGGAAAAGCTGGAAACAGAAGAAAAAGAACTGATGTTTGCTACATTAGTCTTTTTTTTTTTTTTTTCTTTTTCTTTTTGTGACTGAATCAATGGTAAGGAGTTAATTTGTTTGTAGCCCAAAGCGGCTGTAAAGCCAGAGCCATGCAGATTATTGTGTTGGAATATGGTCTTTCATGATGTTATCAATTCTGTCCTCTTAACTACTTGAGGGCTCTTTTTTTTTTTTTTCTTTCTTCGTCACTGGCACGCGGGCGTATTCTTTAATGCCCTTTCTCTCTTTTGCTCACATCCAAGAGAGCGCTCGTTTTACAATGTTTGTCTTGAGCTGATTTAATTAATCTGCTTATCCTCTGTTTATTGTCAATTATGTCAAACTTATTGCCTTTTCTGGAAAATGCAGCTCAGAAAAAGTGAGCAGACCCAGCGTGTTGAGAGGAGCGAAGAGGACAGCCAGGGAAATTTCCAAATAAAAGCGGGCCATGCACAAGTATTAGAATTAGGAGTGTCACACAAACAACTTTCTCATTGTGGAAAAAGTAATGAGCTCAATTCTGATTCCTCTCACATCAAGAGTCGCTTTTTTTCTTCTTCTTCTTCTTCGGTCGCGCGGGTTTTGAGGTTAGCGTCCGTTGTGATGGCTTTTATGAGTGTGGCGACACACTGGAGACGGAGCGCGCACACACACACGCGCGTTGCATTTGCACGTACGCATGCACAAACTTTTTACACTCGCACTAAAAAACACAGTAAAAGTCTAAGACACACCTACACACGCCCTCACACACACCTCCAGCCAGACTGTTGGACAAGCCTCATTTAGCCTGGTGTGTAACTGTCTCTGTGTAACGAATGGCTTGTGTCCTCCAGTCACGAGTCCAGCCAGACCAACAGCGAGTCCCACTACACTGACCAGACACACGCATACGCACACACACACGGCCCTCAACACTACCCAGATATCCTGCTTCCAGCTCCATCTATCACCTCCACGTCCACGCTACACTTCATATCAGGGGCCACCTCAGTCCCTCCAGTCGCAGACCCCTGAGTTCTGTTTTTGGGCCGCGCCGGTGCCACGCCTCCCCCTTCCCCTTTTTTTGGGGGGTGGAACTCCCCCTGTTTAAGATGCACCATCACGTCCCCAGCTACCGCCACCACTTTCTCATTCTGTCCACAGCTACCGGCAGCGGGAAATTATGACAAATGGCCCGTTTTTTTATGGCTGTTTTTTCTTCCTATTTCCCAGTTTGTTCTTCGTGTCGAGAGAGAGAGAGAAAAAAAAAAAAAAGATCATGAAAAAGACTGAAAAGATTAAAATTTTCCATTTTTGGTGATGACTCAACACAGCGCAGTGTTTTGTGGTTTGACCTTTTATGAGGTGTGCATGTGTGTATAAATGTGTACAGTATGGGTGTTTCTAACTCATGTGTATAAATTGGAATATGTGTCTCTGTGTATGCGTGTAGCCTACACACACACACGCACACACATGTGTCTGCGTGCAGAGGATGAACAGAAGGAGGATGAGAGACTCTGGCGGCTTTTGTAAATGTTTCTGTCTCCTGGTTACTGCGACTGGAGTTGTAGTCCATTCACTTCTCTATTGTATGGAAGGCAAAATGCTACAGAGCAAATGGCAGTTGGAGGAAAAGTGTTTTGACCGTTGTACCCAATAATCCTGGAAGGTGACATCAGTAAAGGTTGGCACGGAGGCCCAGTGGTTAGCGCCGTCGCCTCGCGGCAATAAGGTCCTGGGTGTTTCTCTGGATGTGGCACTTTGTGTGGCGCGTTTCCTCAACATGCAGGTTAGATCACTTTAAGACTGAATACGTGTGAATGTGTGTGTGTGTGTGTGTGATCGAATGATATTAAGGTGTGCCTGATCTGCAGTCCAGGGGTTTGACACCGTGGGGGGCCCCCCGTTGATGAAATCTAGCCAACTGCAGATAGAAATGGATAAGATCATTGAGTGAGAAATTCGCTGTAGGGGGCATTATTTACACACTCTATCCACGCAGGGTTTTCTACCCTGTTGCCTCCAACTTCCCTTCAACTACAGTGTGCACAGCAGACACATGGTATGTATTTAGCCCAGAAACACAGCATGCTGGAATAAACTACTCGATCCCAGGTGGTAATTTGATTAAACACAAATTTGTGTGTGTGTGTCATTTCTGACACTTCACTAAAAACCTAGAAGGTTATTGCATTACTATGACAACCAAGAACTGTGAGCTGTCATGATATTAGCTGCGGGACAACTGCATATTTAGCAATATTTGATATTGTTTATTTCTTCTGCTTGGATATGTTTGAAAACATAAGAATAAAAAAAAATGTCAGTAATAAAATATCGGGACACCCTGTGGCCCATCTTGAGGCCTCTGAATAGTGGGTGCCATGGCACAGCTCTACAAGACAGAGTCACAACAAGGGGTTATAATGCTCATCACGTCTCTGTTGGTTTGCGCTTTAGCAGTGCGAATTTCAAAACAAAACCAACTGATAACCAGTGAACCAGAGGCTTTTTGGGGGTCAGGTGCCCAGTCCTGTTGCCTGGTTGATAATCCAGCCTTGGAACAGACTTGTTGACTAGTGTCGTCATGACGAGGCAAGTCTACACTTTTACCAACTCAGCATGTCTATGATCACAACAAGACTAGCCTATTATTTTGGTGAATTCACCTTTTTCTGGAGGTCAGTCAGTGCAAAGTCATACCCAGGAACAGCACCTCCCTGTTGACAGGTACATTTCGTACCAAGTTTGAAGTACAAGGCGAGACATCAAATCGTTTTCAGTAGCAAACTATCTTCATTTCTTCCAACTTTGCTAACTCTATCTCACTACTAACTCATATCTCTTAGCGTGCAGTGTCATAGTTGACATCGAGCCAGCTCTCAGGTTGGGCTTAGCTCCTTATCATCTGTGTGAAAACAGTCTGTATTGATCACCACCTACTGACAGACTGGCAAATATTGACCCATTGTGACTTCCCACCGGACCCGCAGATTAGAGGCAGGCCACAGTGTCTGTTCAGTGGGAAAGCACATATATTTGCAAAGGCAGCTCACACATGACAGCAATTCCAATGAAAACTGCAACTGTATGTAAACAGCAGGGAGACCTTGGGTTATTAGGTTTTATACTTTTTTGGTGTGCACTCTTTCCTGCGTATGTCATGTGACTGGGCTGCAGAGCTGTTCAGAATATCCACAACAGCACTTGAAGGTGTTGTACTTTTTGTCGTTGAGTCTTTCCTGTTGTCTTCTCGGAGAAACCTTGATTATTGATAGGGTTTTGGGGGGAAATGGAGACATTGGAGGGACAAGTGGAGGGTGGAGCTGCTGTAACCATGACAATCAATCGCAGTTGAGAGATTCCCAGACGCAGTCCAGACACTTCCTTACTAGTCTGTGGTCACACGTTGTACTGTAGTGGTCAAGCATGAACACACCCACATCAGGAACACCACACCCAACACAACAGAAAGTATGGCGTCAATAGTTTTGGAAAGGTTACTTTTGAAATGTAATAGGTTATATTTAACTAGTCACCCTGTTAAAATCTAATACGTAATATAACTATTTTTAACTGCTTCATCAAAGTGACGCAACGTATTAACCTCACAACAATATTGAACTTTATTAAAAGTTGGTTGTGGAAGGTTGTGATGTCTAAGTACAACCACAAACAAAGTTGGTTTTATAGACAAACAAAGCAAAAATGTAACCACAGCTCCACATTCAGGTCAACTGCACCATGGTGACGGGACCATCAGTATGGTTGAATACTGTTCGCAGTCTTGACACCTGTAGATGTTTCCTCGGGTTTGACATCAAGTGTTTTGATGTTGCTGGCATCTTCACTGATGTTAAACAAGCTTTACGTTGCATAGGAATGTTTCTGATTTCCTGAGAAACATCAAATAATGTGGAATTTTCAGCTCTGAAAGAAGCTCTGCATTTGTGTTGATCGACACGACCACCCACATTGACGTGGTTTAGCTAGCACTAGGGATGGTAGATTCAGGATGACTCTTTATGAATGGGTATATTCTCTTCCATCTACGGTCAGTACTTAGAATGTTGCTGACCAAAGAAAAGATGTATGTAGGTTAGTTAGAAGGAGGAGAGCTTTGGATAAATAACATTTCTTTTAAGTTTGAGCCAAGGAGAAACTACAATCTCTGTGATCTCTCTGGACCCAGTCAGACTGACACGTCAGTGTCAGATAGCCTTTAACCTGGATTATGCAGATTTCAATCTAAAACAGTAAAATAGTTTTAGGTCAATGTGCTCTGTGGAAACACGTAGGACAGCCTTGATATTCATAGTTTACCAACTGAGGTGGACGTAAACAGGAGAGCTGAGGCTTGGAACCACCCACGCAGACGCTGGAAAGTAGAATGAAGATGTTGAAAGTTGAAAGAAACCTTCTTCTCTGGGCTTTACTGATTAAAATTAGTAGTACTGAAAACTGTACATGTCCACAAAGTGATGACCCACCATGCTGTGGGAATCCAGAAGTTAATGTTTACCCTCCAGAGGCATCATGGTTCCAATTCAAAATCTGTGATGGGAGGTGCCATCACCCACAGCCCCTTCCCCCCCCCCAACATCCAGGCCAGCTTTCTAGGCACTCAGCCCAAACAGCAGAGGGAAGACTGGAATAGTTACATCAGGTTTTGTGTGTTACTGTGAAAGTCTCAGTGACTCAGTCCAATCTTTAAAAAAGCCTCTAATTAAAAAGTTTAATAGACGATTAAACCACATCATCCAGTCTGTGTTTCTTGTTTCTGATTCATTCCTGCGCAGCAATCAGAGTAGTCGGTCCCAAGCCTGCGGTTTAACACACAGCCACACACATACCCTCACACACATACCAAAAAATGATTTTATTCTCGTTTTATTTCTTTTGTTTTATGTCCTTCCTTTTTGTATTGTCTCCAGTCTCTTCAACCCCTCCGCTGGGTCCAAGGATGTCTCTTGTAGGCAGCACATGTGTAGGATTATCAGATGCATGTAAGGAGGGGGGGGGGGGGATAGTGTTTCTCTTGCTAATTTTCCAGTGTTTTACCGTCTCGCATCATGCAATGATCTCCTTCTCTCTCTGGTCTGGGTCATGCTTAGGTGTCCGGTTTCTCCTTTCTATGGGACTGCTGCCGGAAGGACTCCTGGGTTAAAACCAATAATCTCTGTCCTGTTCCGCAACACTTCCACTGAGGTGTTCTTCCTTCCCTTAAATTAAAGTGGAGTCTTTACAGGTGACCTTCCACAATGGTTCGAACAGTGGCTTCACTGTCACACCGGACGTTTACATCTGCAGTGTTCATGGATTTGGAGGAGGATCGGGAAAATAACTGTTCAAAAAGGTTTGAGATTAAGATAAAGTATCTGAATTTGTGCATATATAAAAAAAGTATAGTGGAATGGGCCAATGACACTTACATTTTGTTAACTAATTAGTTCATTATACTTGGCTGTTTACCACTAGTACATAATTGTAAAGAGCTAAAAGTATTAAAAATGTTAAAATATGAATTTTTACCATTTCACGCCTCATTTCCAGAGGCTTTAAGAATCCTGTCATCATCAATTTTCTCCACTGATAATGATTGATGATTAATTTTTAAATGTAATTAATACATTGATAATTGATACAGTAATGGTTGATAAGTAAATAGTAGCACTGAATAAAGAAATTATATGCAAAAAACAAAACAATAAGGCTGGAAAGATTTCTAGTTTTTCTTAAGTAAAGCTTGGTCAGAATGGCTTAGTATAACTCAAAATATCTACATCATAGTTTAATCGTTTTCCCATTTTCTCCAAAAAGGCCCAGTTCTCTTTACAGTGCTGCCTCGGCAACTGACCTACAGAGAGAGGAGACATACATGTTAGCATCCCATTTCACAGCCACCCTGAACAACAAGTGGAGACACCAATGCAGCAAAAAAAAAAAAAGACATGATCCCTCACTGGCTTCCCACTAACAAATCCCCCCTGGAAATAATACCTGAGGGGCCAGATCCATGAAACTAATAATATCCACTAATGAACAGTGTTCAGCAGCAATTTAGGCTTCAGCACGCAGACTGGAGGAGCCACAGCCGCCCATCGTGTCTTTTAATTTCACCAGTTTTTAGACCTACAATGACAATTTCACCTGTTGTGAACAGTGTTGGGCAAGTCACTCTAAAAAAGTAACTAATTACAGTAACTAGTCACTTCTCCCAGAAAATAACTAAAGTAGTTACTGCGCTACAAATAGTTACTTTGGAAAGTAACTATTGTATTACTTTCAAGTAATTTTTAAATGCTCAAATGTATCACAGAATTTGGACCCCACCTCCATCCCTCATTGACTGAATGTAAAATGTGCGTCTTCAATTATTTATGATAAATCTGAATATTATAATGAAATGGACACTTAATACAATACATAACAGAAGTCCACAGTACACAATATTCTCAGTCTTAACTGACACCGGAGAAAGTATTGTATTTATGACTCTCTTTGTGCATTTGAAACTGTGAAATATAAACCTCAAAACAAACACAAAATGCAACATGAGATAGGATCTGATTATTCTGGGTTAGCTCAAGCGGACAAAATAGATCGTCTGGATATGTCGACCTTACACAAACACGCATTAAAAAGACACACCTTGTCCAAGGGCTGCACACACACGACACACGTACCTCACCCCAGGGCAGTGTCCCTGTTTGTAATAAAGAAGAAACCAGGATTTCTCTGTAATTACCTTCAAAGTAAGGAAGCTTTGACCGACCGGAACCAAGTTGGAACAAAGCCAAAATGCCCCGTCCCTAGCACAGTCCTGAGTCCTGTACCATCTCTCTGGGGCTGTAACATGACCCTGGAGGAGTTCATTAGAAACAGGAGATAAAGATCAACAGGATCATTAAAAAGAAGAACATGTTACATCCTCCTCCAACTGGTTTTCAGTTGTTTCCACTACGGCCCCCTCCTTCTTTCAAGCTTGATCACATTATTACAATGTCTCGGGCCAGATGAAATCAATGATGCATTTTTCTGAAGAACATAGACAGCTAACAGGAACAATTCAGCAACACTGCGCCTAGTGTCTCATTTTCTTTTCACTTCTACCTCCCTGCCTCCTGATTTTTCACTTTTCTCCCCCCCTCCTTCCATCTAATTCCATTTATCTCTGTGCTGATTTTCAAGTCTTCCCTCCTCTTGACTTATTCCCAAAACCTCAATGTTTTAACTTTTAAATCCAGCCAACCACAGACGCTTGGCCTGTGGCTTTTTCTTGTTGAATAATCAAATATACAGTACGGGAGTTGGCATCGGGGTTTGAGAAAATGAACTCCCCTGCGCTGCAGTCGTGTCGTCGTGAGATCTGTGATACAGTGGAATTTCATTGTTGTGAGAGCAATCTATTCAAATGCTAAATACACATCGCACGCATCATTCTGCGCCTCGAATTACCAGCCTCTGTCCACGCAAGAGATTTAACTGTTGATTAAGATTTAGAAGACTACATCAGTAGTGCATTATGGTGGCATTTATAGTGAATTATAATGCACTACTACACTCAATCACAAACAATTCTTTCTGATGGAGTATATTACAGTATATAGTAGTATATAACAGCCATAAAATATTATAGATAGTGATATCAATTAAAATGAATGATAACTTGTAGTGTCTTATGGATGCTCTTGACTAGTTATAAACTAAAGGGTTGACTGATGGGGCTTATAGCATATTATGACTACCTACACACACCTCAACAGTCAATTAAGAATTGATAGTACGCTACAACAGTCTGTGAGTTATCATAAGTTATCATTATATGTGTTGGGGAAAGTGAGGTATTTATTGATGTATCTACAGTATAATAACACATTCTTCATCATAACGTTTCATTGTTGATAGTAAAGTGTTATATATTTTCATGCATTAAAAGAATCTGTACTGCATCAGAGGTGTTCTTATGTAAGAAGCCAAATTACAGAGCATCAAAAGTATAAAAAAAGTATAAAAGCTATGATCTTTTTAAAGTAATTACTCTGTGGTTAAAGGAAAACCCATGTTAAGTGAAAACTCAATATTATACAGTAACTGTAAGACTAAAAACAAATTCCAGCCGATATAACAAAGAGAGTTAAAGAAACATATTCACAGTTGAAAGCGCTGCACAATCTAGGGAAAAAACTCAGGATTACGACATTGCAGCAATTCCTTACCTGACCGTAAAAACACATCACTCCAGAAACACGAGATAAAGGATATCATATGTCTGTGTCTATCTAGCGTCAGTGTAATTCATAAAGATAAACTGTGTTTCGTTACGTTTTGTATTTTGTGTTTGAAGTTTTATTCATTGTGAGTTAACCAAAGGAATGATGTGAACAGTTTCCAAAAGATTTCTCACTACTGGTTGGTTGATCAGATACACACCACCTTAAATATTGACTTAAAAAACTTAAGTCTGCTGTGCGTGTGATGGTACTTTAGCAGGTTTTTTCTGCCGTTACCAAAGTAACCACCAGCTTCCTGCTTCTGTTTGGTGCTAAGAAAAGTGCACCTACCGTTAAAATACACTGTTTATGTAGAAAATTAAAGTGGGGGGGGGGGGGGGGGGGGGGGGGTCACAAAAGGGCATAAATGGAAAAAGACATAAACAGGCATGCGACCTTGTAGAGTATCATGTTTCAGATGGCGAGACAACAGGAACAAAACGTTGATGTCAGAAAATAAAGATGTGTGGGGTAAATACCTCAAGGGAGTGAACAAGGTTCATTGGGTAATGTTTGGGATCACAGTTCAGCTGGACCCTCCACAGTGTGTATGTGTGTGTGTGTGTGTGTGTGAGGGAGTATTTTTGTCCAAGTGTGTGCCAAGAGGAACATTAATGTAAGACTTGACCCAGGGAGGTTAACCTCTCACCTTGATGTCATCCAGAGGTCATCCAGCTGCGGCTGAGAATCATGGGAGCTGTCTGGCGGGGGGTTAAAATGTCGTCCCCGGGCTTGTTATTAAAGTGTTTTACCGCAGGCTCGGTAAGAAAATGCTGCCGCTCATTTCCCACGAGGGAAATGTTTGGGAGATTTAGTTTGGAGTTTTTACTTTTTAGCGCACTGGGCTCTCCACTTACATCTTAGACACCTGAAACAGATCTACGAGTGACGCTTCTGTCAAAGCAGGAAAAGCAACAGATGCAACCGATAGCGTTAATGATGACTCCATTCCATGGACGCCTTCCAGCCAGCGAGCGTGCATGATAGCACAACCCTGAAACTGTTACGCCTGATTGGAATGCAGCCATTACTCAACGTTGTCAATAACACCCGAGCTTTTCCTGCTATGACAAGTCAAAATCTTCTGTGGAAAAGGTCACCTGCTACCATTGCGTGCACACTCCGCACGAGCGCAAGTGTTACATTGGCGCATCTTGGATTTTTACAACCCAGTTTACATGATGTGACTCACACTTCATTTGTCGGAGTGTTGAGTAATGGAGCTATGAGTTACGTGTTGCTCCGGTCTTGCAGTTGATTTGTGAAACAGACGGGTCAGTTGACCTTTTCGGCTGTCACCTGACTAGCCAGCATTGGCAGGTACCAATATCAAAACTGTGCCTGGGTTAGGAAAAGAATAAGAGACGCCAGTTCCTGTATCTGTGTCACGCAAGTCTCCTTTAGAAAACCAGCAGCAAGCCGTTAGAGTTTATTTATTCTAATGGGAGATGTGAACATAAAAACAGATTGCGAGAGATAATTTAAGTAAATATTGGATTTGTTCTTCTTCTACAGGCCACATATCTCCTGAATCTTCTGCCACTCAAATGACATTTTACAAACCGATAATTCAAGAAAATAACTCTTTACGTTCTAGATATGTGTCTGTCTCAGCATTCTCGAAAGATCTGGCAACACAGGTATCTCTTCTCTCAGTTGGGGCTGAATCGTCTGTCTGGTTTCACCAAAGATGAATTATGGCGACTTAAGCAAAATTGTAATAACTTGCTCTATTGTCTGGCTGTTTGTTTTACAAACCAACCATAACTCCTGGATTCCACTGGGTACAGCTCTGGCTGGTAACAGGAAGGCTGTTTTGGTCCATCTATACTTGACGTTTTGCCCACCAGACTTTGTTAACTTACTCAGATTTAGTCATTTTTCTTTGGTTTGTGGTTCTACCATGAGTAAATATGCTACATAGTTAACTAGTTTCCCATTTGTCTGTTTTTTTATTTTGAAATATTTATTTTTAAATTGACCAGATTCTGCCATTTTTTTTGTGTGTCTCTACTGCTTGACACAACTGATCGCGCCGTCTGTTCAGCCCTACCTGGTGCGATTGACCCTAAAGAAAACCATAAACACAACCTGAGCTGCACAGAATACATCATATATGCTCGACTTAAACGGTTAACTCCATGGCTCTCGAGGACGGGTGACCTGCGCGAGCGTGGTTTCCACGGGAACGCAGCTGCCGAGGCTTCCGTCATGTGAAAGTGAGCGTGGTTTCATCTGACCATGGTTGAAAAAATTGCAAAAATTGCAATCCTCATGATGAAAATGATGAAAATAAAAAATTAGTGTGTTACACGCAGGTGCCTGCTGCAGGTTCGTACTCCGACTGCTCTGCTTGAGTGACTCACTTAAAGTGTCACAGGAGAGCTGCCGTGGCCTGTTAGCCAACAGAAAGTAGGGGCTTTTCAGTGTTTATCTTCATCATTCCTTCTGTCGCAATGACACATATTTGTGAAATAAGCGCAATGAATTTTTTTCTATGTTGTGAATTGGCTTCTGTAGCATGAGAAATGCAAGATTATTTTTTTTTATTGTATTTTGTTGTTCATGAACTCAAGAAGCGCTGTTGAAGTGTTGACATGGAGCTGTCTAGGCAGAACACTTTTTCACAATCAGCCAGAATATAGCGATGCCCTTGTGTCTTGAGGAATCTTGCATTGGACATGAGCTTTGACAGCAGCAGTAACTCATAATAATAAATAATCATACATTTGTTTGCCCTAAATCCTTCGTCATGCAGCCACTGTGGGTGTTCCGCCAACGATCGTTTTGCGAGGGCAGAACCACCGCTCTGTAACACAACTTCATTTTACGTCAGCGCCACATTCTCCCAGTTAAATTTTTATTCATATCATATTAATTACTTAAGCTTATAAACCTGATAATAATTCATATTTACTCATACCTATAAAGTCGTGATCCAGGCCCTTCAGAATTTGGATCATGTAGGTCCTGGAAAATAAGGAATAATAATGTGCCAAAGTTATATACTTGGTTGATCCCTTGATGGGGAAGTTCTTGTTTTTTTTTTCTATTTCAGTGTGTCAGATATATATTTAATAGCATTTAGGTAAGTATGTGTATGCATCAGATTATTAGACAGTCAGTGTTAAAGGAGGTGCATTAAAAGAACTGAGACCTCCTTAAGAAACGTGATCACCTTCAAGGTCACATGAGGATAGACGACATAGCAAAACTGTAATCAGAACCAAAAAAAACACGTCTCTTTTAGTCCCAAACGCACCACAATGTTATGTAATGAGTCTCATAAATCTATTAGATTACCTTGATCAGCTGATCTGTTGTTACGGAGCATGTCTGTGCCCTGTGAAGAATGTTCGACTGTCACGCAGCTATGCACGACAAGGAAGCAGAACCTTTGTAAAGCTATTGTTTATCAGTGTGTGACAGGTTTTGTCTATTAAAAGCCATCACCTTTAAGAATAAATTGCCTGGCCTGTCAACAATCACCACCTGGCCTTCAGGATGTTATTTATTTATTTATTTTCAGAAATAAACTGTGTTACATGGTTTTGGCTACCAAAATGAAACCTTCAAACGACTACCCAGCCGTAATTTGAATATATCAATAATATACTGTATAAAGCATTTCATTTTGATTTCACAGAATAGAATTTCTATTCTGGAGGAAACAAATGACCACCGCCATCCCCCTTACTTGCTGTCGTCACGCCTGCCAAGCTTTTCTTTCTCGCACAGCACACAAGTAGTCTACAACGATAACAGTGTCAGATTCATTATTTGATGTTTTTGGTAGATTAAAGCATAAGCAGCTTCTAGATTCTAGGTAGCTAATTAAAATAACATCCTCCATGTTTGGTTTAAAAATGTCCTCTCCAGCTGGTTTTAAGCTGGATGACAAATACGTAAAGTACTCTGTACTTGATAGCTACATACATATTAAAATGCTACTCCCAGTAATCCGCTTGGAAGATGTGGAAATAAGGAAGGAAGGAAGGAAGAAGGAAGTTCAGATCATATCTGTCAGATCATATTTTTAGGTGCTTGAGAAAGGCTTTTTTTTTTCAAATGTGCTTAGCAAAACCAGTGTTCTGGTCGGGATTCCTCAAGTTTAAACTTTGCTAAATCTACATTAGTTAATAGCAGAACAGCCCTGCTACCATTGACCTACACTCCTAGGCCTAGTGTTCGCCATGGAGGTAAAGTCTGGGTAGGTTATCTAAAAAGCTAATTAGCTGGACATGCTAATGTTAGAGAAGGCAAACCAAATGCACTCCGTGCAACTTTGTACAGGGCATCTTTCTTTCAAGAGCCCCAAACAGACCACTAAAACGTGGAGAAATCCAGGCCTCGACGGGCCTGCTGTGCATTATTAATGTTGATCCGACAATCACAACGTCTAATAAAAAGAGGCAGCCTGAATGGATTCATAGCATCTAGGAGGCCTCTAATGGTTACAACCTTCCATGCTATGACTTTTGCATGTAAGCTCCATTTAATCACCATGGGCTACACCTTTGCTAATGCTAATGTTTTTCAGGTAATGCTTGATTTAAATGCTAATGTCCTGCGGTTCAATGCAGTTCAGTATTTCCAGTGCCAATAAATATTAAAGTCACTGTTTTGGCTTGATGAGCACTGACTGCAAAGGTTTCTCCAAAGCAGTATGCATATTCAGGAGTAAAACACAGGAAAGCAAGGAAGAACGCCAAGTCGTTGCTAACCACAAGAGTTGGCACGGGCTATCTGGGTAAATCACTGCTTGCTTCATAAGAATTATAGGTGCGATTAGAACATGGTTTTGGTTTTGGTGCGACTGTTGTCTTGTGCATTTAGTTTTATTTCAGTCCAGATTCTTTATAAAACCTCCGACCTCCTTTGCCACTCACCCTTTTGTATGTATCCCCCCTGCCATTTCAAGCACTGACGTGAACATTTATGTTTGTGTGTGGCCCATTAACCTTCTTTTCTGAGCCGCGTTCCCCTCTAAACGCTTCTGAACATTTTCTCTTTGTTCACAGCCGTCACGTTTCCAACCCAATTGTAATGACCGCTTAACGTCACACAACAAATCAGTGTTGCTTTTCATTCTCACGCCAGCATCACTCTTCTCCCGACCACATAAACACACATTTGCCTCCTTACCTCAAAATGCGTATCAGCCACTAAACTCTTAGACCATGATATCATCAGTGGACATCCACACAGGAAACAGTTACTTATGAGGAAACTATAAAAAAAGAAAGCATGGTAACAAAGCCTGGTAAATAATCACAGGCATTTTATTTGAAGACATACGGCCCATGACATCATTTAACCCGGTCAGTCAATACTCATGCTATGTTTGTAGTTGCTGGTGATGAGGATGAGCTACAGAAGGCTACAGGGGACACATGAGTCACTGTGCTTTTATGGGCAGATGTAGGGAACAGATAAATATGTCAGCGGTGGATTTTGGTTTGTTCTATAGATGATATCACAATGATGAAAACAGTAAAATCACTTGGTACAGTTTTTTTTTTTTTTTTTTTCCACAGTGCCACACACCCGCTATGGTTTGTGTTTCAATCCTGACACTGATAGATACTGATACTTGAGAAAGCCTGCGCTGCAAGTGACTGAATAAGATAAAACTGTGTAATAATGTGAAACTACTGCTGAAAACGGTGCTTGCATTTCTAATAACAAAGCTCATTTTCTCATCTTAATCTATCATGCTATCTCCAGAAAGCACAAAAAAAGCTGATTTCTGGAGATAACGAGATTATTCACCAACTTCTCACCATCTGTTGTAAATGAATGTTTGTGTTGGCTTGGCTCCAGGTTGTGGATTTGATTTTCCCAATGATTAATCATGTTAAAATACACGCTCACATGAAACTTTATTACCTCCCTTAAGGCAAAATTGTCTTGAACAGCTGCCAGTAAAGACAGACATGTAACAAAAACAGACAATAGAACAAGACTGAGAGTCTTCAGCCATGCTACTGTAAGGCTGAGCTTCTGCTTTGAGCTAAATGCTAACAAGCCAGCCCACGGTAACAAAGCTAGCATGCTGATATTGAGCAGGTTAGGTTACATACATACATATCAGTTTAGCATGTTAGCATGCAAACATTTGTGCTAGGTATGAACACAAAGTACAGCTGAGGCTAATCGACATGTCATTAGTAGCAGGTATGTACATATAGATTTAGACCTGATGTGGGCATAGGAGGATAGGTCACAGTTGATTCTAATCTACTAATCTTTTTACTGGCTAAAATGACAGTCATTAGTCATAATAGGCGAGAGTCATTGCATTTTGTTAAGGATGCTGGGGAAGCTGGCAAAACCACAACACTTATTTTTTCTGTCACATTCCTGAGCAAAATACCCCATTCTCTGTACACTTTTCCAGTGTGTGCCACCATTTCCCAGTTGTAGCTGTAGCTGTAGCTGTAGCTGTGTGGAGTGTGTCGGGTCCTGTGCCAAGGCTGCGTTTTCCCATGCATCGTAAACTGCCCTCAGTGCATGACAGTGGCCGTAGGGTGCCCTATAAAGAGACCAGGGGATGTGAGCCTTGTGCCAAAGCACTATGGTATGTGGCATACAGTGGGTTATGTTGGACTATTAAACACATATTGCCCTGTGTACTTTATGTGCACAAAGTTGTTTTGTACAAGATTCCTGAAGACCAACTGGGTGTTTTGTGTGGCAGCGAACAAGCACTAGATCTGGATTGCTCCTCGCTCGTACTTGGCGTTCTGCCGTTGCTGTTGGCTTTGAACTGGTTGTCTTTTCTTTTGTGCATCATATCTCATAATGAGAGATGAGGGGCTTAGCACCACTGGATGTTTTCTCTCTTTATAGGAAACAGTTACTTGGCACTTTATAGCTTGATTTCTTTGGGCATATGGAGGGATGAAGGCGACCGAGCAACTAATCTTAGAGGGATGCAATCAGACCCAAACATTCACCCCCAGAGAGGAAGATTCATAAAATATCAGAGTGCCTCCAGTGAAGACAGAAAACAAGCAGCGGTGCTACTTAGTACACAAAAGCAACACGTACACACAGGTGTGCCAGGTAGGTCATCTGGGATCGGTTAATGCTCCCCAGGATCATTTCTCCACTGCTGCTGTTTAAGCCTCTGCCAGCTGGCCTCTTACCAGTGTGCAGTGGAGACAATCGGCCTCCTTGGCGAGACAGACAGACACACAGGAAGGAATCATTGACACCTGAATCATGAAGGAGAGCATCTGATAAAATATTAAGAGTGGAGATAATAGCTCAAGTAAGGATTTAATCAGAGAACGAGAACGGTACATTCGGGCAGCCACCCTCCACTGGTGTAAGCTGAGATAAAGATGGCAAAACACTGTGAAATCATACAGAACCATGTTTATCTTGGCACAATGCGGCAGTGTTTAAATCGAGGAAAACATGTAATGATAAACTCAGCCCATGCAGAGCAGGTTGTTTGCAATCAGTGGAGAACAACATCATGCAGCGGAAAAAGACATTTTAATAGACGCAACTTAATGGATGCTTCAGTCCAGAATAACTCACAGTAGATGATTGTCTACACATTCAGCTACGGTAGACTGAGAATTTTGAAATTTATTCTCATGCTCGCTTGAGCGCATTTTCCAGATACGACTGATATTCCTTGTTGCCCGCATGCCCTCAATTGCAAACGTGCAAAAATCCATCCATCTTTGCGCTCACCTGACCATTGCTTCAACTCTCTGGAGTCTGGAAATACCTGAGACAGCATGGTGCCTGTCTGCCTCTCCCTGCTTATACCACCAGACACAAGAAATCAAATGCCAACTACCTGCTCTGACTGAGCCTCATTCCAGACCTCTGAAGTGAAACCCTCATCTCCATGACTCAAACACGCCTTGGCATTGTGCTAACCGATGGTTACTCGCCTAGTTGGTAAAGCAAACAAGCCAATCAAGGGCTTTACAGGTATTGATAAAAACTGGGAAAACGTCCATCAATGTTGATGTTGGATATAATCCAAGGTTTCTGTCAGGCATTAAACATATGAAATATTTTTTGCTTCATTAACACATTTTCTGACATCAGACATCATCGGAGCTGTTGGAAACATCAAAACATGACATCGTAGCATCGCCATTAATCTGGGTATCCACAGGAAGATATGGAAAAAAAATACTAGATACAGAAATGAAAGATACATCAACAGGTAGTATTTTTGAAGAAGTGCTTACTCTTGGAAAAACTACAGCATGACTTATGTGAACATATGACAGCACATCATAGGTTACGTTGGGTACAGCCGCCCATCTCAAAGTCTCTGCTTGCTTGTATCATGGAATAAAAGATTACATTTATGTTAAATTGCATTGTGATTTCCGTGACTTTAAGCACTGGCTACTGTATCCTATAGTTGATTTATTGGCCGGTGTGAAGGGCATTTTCCAATCTCAATCACAAAGAACTTTCATGGTGTGTAATCATCCAAATCTCCTCTGGATAAATTTGTCCCCAGGCTCCGTCTGAGCCTTTTTTATTGTATTTTTGGCTGGATACTGTTCTGGATACTGTCTATACAGATAACACTCAAAACTGCAGACGCATGCAGGCATACTGGACAAAGACGTAACATTCCTGATCAAAATAACTACTGGAAAAATCTATTAATACGCTAGATTTACTGCAGATAGATGTGACATCACTTTGAGGTTTCCAGCAGCTACAAATACGGGATTTAAAACATTAACAGTACAGAAAATGTCAGGTGTCGGTATCAATCTGTCATAAAGAAAGAGCACAGTCGAGTTCAGAACTGCTATTTTGGACCAGTGTTCCACAATTATACATAGTTGAATCCATCGCAGACGGACCAGTTTCTACACCCACAGAAAATTCCACAACGTAATGCAGCAAGTGAGCTAGTTGCAACCCGTTTTCTCAACAGGAAGAGCTCTCGCTTTGACGCTTTGACCTGTTACTAAAAGTACGAGTAAACCAGCATGCACAGTGAAACTGAAATCCAGTCATTATTAATCAGGCCGTGACATGTAAAAATATCTGTCTGACTGCCTACACAGTTTCACTTGTGAAAAGATTCTTCTGAATCATGCTGGACTGGCACAAAAAAGCTCGGGAATCCATTCATATATGGCCATAATTGTTTCTCATGTCCCCCTGATGGTGCAGCCCCTTTCTCCATGGATTGATTGGTTGATCTGATCTGTCAGTCCGTCCGTCCAAATGTTTGATTCAGAGAAATTCTCTTATCTGGACAACTACTGGATATATTGCCATTAAGATCTGTTGAATCCATTTGGCTTTATTCCTAATAACACTTACTTCTAAAGAAGAAGAACATTTCTAGCTAATAACAAAGACATGTGTGCCCCCTGTACAGAGAACTCTTTTGATGTTGGACACTCAATTTAGCCAATAAGTCTGCAGTCAAGAATTAAATAAGCAGATCCACTTCCATGAAGTTTACTTTGCATTCATGGTTTAATAGTCGCAACACAACATTTGTTTTAGTGACATCCTCAATAAAAAACTTAAAGTGTGTGAGGAACATTGCAGCCTCTAGGGGCCACATCGAAGCTTTTAGTTGACTAAGAGGCCACATTAAGTTCAGTCAAGGTCTATGATGACATCTGTGATATTAAGTTATTCAAGTAGCTTTTACGAAGGGAACAAAACCTTCTTTTGCACAACAAAGTCAATGTTTCCTGCTGAGAAACATTGACTTTGACAGTCATCAAAGATAATACCTGGAAGGAAATAAGAACATCACATAATGTCGACACCATTTGGCACACGTTCTTGCATTACCTAATATGATTAAGAAGTATATTTGTCACCATTTGATGGTTTTTAAACTCACCACTGGCCTGTCAACACTGCATGTAAAATTACCAATGTCAAGACATGGCGTATGGTTTGGACATCACTGGAAGTAGATCAGAAATTGCAGGGAAAATCAGGAAAATACATTTGTCTGCATCAGTCTCTTGATTCAGGTCTTCAAAATGCATTCGCCAAACACTGATATTACGTATAATTCCCCATGATCCTCACTAGTATTGACCACAGCATTAATTTATTTGTCATAACGTGTGGATATTCTACAGTGTGTAAAGAATGAAGAACATTTCTGCCAAGGCTGACCAAAAATTCATCCATGGAGCTCCTGTAAACCGTGATATTGAGCATGTCCGATGCAAACTTTAGCCAGACTTCACTCACTTTGATACAGGACATGTACATAAAAAGATGTCAAGAAAAATTCAACTTTTCCCAGAACAGTTTGGAAGCAACCTTTGTTCACATATTAGCATTTTCTGGACTGGTTATTGACTGTTGCCCTACTTCCAAGCCACATTAAAATTCCTTTTCTACTTTCTACACAGTCGTTGGTTTCCATTGATTTCGGTATGCCCACAGAGACCTGAGGCTTGCTCGGCAAGTGAACATTAATTTGTTGCAATGTAGCTGTGAACAGGGACCATTTTCAAAACTGTTTTTGACACTGGGTAATGGATTGTTACATAATAAAGTGAACTGCTGCCTAAGGCCATGTTATCAGACGATCCAATTCAAAATCCAAGACAAACTGCACTAGACAGCTCCATTGCTACCATTTCTGCCTGGAAGGTAGGACATCAATCCAAACGTCATGGTTTGGTGTGATTTGTACTTTAAAAAAAAAAAAAAAAAAACATTGCCTGTTTTCTTACCAGCTTTGTTCAAGGGATGAGGGCCCATATACTGATATACTGATACTGTGATAATAAAAAAAATCTTAGCTTCATAATAATACACACATGATAATACTGTGTAAATAATCTAATTTCGATATTGCGATATCCTAATTATTAATTCTTTTGGCCATCATTATTGTGTAGGGAAAATCTGATAATTGCGATGGCCCTACATCACATCATTTCAGTGTGGGTAGTTGGCTATATGCGTATTAACAGTTTTGTTGCCTGGACCAAGAGCTCAAGAACATCAAGCTGGTCTTATTCCAACTGTCCATGGAGACAGGCATATTAAAAATAAGTACAATCTGTCATAGAGTGACACAGACAGTCTGGCTGGGAGAGGAAAAAATTGTCACGTGGCAGACTTTTATCATGACACGAGCATGGATCTCTGAGTGGCGACATGGCAAGAAGTTAAACATTGTTCACTTGCATGTACTACCCATGCCGGCTGAAAATATGCAATTTTTTTTTTCTTTTAGTGAAAGATACATTCATATCGGCATTATATGTAGTTTTGTTTAACGTACAGTATGTGTGCTTCCAGCACCAAATTTGTTGAAAACAGCATGTTTTAGGCGCATTTTATATCTTTTTTTTTTTTTTTTTTTGATTCTCTATTGGCCCGTTAGGGCTACAGAGGTGAACCACAGGCGGCCAAATTACATGACAAAGTTGTTTTGTGAAGCAACCGACAAATATTTTGTTGAGAACGGATTGTTGTGGTGGAACAGATGAGAGAATAAGAGTCAGGCTGGCATTATGCATCGAATGTAACTTCATTAGCTGTTTGTCTATGCAATGGCCGACCGGTTCCTTTTTCGTCAGTAGTTAACAAGCATGGTGGATGATAGAAGGGAGAGAGTGAGCTATGCGTGTCTAATGACCACATTAGCTTATAGCCAACCAGCTGGCACAAACCCGTATGCTGTAATATCTGCAGCCAGTAACCCACTGGCACTACTGACCAACTGTCGTCATTCTCTTTATGAAGTATGGAAGCCGTTGCATCGCAGCAGACAAACAGACCGACCTTGTTGAGCTGTCAGTCACATTAACAAGCCAGTAAAATCCCACCCTCGCTGTTGCAGGGGCGGGACCCTGGGTAGGGGGTTGTTGCCCCGTTAAACTTAATGAGAGCTCATATCTTTTACTGGCAAATTTTCACCTGCATGGCATGGGTCTTGAACACTGGAGCGTGTCTCCTTTCCAAAATGCTGCTGCTACTGCATTTCATTAATAAACGGATGACGCAAGTGTGTTGTGTATGGTGCACGAAGGTGTGAACGGTCGGTTGTTTTCATAATTCCTCGGTCCCCATGGTGTCACTACTTCTGTGCAATGATGCAAGCTACTTCTTTTATATCTCGGGTGGGAAAAAACACATTTCACTCAGTGTTGAATGAATAACAGTGTGAAGCCTAAATGCTTAACACATGTCAGAATGCTACGTCTGGTGTCAGCTTTGGTCCGCTAATGTTGATGGACTTGCGCGCAGTTTATGATACAGGAAAAACAAGCGTGAAAGACTCACATCAACGACAACAACGTTTGAAATTTGTCAATACTAGTGCTACTGATGTATCATAAAAAATAATCTTCCAGTTTGTTTTCCTGACACCTTGGTATTATATATTCTATCTACTTAGGTTCTAAACACAAATGTCAGTTGTACGAGACATTTTTATTTAAATCAGGATCTATCTGATTAAAACATGATTACAATTTTGGACCGGACATTCATTCCATGAATATGTACAATCAGTCAAAACAAGTAGAGGTACTTGACCTAAATTGCACCCAAAGATCTAACAATCTTTGCAAAAGTGGCCCAACAGCAGAGTTACTCTGGGTGCAGAAAGTATCTAACTGGTTGAGTTGAAGTTGGTTGATTTAAAAAGTGCAACAGGGGAGTGTGGGGCAAAAAGTACTGCACTAGGTGGGCACTGTGGGGGATACCCGCTCAGTGTAGCATACACAGATACTGTTACTGTAACCAGGATTGAGGAGCTACTGTCAGACTCTGCTTTTGCTCCAATGAAGCTAGAAGAGCATTATTGAGACCTTTGAGATGATCAGTAGTGGTCAGTAGGTATCTGTGTTTTAGTGGGACTAGCACTTCATTGTGTCTTTGAGGAAGTGCTGGTACCTGGCTGTAGCTCTGCTGTTTATCAGAGGTAATGTCAGCTGTTCATCAGCTCTGAATATCTTCAGAAAGCTCAGAATATAACACTGCTATGGTCCATGTGTTGTGTTCACTGCCACTGAAAAGGAATGAATCTCATTCATGTACAGCGCTGTCTGCTGGCATTCGTCAGCCTTTCTAACGATACCAGCAGCTATGTTTGATGTATGAATGGGCGCTACATGTTCTCCTCTTTATACCTTTATACTACTACAGTTAGGATCAATACACACAATAGTCTTGGCGTCTGGTCTATTTCGTTACAATTAGGAATGACAAGTTCGAGTCATCTAAACTATTACATCGAAGCAGACAAGTTCATATTCTCAAAAGTTTTACCATGATCTGTATGAAGTCAGAATAAATCTGCCTCTGCAGCCAACAAATTGACCTTCAAATGCTGGCCCCACTCTACTGTTTACTAACTACTTTTTGCCTCAGTTGCTTTCCATGTCCCTTGTACTTATGTAGAGAGAACACAGAACAAATACAATAGATTTCATATCTGTAATTCCCTAGCATCCCTTTGATGGCTCTACATGAAAGGCACGGTCACATTAGCCTTCTGTTTTAACCAAATTGCCCAGCACTCCAGTCCAGTCCATAAAAAGGATGTGATGTCACATAAATAAACACTGAGCACTTTCAAGCAGCGTATGACAGCAAGGCTGCAGACGACACACCCTCGCAGTAATTGTGACTTCTGAATTCCCAGACACGGTGCATCAATGTTTGTGTTTGCCAGTGGTATGAATTCGCAGGACAAATTTGTACAAAGGTGAACTCTGACAGGCATATCCTCCAAGAGACTGCACTGAAAGAGAAAACACATGCTTGGATTTGTCAGTCGTACAGGCTTCATTCAAAGTGAATGAGACAGCGGGACTGAAGCGCAATTTGGCTGTTAATTTCTTTCTCAATTTGCTGAATTCATGCTGTTAGAAAGAAGTCTACATTGCCCTGCCTTCGCCATTACCTGTGTATTAGGCTAATCCCATGCTCTGTCATTATCCGTGGAAAAGTTTTTAAAGGGTCATCAAAAATTGATTTTCCATTCGACATTGGATTACGTGATCCGCAGCAGCTTAGCTGAGGTTTCTGAGTCTTTTATGCGCTCGTGTGGACCAGATTTGATACCATATCATTTCGCTGTTGAACGTGGGACAAGATAAATAGTTGTCATCTTCGCAGGATGGATGGTGAAATCTGTGGTTTGGCTGACGATGGCGGTTGCCCTGACAACCAGGAAATGTTAGACAACATTGTGGTTTCTTTCATTGTTGCCACAGAGTTTGTGTACTTGCGTGCGCGCGATTGTGTGGCTGCCCGACTGTGTTTGGGTGTGATGTGTGTGCATGCTATCCATTCCCAGGTATTCATACGCGGGGCGCCACACTGACCAAACAAACCTGTCGAGGGAGAGCTTGTGACGGAACATCCACGTGTAAACCTGATCCTCTGTTTGCAGCAGAAGCCAAACAGGCTGTGTTAACCATCCACTCTGATGTTATCTGAGAGAATCTGATCCCCGTCTGTGGTGGAGGGGGGGAATGCTGCTCGGCTTGACTGAGGTATCCCAACCACACACAGCGAGGACTCCACATCTGACATAGAAGAGGGACATTGCCAGCTACAGTATATCATTTTCTTTATACTGTCATCTTTGTGAAATGAAGGGTAACATAAAGGATTGAGGACAGCGAAGTGGAAATGAGATTCGCTGCTTGAGATCTGGCGTAAATTAGGGGGAAACTGCATTTGGACTCACAGAAGATTACAAGCTCGCCAAAATCAGTCAAAACTTTCTCTGTGTCCAGTCATTTGTTACGGAGGGAATTGAACTGCATTCATTATGAATTTCTGTTTTCTTGGTTGACAGGTTTTCCCTTGACAACAGTGTATTGTTATACGGGGATCTTTGCTTTAAATTTAAAAAATAGCAGGGCAGAATCCCTGAAGTCCTCAGCAAGGCCAATATTCCCATCATCCCCACCCTGATTGTGAAGACACAGCTCTGATCAATTAGCCATGTTAGAATGCCCTGCGTGAGACTTCCAATACAAGTCTTCTTTGGCAAGCTAAAAAATGGCAAGTACAACGTGGTCCCAGAAAGCGCTCAGAGAGACCCTGAAAGGCTTCTTTAAGAGATCTGGTTTCGACCTGAAAAGTTGGAACCCCTAGTTCAGGATTGATCTGCCTGGAGAAGAAAAGTCCAGGAAGATGTAGGTCTTTGTGAGAGCAGGAGCAGTGCCTGTGCTACGTTGAAGAGGCGGCAGTGTAAATCTCAGGAACAGCCTTGTGGCACCACAGAGATCTATATCCTCCCCAACCTGTCCAGTCACAGAGAATTCCACGCTCAGATCAGTCTGCTCAGCCATCTGTGCACTCACTAAAAACAAAGAAAATGAACGGGAACCATCAACAATGATGGACGAACAAGGTATAAGAAAGGCAACATTGCAGTTCAATAACTGTGTTTTGCAAGATGCCTTTGCCTGGTTTAGTCAGTAGGAAACAATAGAAAAAAGCTGGCTTCTTGTGAATGTTATATTTCCACCGAGAAGACAACACAGGAAGTTGTCATGTGGTGTTGCATGCCACGTTAAATTAACAAAGAAAAAGAAATAGACGGTTTCAACCAAACCACACCAGGCTCAGAGGATCGTAGCCGAAGACTGTCACCCAAGGTAGAAATGGTTTTTGTTTGTTTAAGGCTGCTGGTTATGGAGCGTAACTAAACAGTCTCTTAACCACATTCCTTTCTCTCTCTTTCCCCTGATCACACTCTTGATTGGTCCATATCTATCTGGCGAGTGACAATATCCACACGGCAGGAATTCATGCTTACGTTTGAACTGATGCAGATTAACTCAGTTTTGTGTCTACAGGCTTTTCATTTCATTTCATTTTCATCAGTTGTAGGCTGTAACTGAAATCTGAAAAACAAACAAAAAAAAAAAACAATGTGATTATCACATCTGTTTGCTTTTGCAGCTTGTTTCCAAAAAACAGAAAAAGGTCAAATTCAGCACAAGCCACAAACGTACCCAAATCATAAAGTAACATTTATCTTTGTTCTTCATGTTAATGCAGTTAGAGCTGTTGAATAAATAAATATGAAGGAATGGATGAATGAATGAACTGACTTTGACATCACATGTACCGTTACAGTCAAGAGGACACACCATCTCATTTAATGTTTTTTCTTTATTTTTATTACTTTCTACACTCTAGATGAACACTGCAGACATCAAAACTATGAAATAACACATGGAATTATGTGGTGAACAAAAGAAGTGTAAACAACAGATCCTTCAAAGTAGCCAGCTTTTGCTTTGACGACAGTTTTGCAGACTTTTGGCATTCTCTCAATCAGCTTCATAAGATAGTCACCTGGAATGCTTTTAAGTTGACAGGCTGACAACTTAATTAGTCTTTTTTTTGCCTTTTGAGAACATCAGTATTGTTGTTCAGAGGTAGTGTTGGCATACAGTAAATAGCCCGTCTTCAATGACTGTAGTAATCCATATTATAATAAAAAAAAACTGTTGAACTAAGTAAAGAGAGATGACAGGCCATCATTACTCTGAGATATGAAGGTCAGTCAGTCCAGAAAATTTAAAGAACTTTGAATGTGCCTTCCAGTGCAGCCATATAAACAGCAAAAGGTTAGTGGCATCTCAGATTAGAGCCCACATAAATACTTCACAGAGTTCAAGTAGCTGACACATGTCAACATCAACTGTTTGGAGGAGACTGTGTGAATCAGGCTTTCATGGTCGAATTGCTGCAAAGAAACCACAACTGAGGGAGACCAAAAGAAGAGACTGGCTTGGGCCAAGAAATACAAGGAATGGACCAGTGGAAATCTGTCCTGTGGTCTGATCAGTCAAATTTCAAATTTTGTGTTCCAATTTCGGGTTTGGCTATGTCTAGATGCTAAGAAGGTGAACGGATGGATCAGCATGTGTGGTTCCCACCATGAAGCATGGAGGAGGAGGTGTTATGGTGTGGGGTCGGCAATTTATTCAAAATCCAAGGCCTGCGTGGGGACCATAGCACCATTATTTGTTTTTCAGCATGACAATGACACACCTCACACACCTTCAGGCTATATATTAGGCTATTTGAACAAGGAGAGTGATAGAGTGCTGCATGAGATCATCTGGCCTCCATAATCACATAACCTAAACCTAACTGAGATGGATTGGGATGAGCTGGACTGCAGAGTCAAGGAAGCAGCCAAAAAGTGTTTAGCATATATGGCAAAGTCTTCAATGCTGGAAAAGCATTCCAGGTAAAGAGAATTCAAAGGGTGTGCCAAAGCTGTCATCAAGACAAAAAAAAACGAGGATGGGGGCTACTTTGAAGAATCTAAAATATAAAACATATTTGACTTTATTTACACTTGTTTACTACATAGTTCCATGTGTTATTTCATAGTTTTGATGTCTGCAGTAGTCATCTACAGTGTTGAAAGTAAAAAATAAGACTTTTGATTTTATTTTTATATATTCTCATGTTGTTTAGCTTCTTTATAAATTGTAGAGAGATTACACCATCGAATCAAAAATATGCTTACTAAAGAAGTAGGTTTGGATTCAGAAGTGTGAGTAAGTAAAGTATAAATAGTGTCATGTGTGGTATGTAATTCATGATTCATTCAAGATTATTTTTTTGCTTTTTTCCAAGCTTTATTGATAGAGACAGCTGAAGAGTGACAGGGAATGTGTGGAGAGAGAGATGGGGAATGGCATGTGGCAAAGGGCCACAGGTCGGGACTTGAAGCTGGGCCGGCCGTAGCAAGCTAGCTCTACCGACTGAGCTAATCGCCGCCCCTGTAATTCATGATTAACTGAAATTGGTTATTGCTTTCCCCAATTCATTAAGTATTAAGTATAATATTTAGTATTATAAAGAAAAAAAAGAAAAAAAATATTCTATGTAAGCCTCTTTTCTTAACCTAAGGAGAATTCTAATTGGAAATAAAAACCTTTTCAACTGAAAACATTCAGAGAAGGTGCAAGAACTTTTTTTTGTAGAGGTCTAGGTCTTCCATTCAGGCTGCATCAGATCTCAACAAACTCTACAAACATGGCAGAGCAGACTGCATGCAGCTCGTGAGACAATGTACAGTGCTGTTATGGGCTCTTTGCTAACAACAGCACACCAACAGTTATATAGTGACAATGCTAGCATGCTGAATTTGGTTTAGCTATAATGTTCACCGTGTTCATTGTGTTCTTAGTTAGCATGATGACATTTGTTAATACTTAATACCATTGGTTTTGAAGATTTCTGGTCATAAAATACTGCGCAATTTAAGAAAGGGCTCACCAAGCCTATTACAATTCATCCTGTGTGGAACATGAATGTGTGTACCAAATTTCAACAATCCATCCAATAGTTGTCAAGCTATTTCACTCAAAACCACAAATGAAATCGGGATTGACAAAGTCTGCAGGATTCATCTTCTGGCAACCATGCATCACTATACCAAATTTCTTGGCAATCCATCCGGTAGTTGTTGGGATATTTCAGTTTGGATCACAGTGGTTAGTAGAGTGACCACATTGCCATCATTAGAGTCACGTTAGTGCGCCTAAAAAAGGTGGTATTCAGTTGAATTTAATGTCCTCTCTCCATGACTGTGTGCTACAGTACAGAAGGTACAGAAGCCACCATCACGTAGCGTTTCACTACTGTTTTGTGAAGCAGCACCTCCGTTGCTACAGCTGATCCCTTGTTACTGAACCTACGTAATGCCGTGTAATATTATGTCTTTGTACGCTTGCTGCAGCTCAGTGGTTGCATTTGATTCACTTGTTTTCCACAATGCACCGTGCCAGCCGTATGGTTAGCAGCGGAGCACTCTCAAGGGGCATGACTCTCTTTGGTTTTGGACCCGAGCAGCCTTACTTCCATTTAATGAGGCCCGTCTTTAAAAATGAGAGACAGAGAAAGAGAGTGAGAGAAACTTATCCTTTCGCTCTGTTCTGTCTGAACAGCTGCATCTGTGGTTTTCTCTTCTGATGGCTCTGTGGTTTTGGGAGTCTTGCCCTTTAGACAATCTACCTCTGCTCCGATGTTTAATGGCAGCTCATCTGAGACCCAGAGAGGGGGAGAGAGAGAGAGAGAGAGAGAGAGGGAGAGAGAGAGATACACACCACTGGCAAAAAGCTACATTACAGCATGATTGATAGCACATACTTAAAACAGAAAATGGCAATTATTAGGTAACTTACTAAAAGTCCTTGGTTGACAAAATGGCAAACACTTATGCAAACCAAATCATCAATAATTAAGAAATATGGCACGATGCCCTATATGTAACGACTCTATCCCCAGAATGGACTTAGAGCATTTTAAAATATAACTGCTCAAGCGCTAAATGGCACCAGGCTCCTCCACAGTAACCAAAACACCATGCAACATTTAGCCTCCACCGCTGCCTTTGCCAAAAAGTCTCAGCTCAGGACTGATACCCAAGACCAGACACATGCAGCAGAAGGAGCATGGAGAAATAATCATCAGAGAAAAAGAAGAGGGAATTGGAGGAGATGAGAGAAGTAATAAAACTGCAGTGCGGTGTTGCAGCCAGGACCTGTGGTTAGGCTGAGGTATAGGCATTGAAAACAAATTTAGTGAGCACATGTTGCGAGCGTGAGGGCCGAGGTAGCATCGCTGCGTTGGACCCTGATTAGAAGAAGTATAATGAGAAAAGTTTATGATAAAATCTGCCTTTTGCCAAGGTCCAACTGATCACCATAAACCTCTTCTCTCTAAGAACCATACATTGACAGAAACTACAACTGCTCGTACTCTTGTCATTTTGAAATTCGTAATAAGTAATTTGGGATGTTTTGTGGTGCAATACATTACCATTAAAATAAAACAGTACTTTGTGGCACTTTGTGGTTCTCTGTGGTACTTGCTGCAATGAGCATATCCCCTTCTTACTTCTCCTTCCTGTGTTTTTCATCACAAGGCTGCTTTTCCACTGGTTGGATTGTATTCACCTGTCATGAGTGTGTGCCTACTGTTTAATAGTGTACTTATCACTTTTTAATAAAGGTCGGCTAGGAGACAAAGGGAGGAACCTTCAGACAAAAACATAACCGGAGGGGAAAAAAAATAGATAAAGGAGAGGTAACGTGAACTCAGAAAAGGGGAGTGCAGGAAGGGAGGGAGGTATAAATGAAGTCAAGGACAGACAGATAGACAGACAGACAGAGGGAGGAGAGGAAGCACTTGTAGCTATTAGTCCAGAGCGGTGGTTGGGTAACCTTGGCCTGATATCTTATCAAGGGCAAGAGTCAGACCTTCTTCACCTTTTACTTCCTTAGTACCGCTCACTTATCTCGTTCTGTAGCTTCTTTTTTGAGGCTTGGATACGCCTGCAGTAAGATCAGTAAGGTCAGTGGATTTAATCCCAGGGGCAGTGTTAACTTACACAAATCTGACACATTTAAAGTTCATCTATGGACTGTGAACTTGAACATCAGCTGATTAGCCAGCCCTGCAAAAAGCCACCACTTCACTAAGCCCCTAGCACCATTTATTTAGCAGTGATTTTTTTGTTCCTAGAATATCTAGAAAACACCTGTTGCACAGTATTTTTTTCTGCATCTGGGCTTCAAAATCAAAAGTGGTTGCATATTAGGTTGGTGGAATGGAAAAGGAATGGCTTGAAAGCCAATTAGTTTTAATTTGGTTGCACTGTACCATTTAACACAGAACTGGTAAGATGTAGCATAGCTTCATATAAGGGAACTCTCTGTGTCACAGGAAAATCTTTTTTTTTCTTCTGGTAATAACAAAACATGGAAAATATGGTTATTTCTCACCGTTAAATGTATATGCCGTATATTTGTGAATGATCACTTGTACGTCATTGACACCGGAAACTTTATGCAATTCACTGGGAGGTTGGCAGAATGACGAGTGAGCAGTGAGCCCCGTGGGGAGCCCTGGGTTAACCACTAACAACCAGAGGCTTTCCAGTGCCGACCATGTTGCGCTTTAAACAGCCACTTTGCCAGCACAGTGATGGACGTCTGGTGCCAGCCGGGAGGGCCGCGCTTGCTAGGCAGCCACCAGTATTCATTGTTCACACATATGAAAGGCAAAAGGGAATAGACAGCTCCAAGAAAATCTATTATGGAGTGGTATTAAAGAAAACACAGTTGGAAAATACTCAAGGACAGGCAAAAAAACATTCCCTTTTTTTCCATCTACTCTCTGTCAGCCTCCTTTTCCTTTATCTCTCCATCCAACAAAGCTGGGAACACAGTGGAGTGGCAGAAAAAGAGAGAGAAAGTGAAGCCATGTCTCAGTAAGAGCAGCGCTCAAGTTCATAATCAGCCAAATCAACTTTATGCTTACTGACGGGCTGTTCCACTGAAAGCTGTGCTCCCTGCCAGGGGTGTGTGGGTGAGTTTGAGCCAGCATGACAATAAAAACCATTGTTGCGTTTGTTTAGACAGCCCATCCAAGTTCAACCCTTTGGAGCAGGTTTGTCGGCCCAATAATGGCACCTAATTTGTACGGAAGTCGAGAGAAATCAGCGTAAAGCAAAATCTGAAAAACAAGCGCTTTCTCAAGCCACCTTATTCCCCTGTGCTCGCATCCTGTTGTCATATGTTAACGTTTTTTGGTCTTGGACCCCGGGCCTGTGGTGATTCAAGTGTTGCTGAAACACAGTGACATTCATAGCTGTTGTTTGCCAGGGAAGTGTCCAAGCTGCTTTATCTGGGTTGCTGTGTCTGTGTCGTAAACATTGAAAGGAAAGGGATGTAATTAGAAGAGGTGAGAAAGATCCAGGGGTGGGAGGAGATTGTGTTTAATCAAGTAGACGACCCTAGACTAAACCTTATACACTCCTTCAGCCACATCCTCCCCACTTTCTTTGTTTTACCAGCTCACTGGATCCCACTTTCCCCCACTCTGTCATCTATCCATATGCCCGTGCCAGTTGTAGGGAACTGACAGGGCAGCAAGCGGAGTGGGATTTTCCCAGAAACATTAGCCTCTCTGAGGACAAGGTGAGATTGGCGGCCACGATGACTATCTGTCTAGCTGTCCGTCTGGGTCAGTCTCGCTGTCAGTCCCGCGCCACTTGGCTTCAAACCTCCACGTAGCTCCGCTTCAAATTCATATTCATCATAAAGATATATGAGATGCCTCTCCACAGCAGTCTGAAAGAAGAAGATGAATAGGACGAGGATAAAAATTAGCCTGTCTCTAAAAAAGAAACTTTCCGTTTGTTTTCCACTCCGTCTCTCACTTTTTCCCACCCTATGAACAATGCCACTGAGTCACTGCCCGCCGTGACCCATCTCTGCCAGTCCAAGCGTTTTAAGTCTTTGGGATCAACAAGGTGTGGGAAAAATGCCTGCGCCTGAGATGATTTCCTATTCCAGTCAAATAACACATCACAGAATTTTCCTCCAATTATCCACCTTTACGTGACAGGTTTAAAGTCATTTTTGTGTTAAAGTAGCTGGTTTGGATCTGTTTCTCTGAGACGTGCCAAGCCCAAACACAAAGACCACAGTACAGAATTGTTTTTAAAAAAAAAGTATATAAGAGGCTCTCTCCAAGTTGCTAGATCAAAACTAGGCAAATATCATACCATTCCCCCAAATATGATTGATATCCAGTCAAGGTTTGTAGTCATGAGGAGTTCAACATGGCACCAGTTCTTCTCCAGGGTGAGTGATCATTATTGCCACACCGTGAACTACGTGGGCCCACTGTCTTATTAGTCTGGTTATTAGCATCTGAAAGGACAACGCTAATAGTATGAGAAGTTACTAGAGTATAGAGAATCTCTGGTTCAGTCCAGCTACTTCAGCCTAAATACTTGGAAAAAAGTGTTGACCACAGTAAGAGTTGGGTTATGGTTGACATAACTACTTCATACAATCTGTTGTCCAATCATCCATCGGAAAGCAAAAGTGTTTGTATCTGTTACGCGCCACTTCTAAGGCCGTTGAAGTGACAAGCCAGCCGTCACTGAGAGGGAGGAGAATTTCTTGTAGGGCACTAGGTTGTTCACATTAAGAATGACAGAAATAGTTTGTGTAGCACCTGGCCCATCACCGCATAAAGTGGTTGTGAGTGTTGGATTGATGTTTTCGGAAAGTTCCTGAAATGATCGGACACAGATCGAGTCAGACTGGTCCAGCACTCAAGGAACAGTTTAAACAAAAAGAAGCAAAACTCAAACATCACACCAGTTTAAACTTCTCTCCACTGGCTGCCTCTCAAGCTTAGGATTGTTTTTTCTTTCTAAAAATGGGCACTTCAGAGCTCCCAACAAAACAGAAAGAGGCATCCCATCTTCCTCTAACGCACACCCCTGTCCCAAGACTCATAAAACTGCAAAGACTTTTTGATAAATTACTATAATTGATTACATATTTCAAATTTGGGAGGTCTTTGTTTAAATAAAAGGTGTCAAACTCTGGAGAGTTGCTTGGAGAGAGTCCTTGACGGTGCCGTGGATTGTATCCCCCATTATGTCTTCTATCTATTTTTCCATTTAAAGATATCCAGCACAAAGAGCAAATCAACACTCTCTAGGTTTATCTCATCTCAGCTTCCACTTTCTCTTGTTAACAATTACTTCCCTCTTTGGGATTTGTGTTTTGTGGATCACTTCATCTTTCTGTTACAGTGGCCAGAGGCACATTTGATCAGTTTGTTTGGTTAGCCTTCATTTTGACACACAAATTACAGCTACGGCCTTTCCAACCAATTCAACACCTTGGACTCACACTGACTATTCGTACTCTGAATCATTCCACAAGCATGGCCTTGGTCTGGGACATGACAGAAAGAGCTGACATGGGATTTGAACCTTAAAACTGAATAAACTGTCCATTATCATATTAGGGAGTTGAGTTGTTCTATTTTTTTTTGCTTGTAAAACTGTTTTTTGTTGACAAATCCTCATTCAAAAACCAGCCATTGAGAATATACTAATGGGTTAATAGTACAACAACAGCGAAGGACTATCTACAGCACTAGACTAAAGCAAATAAGTTTGCTATGTAATGTACTGTAATGTCTGCAATTTGTTTCCTCCCACGCTGGTCACAGTCCATCACACTAGAGACAATATAGGAGCATATCAATGACCTCATTTAAGCACAATTGTTCCACAGATTTATCACGCCCCAGCACACAAACAGCGCTCTTGAGTCACTTTTGCCTGTCACGTAATCTCTGCTGATGACAGTGTTCAATTCCCTGAGCTCAGTAACTTGATAGAACAGACTGCTGCACCACATATTCCTCAGTGCTGGTCAAATCATGGATGAAGGGAAGTTTTCCTTCACCTTTCTGATTTAACAAAGCACAGTCAACATCGGTTAACTGTTGAGACCCTTCCAAGTGGGCTAAACCTCTGGAGTAGTGTTGTCACCCTATACCAAAAATCATGACTTCAGTATGATACCTGCCTAAATATCTCAACACCGATACTGAAATCGTAAGATGACAACAACCTAAAACATCGGGGAAAAGCATTGAAGAATATTTTAGATGACAAAACATGTAAGTTTAAAATCTTTGTGCTTTAATTAATGTACATGTAAATATGTGGAGTCTATATGTTCTCCCGATGTCTGTGTGGGTTCTCTCCGGGTTCTAGCTTTCTCCCACAGAGGGATTACAGAATATGGATGGAAAACATTTTAATACTTTAATTATCACTTACTTACTTTACTTAAAAACTATAATAATAATTTAATTAAAATGCATTTGTCACATCTGTTGAGCTTTGTAGAGACATTCAAAAGATAAAAATTGATTCACAATAGAAAGCTTTTTGTCACATGGACTCGTGAAAACCAGAACATGTTTTCTTTTCTTTTCTTTCTTTCTTTCTTTTTTTTCCCTCTCTCTGGCTTATCTGGACTGTTCTTTATCCATTTCAAGAGTTTTAGCCAGGAAAACAAGTGTGTCAATGTGGTCCTCAGCCAGCCTAATGCATCTAGGCCTCCAGATAAAGCCTGATGTGCTGAGCACGCGTTCTGAAGTGCAGCTTAAGGCTAAAATGAACAGGTAACATCTGGCAAAATGAGCACAAGTTGGCGGGGAGGCTGCATATATCAACGTCCATCAGGTGACTGGGTCTTCAGAAGCACTTATCTCTTTAATTTCCTTGTACAAGAATTCACTCGTAAGTCATTTGGCTTTGGAAGCTCATCGTTTTTTTTTTTTTTCCAAAAGTATTGCCTTCATCTCTTCCTCCATGGTAACAAAAGTGTCCTCAAATCTTGGGTCAGTGAATGTTGTAGTGTTAAAGATAGTGTCCAGCAATCTGCTTTTTATTTTGCCTTTCATGTCATATAAAAACAGTGCTTTCCATCCTTCACTGTCAGACAGGAAAATATTTTCCATTTTGAGGGCAGCAATGAAGACAACATGGGTTCCTTCTCTTCGTTTAATGCATCTGTGAAGCTGCTTAGTGGGTCAAGAACCCGAATCTAACTGTGTTACCATGCCTTAGTCTTTAAACCGATCAGGTGCCACTTATTACAATTTTCAGCCAAACAGCACAGATGGCTTGTTGCTGTATATAGAATCTGTCCACCATCTCAAAAGTGAGTTCCACTATGTCGGCTCATTGTGAATGAGTTTTTGCTCAGGTAGCTTCAAGGTCTTTTGTTTCTCCTTCAAGCCACTCATCATTTTGTTTTGTTGACCTGGAAAGGCCAACCAAGGTTGTTGGGTGCATGGAAAAAAGCCTGTTGAGACACGGTTCAGGCCTACAGCCTTGACATCCAGATGAAGGTTATGGCCAAAACATGGTATCCAAGCGTAGCTCTCAAATGCCTTTCTGTTGTTAGATGCATTTTCAGTAGTTATCTTACCCATTTTGACAGCTCCAGTCCCATTTTCTCTGCTCTAGGGCATCACGGCGACTGATTGGTGCGATCTGATGGTAAACATCGTAAACACCATAACAATTCAGTTACATACAGTACTGTAACCGCCACATATGCACCAACTGTCATCCAGACTCATCCAGATGTCAGTGGTGGAAGAAAAGGAGATGATGGTGCGTGAGTTGTGTATGAATAACATTCCTGGTTTCTAGTGCACAGCTCTGGGATTTCATTATACATGAAATAATTTCTCCCAGACGTGTAAAATTTTCTGCACAAGATTCCAGACTACTTTTCTCAACTGTGAACTGGCGCCCGATCAAGACGGATACACAAAGCTACTGTGTTGTTCAATCTCTTAGCATCTTTTGAGTCTTCGGTGGTTTTTAATACACCCCTGGAAGGGAAGGCTGCCTCAGCTATACTTAATTACGCTAACGTTTCAGTACATTAATATTTCCTTATCAGTCTGGTAGCCTGTAGAGATTGTAAATTACTTTGGAGAGAAAGTCATTGCCATTTGAAAATCTAATTTGACTGACTAGAAAACTCATTTGTATTCAGTCTCTCAGTATACTGGGGTTAGGGTTAGTATACCCTGAACAATATATTTTCTAGTAATAGGAATAACTAAGAAAAATGCACGTGCCAATTGACAGTTATGACAATTAACGTTGTGTTTGCCATGCAGGTTAGTTAGCAAAAGCCAGATCTGGCAATCATCATTGCACTTAACTGTCCTCGTTAAACTCTGTTGTTTTGCTTGTCACCAAGTAAATCACACTTGTTTGTCTTATATCTGAAAGCATGTAATCATGTCATCTATCACATTCTAACCTGTCGCTCTTTGAATTCCTTGAACAGGTTGGCATGTGTGTCAGCGAGATGCTTTGCCAAGCCGGACGTGATGTCTGCCTCAGTCTGTATGGGTTTGAAACCTTTATAGATAAACCTTGCAGTGTCCGTGGGCTTGCCCAGACTGTCACTTGCCCTGACTGTCAGCTATGTAAGCAAAAGAATGCCCTATTTCACTGTGCATTTGCTATGTCAACAAGCCATGGGCGGCTGGCAACAGCGCTTATACTTGCAGCCATGCCTTGCGTTCTGTCACCACGAAAGCTGCAACTTGCGTACGTACAGTACTGGAGAAAAAAAAAACAGAAAGGTTAGCGCACACTCTGTCTGTCTGCAGGGAGTGGAAGCAGAGAGCTGCACACATACACACCGCCCTGCTGTCACACACTGAAGCGACTCAGGAAGTACAGCTCTTATTAAAACGCTGTAGTACGGGGGTATAGTACCATTTTTAAAAGCAGAGTATTGCAATGCTTTTCTAGTATAATTATACCGTGCAACACTACTCTGAAGCTATACCATAAATCTCCCATCAGCTGTGTCTCCAAATGTAATTACTATAACACATGGAAATTACAGTTACAGTAACCTTATCGCAAGTATTCTTGTGTATCGACAAGAGGGCTGATATTTTGGGCCATTATACAGTAGTTTTTATGTGAGGTCTGTGGCAAAAAACACACACACACACCGATACACAGCGAGCAGCCACCATGCCTGACCATCTAGAGCAGTTTGGCATCCATTTTCCATAACTGCTCATCCTCAGCAGGGTCGCAGGTGCCTGAAGCCAATCTGAACTGACACTGGGCAAGTCAGCCTTTGGGTGTCACCAATTAACCTGCATGTCTTTGGACTGTGCGATGGTGTTCGAATGAGAAACCCTGGTGTTTATTTCATATCACAAAACAACAACAAAAAAAAACCACTTCCCTTGAAATAAATCAACTTCAAATACCTGAACTATAAAGGCAGCAGCTCAAGCGAGTAATCAATTTATTAAACTTGAACAAATGTTGTATGTGAGGTTTCTCAGAATTACAGTGGTCGAGTTTTCTTCGCAAACAGGGCACATTTATGTGCTACTTAACTTTAACTTGACTGACTCGGGGGACGCAGTTGAAGAATGTTCAACAGGCCTTGTTTCGTTCTGGTGCCGTTTGGTCCGACGCGGGAGCTCACACACTGTCAGAGAGCTCATTTTAAACAGCAGCGCTGACCTCAAACTTATGGCTATGGGATGTGGGTAAGGGCTAATGCGCGCTATGCTAACTATAACCCTGATGGAAAAGTGGCCTAGAGAGAAGGAGACAGGGTGACTGTGACATTTGATTTGTTCTGCCATGCTGATACCCCGACAATCTCATGGTTTACTAAATTACAGCCTTGTGCTCTTGCTCTGCTTCATTATGCCTGTCCCACAATCACACACACACACACATTTCATTTCTTTTCTCACACACTGCTGAGTGATGTAAGAGTTTAGAGGGAGATAGAGTGCTGTGGACCTGGGAAAAAAAAAAAAAAATCAAAATCAATCAACAATTGCATTCTTTTCAACACCTAAAGAGGATATCTTTCATGACATATCTTTAATTCAAATGTCTGATGAAACATCTAAGTCAGTGAAAATATTTGAAAGCTGCTATATACTCTAATACATTTTTGGTCATGTCTGTGTGTAACCGAGCTTTGGTAATAACATGGCTCACAAGCCAATGACAGCACAAATGCTACTGAGACGAGCCAGCCAGCCACCAAGCCGGCTCCGACAAACACACACAAACACACACACACATGGGGGCTCAACACATGTAACAGCCTCCTGTAGCAAAGGTACACTCTGCTCCTGTGGCGTCTTCTCAAATAGAGTTGTTTTCTTCACGTCGGAACATATGACAACGAGCCAAACAACACTCACCACCCTTGGTCCTTTTCAACCGCACCCACCCACCCATCCACACATGAAATGAGATGTTCATGGCGGAAGACGGAGGCACTTCTAGAGGCGTACACTCTTTAAAGGTGGATTTCTTTCATGGGGATGTTTGCAGAAGAAGCCAATAAACACCTTCCTGTCCCTCGCCGCAACACGTTTTTAAAGCATCCTGTGATGTTGTCGCGATCATTTGTAAAGCAGGGCTTCTGCAAAGCCTCGTCGAGGCACCTTTTAAAGGTTTTCCCGAGCACTTTCACTTCTCAGAGTGGACAGGACACGGCGTTCTGTTCCAGGACTATTAGGAGAACAGAGAGTTTCCATCAGCAGTCACACGTCAAGATGCTTTTTATGAGGGCACTTGCTGTGGATTGGTCATCGTTGTTTTTGCAAGGATATGGGGTGCTGCTGTGAGGCATTGGAAAGCTTGATTAGTGCGTGTTAACGTGTGTGTGCATAACACAAGCACACGAGCATGCGAGAAAGAAGCCTCTTCCAGGATTATGTTTTTTTTTAATGGTTATCTGCTAATTGATGTTTTTTTTTTTTTTTTCCTTGTGTGGCAACGTCTCAACATCCAATTTGATGACATTCACATTCGCTGCATAAATTGTAGCCACTTTAATTATGTGAATCTAGTTTCAACTGGATAAAACGGAGCAAGAGAAACATCTCGATCATGAACGCATTAGTAATTTAAAAGAACTTGTCGCATTCACTAATCATTTAGGTATGAACAAAAATTGTGGCCCAAACCTGTCATATGAGTCATGTGATATGAGACAAATAGTCCTCCACATGGGGATTTTTTCATGTTATTGGCATTAGTATTATCTTATCCAGATGTTTTTTTTTTCTTGTAGCATCTTCATGTCAAAACATTCTTTTCTTTATTTCCGTCACATGACATTGCTCCAATAAACACGATGTTGACAGCTTCAGTGCTAAAGCTGCTTCATTTGTTTATGTCAAAACATGACGCCCTGTGGTGTGAAATCCGTCTTTTTTTATTCTTTGGTGACATTTTGTGAATGAAAACCACCACGGAGCAGAACACATGGCCTCATGTAGCCTTTTGGGTGATTAAATGATGAAATACTCATGTACAGGTGGTATTTATTAAGTTGAATCAAGCAACCTGTGGCAGAGAGGGAGTATAGAGTGATAATAATATTACTGAAGGAGGCCCAGGAAAGGTTAGACTATGAGCAAATTTAGAGGGATGCATGTACTGTAAATCTAATGAGGGGAGTGAGAGGAAGAAGATGAAGGCAGTAAATATTAACAGATAGAAAGTAAATATTCTCATCCTGCAGCTTCCTGCATCAAGCAGCCTTAGATCTTTGATTTTCTTCATGTCTTTCACCCTGCTGGCTTTTTATGCCTTCAGCTAAGTATGTTCTCAAATGCGTGCTAACATGCTAGTTTATAGCTACATAACATATCCTGTCCATATGCTCATACATTCACACACTTATATATCATCCTAATTACTCTCTGTGGCAATGGCGCTCAGTTCTGGATCGGACCTGACTAAAGAGGCCAACTCCTCTCAAGTGAATCCATGCTAAACTGGGCCGAGCCTGGAGTCTGATCCAAAACCACCGGGGTCATGGAGGGAAAATGAGATCAACTTGTAAGAGCGGGGACTGGGTTAACGCGCCGTTTCTAACTCTAAGTGCTATCGAGCTCATGTCTATTAATGTGCAGATATGACGTTCAAACATGTGTAGCTATTTAAGATCCTTTATTTTACTACATGCTAGCTGAGCTTGCTGCACTTTCTGCTCCAGCTCATGAGTGCTGTTTGTCAGACATAACTGTGTTCCTCCTTCAGGGGTCGGAAGGATACTGATGAATGAGCGGTGGATGAAAAAAGCCTTCTTACAATGACAACCACTGTACAAAAACATGACAATGCGGACGTGCACGTGGCTACACACACGTTCACATAATTTATTTGACCTCGGCGCACACTACTCAACAATTTAGTTTGCACATCAGTTCCTCCCCTTCAGTTCCTTGCGCAAACAGTGAGGCATGGACCAACGCAACCCAGCATGACAGGAGCCGGTAGAATGGTTGCGGAGAAGGAGGAGGAGGAGGAGGAGAGGAAAACAAACAAATAGCAGGAGAGAGAGAAAGGGGCCATGACTCTTGACAAAATGTCCACCAGATGTTGCGGGTCTTCTTCCAGCTCCATGTCGGATGGCTTCATGTGTTAGCACACTTCCAACGGGGGGAAAAGGTTAACGGTGCTTTCACAGTATGTTCTGTTCAAATTGGTTTCATTTGTTTAGGGCAGGTGATGCCATCTGAATTCAAGGACATAAGGGTAAGGTAAACAATAACAAACAGTGCGGGCATGCACGTTATATTCAGCTAAACTCATAGGAAATGGAGTAGCTTATTTTGTTTTTCCCTGTTGACCAAATGTTTAATCTGGAAGAATGACAGACCAAACACTTTTTAGTAAAGCAGCTCTGTGATATTTTTGTTTACAAGTCCTGGTTTACTTGTATTAGAGATGAATGAACCAGAACAAACCCAGTAATAATAAAGACCAAGGGCCACAGCAGTGCTAGCAAGTAGGCATTATAAAAAGGATGGGTAGGACTACTTCCTGGATTCAAGTCTGTTTGAGGTCCTCTTTGGATACATGTGGGAAAGAAAACTCCAAAGCTCCAACTATAATTCACACCTGTACTAAATTTAATGGCAATCCACTCATGTATATGTATATAACTCTGCTGTTCCTTAGCCCAAAAACATCAAACTGTAGATGTGAACACACCATAAGTAGAAATTCTCACATGGACACATAGACATGGACACATTCACTTGAGTTTCTATCATTGGAGACAGTGTTAACTCAATACAGGCAGCATGTGTGAGTAATCGAAGGAGACTACACGATGTAGTTATAATGCCTTGGCGTACGTCAATAAGGGGACTCAGTGTGCTCCATGGTTAGCAGGCTTAGCACCATCACACACTCCAAGGTGGGCTGATCCCTATTGTCCCAGAGTGATTTTGTGTCTTCATTGCAAGTGTGTGTGTGTGTGTGTGTGTGTGTTTGAGTGTCAGGGACCATAAGCAAACAGACAGATCAGACCTCGATCATTTGAGCTGGCTTTCAGAGCTCGGCTCATGGCATCTGGGAAATATGAGGGATTTCATTAAAACAGTAACCCAGAGAGAGGAAGTTATGGGTGTTACACATGTACACTAACTTAAAAACTTTCATTTTAAAAGCCTTCCGTTTGAAACTGCAGCACATTGCGTCAGGGTGTGGCTCTGGCAAAGGGTGGAAATCATAAAAAGTCATAAAACGCTCCACGAGAATTCATAAGGTGACAAAGCTCGCAGGGTGACCTGAAGTGACGGGAGGGTTTAAGGAGAGCTATCCGGTTTGAATCTGACTTTGATCCTGTCGTCTTATCCAGCCCTTCCTCTCCCGCTTTCCTTCTCCACTTCTACCTCATAGGCACCTCATCATCTTGCCGCTTGTTACAGCGAGGCTTCAGTAGGCTTTCAATTGCCGGACATGTATAAGACGCGGCAGCTGCAGGGCCGAAGAACACACTTTTTACTCTCTTGACTTCTCATCCTGTGTGCCCCTTAGATTCAGGAGAAGATGATATTTCAGGGAGAGCTTTCTGCAAAGCATATCAACATTTCTTTTCTTGACCTTCCAGAGGACACTGTATCCTCTGCTTTTCTCTGCTGTTTTTCCACCTTTCACCCTCTGGTATTTTCCTATATTTCCTCCGTCAGACTCTCTCTCCATAATCTATTTTCCTGTCTTCTCATCCCAAGGCTCCTCTTCTTTCCTCTCTCCCATGGGGTCTCATCTTCTCTATACTGTATCAGCCATTCATTATATTCCACACTCCTCAGATAATGCTGCCTTCACTGTATCTGCTTAATGATCATAAGATGCATCTCTGTGCTCAGCATCTTAGATGTAGCCACTGCAGAAGACTTCTTTTTTAGCTTATTCCTTTTGAGCTATTCTCGTGGCCCTTCTTCATCCTCCAGAGAATGTTTGGAAGAATCTAGTGCATCTCTTTGAGTTATCATTGGACGTGACAAAGAATATTTTGGGAGTGTTAAGGCAGGACACAAAAATGATAAAGTCCCAAACATCTATCACCGCACCTTCCAAAAAAAAAAGGCTGTGTTGCTCAACTCAGAGACAGCATAGTTTTGAAACAGGGGCAATTAGAAGTGATAAAGCTGTTGGCGAACCAAGAGGTTTCCCGTAATTAAAATTAGGCATTGGCACTCATCGGGCCTAGTATCAAGACTCATGTGAACGCTGTTATTGGCAACGCATTGTTCACCACAGATTGCAGCTCGGAAACTCGATCGTCCGTTGGACTGTGAAACAACATTTTAGCAGAGAGAGAGGTAGTCAGTGAAGCGGATAATATCCATCTCTTGGACACACACCGAGTCTCTGGTGGACATGAGTGCATGTTGTATGCTTTTCTTTTCTTACTCTACTCCATTCTGTGGGATTAAGGTGATGTCCACCCAATTCTTCCCTTATTTTATCAGGGAGGCAATCTTAATTGTCTGAGGTTGCCTTGACATCTCTTGCTCAGCTTGCGTATGCCTTTGGGGATAACCACAGAGTCTTGTTTTCCTTCTCAGTTTGACCCTCAACTCTCTGCCAGTGACTTGCACAAAGCTCAAAATGTTAAGGGTTCATCCGGGGATCATAAAAGGTATGAGGGGATTGATTACGCGTGACGGTCATTATCAAGCATGCGCCAAATGTTCCGAGAGTGAGTACGTTTTCATTCCAACCAAGCTTTCTTAGATTAGTACACATTTTTTTGGGAGAGGGAGAGACAAGTTACTGGAATCAGCTGCTGTGCTGTTTGGTTGTAACCGGCAACATGCATACATGTTATAAATGAAGTTATAATCCTTCACAATCCAATGTGTAATTTGAAAGGAGTTGACAAAGACACAGAGAATTATCATCCAACTCAGCCATTTCTTTCAGCTCTATGGAGTATTTTAGTATTTTAGCACGTTCTTTTGGTTTTACAACCTGCAACTTTAATGTTTTGGTTCCATTTCACTGCTTCCATGAACCTCGTTCCCAGGTGTTTTTACTAAAAAGAGCTCTGATGAATCCACTGTGCACTGCTTGAATGACGACAAAGTAACTATCTGCAGAACAATTCGTAGCCAAAGAGCCAGATATTTAATTTAGGAGTTGGTGGAGACCAAAACAAAGCTAAAAGAGAGTGAATGTGGACATGTGGATATGTTCACCATATCAACTTCATATATAAAATAATATATCAGTGTCGTGTTTACAGTCTGTGCTGCTGCCCCCCCTCCCCAGTGACCAAAAACATAAATTAATGCAGCTTTAGGATTTTCATGTCATTAAATCAAATTCATGCACATACAAAATGTGGTGCAATGGCAGGTGCATGAGTAATGCAGAGGACAACACTGGAGCTTATACCAGTATTACCATGTCAGACAACATTGCTGATTCTTTGAAACTGCTTTGTACAATGAGACCTGAAACACACTTACCACCACTGACCACAGGGGTCGCTAAATGTACCAGGAATAAATCTTAAAGATTCAAGGTCTTTACCATAATGAAGGCAGATGTTAATATAATTACCAAAACTGTGAGTTGTAAACTTCCATCATACTCTGCCATGGCTGTAATGGGAAAATTGGCTACCATGTTCCAAGATGATGCTCTTTTCCTTCCAATTAAAGTTGGCCACTGGGCGCAAATGCTTAAAAAAAAAAGACGTGCGTGTTAGAGACTTCCTCTGGATGAGCTGGCTAACTTCCTGTTGGCTTTTCAGACACATAAATTGAATGAAGTTCTTTCCTGAATTCAGCTCTTCACAACCGTTCAAATCTTATTCGACCAAATGGATGAAATTATGATAACACAGAGTCATTTTGGAGTCCTCGTGGCAGAATTTTACAGCTTTCCTTTGAGCAGTGATGTACGGGAAAAGTCTTCCTGGGCCAGAGCACATCACGTGATCTTGTCATACTGATTGTCCAAGGCTTTTCAGATGCCCTCATTTTCTGTTTTACCCCTAAACAAAGTGATTAAGACAAAAAGGCTAAAGGCACTGTTGTCTGATATTCTAACTTCTTGTTTCTTACCCATTTGTATTTATTTGTTGGAGTGTTTCCACATCCAGAACACTTACTGTGGAGAATTCACATCCAACACGAATGATTTCCACAACTACAAAAATAGGACACAATTTGTAATAAAGTTGAAAGTTCAAATCACACCTCCTGTTTCTCTTTGTCCAGAAAGTAATAGCCCTCTGTACCAGAAGACAAGCTTTGTCAATGAAAGGTATGCCAGAGGTGGAAAGAAAGTTATTACAGGCTTTAAAACTCAGTGTTCAGTATCCCGAGGCATTTGTTCACCCAGAGCAATTAGCTTTTCCCCTCTCTCTCTCTCTGTCTCTCTCTCTGTCTCTCTCTCTGTCTCTCTCTCTCTCTCTCTCTCTCTCTCTCTCTGCTAACAGGGTGTTTCTGGCCTACAGCAGTTTGGCTGACAGCACACTGGGTGAAAAGACACACAGGAGAGTCAGGGTGGGGTGGATACACAGGAGAGGGGGGGTCTGGAAGGTGTTAAATAAAGTTCTGTAGCCACAAAGTATTTGTGCACGCGTGTGTTACAAAAAAAGTAGGGAACGGATAGAGCCAAAGAGGATTGTGGGAGGATTTGTGTTCATTTCCACTCATTTTTCACTTGAGAGAGGATTTGGGGAAAAGGTTGTAAGAGTTTTTGCGGGGTGCAGGGTCAGTTTAAGCTATCTGTTTTTTGGCTTTGTGGTTAGCACGGTTCCATGATGGTGCAACTGATGCTTGAGTAGCCCCTGACTGTGGTTTGAAAATCATGCTTGTTCCATTGTAATAAATGGAACAAAATGATAGCCAGACTAATACTTTCTTGAAACCAAGACCAGAGTGGGTTATCTTATACCTCTCATCACAACAAACACTATAATTAAGGGCAACTGTGGTGAGTACTGTGTGTCTGCATGGTCAGATATTATTACCCAAGAACTAACCACGGATTTCGAGGATGCCGTGATCTCGAGGAGTTGCTCTTGGTTGGGACTGGTTGTCATGACAACTCAGGCTTCGAAAGATGTTTGCCGGGGATGGTTTATTTTCCCAGACAGCACCTGTAACTCTAACCTACGACAAATGGAAAGTATGAGAGTGATGAGACGACAAAGACAGAAACAGGGGCGAAAGAGAAGGAAGCGGAAGAAGCTGCACACTTGTCAGGGTTCATGGTCAGGGGTCAGCAGGTTGAACGGTAATCAAGTATTAATGTGAACACATCTCTGCAGCTGACTAACCTCAGCATCATTTGCTAGTACATGCACACACACACACACACAGACAATCGGTACACAATTGCCCAAGTGCTTACCATAATCAGCATCCCGCCACAATCACCAATCACTATCAGTGGCCTTGCAATCACTGCCGCGGCAGTCCAGCCAGTCAAATGATGGATGAGTGGTGATGTCATCAGGATGTTATCATCTGGCTGGCTAATGACAGGAAGTTTGCAGAGCAGAGGTCACGGCCTTCAGGAGTTGGTCTGTGGCTTCATATTAACTGCTCGCTGCTGTTTTGTACTGAAAGTGACATTTCAGAAAGTCCGCGTGTGTGTAAAGGGCACTTTTATACTGTGAGTATGAAAAGACAGAAGTGTGAGCATGGAAACAGTACTTTGACAAAATAATGTCACCTTTGCTGGAGCCACAGAAATGGTTTGTAGTTAGCTAACACTGGACTGAACATGAAATACAAGCTACTCATCATTCAGAATTTAGGGACTGTACAAAAATCGCTGAGACTGTCCTCCCAAGAAAAAGAAAAGTCTCTATAAATCTCAGCAAGTGTCATTTTCTTATGTTTTTGTTCCAGTGACAGAGCCCTGTAGAAACCACAGGAGGAAGTAAGGTGTTGTTACTGTAGAGCAACAAAGGCTGCACAGAAAGGAGGTCTGGATGAATTGTTCCTTCGCCTTAACCACATGCTTATGTCAACAAAAAACACCTAACCATGACAAAGACCTGAAACCCAAACTGATATTTTCCTAAAGTCCTATCTTTGCCTAAAGCCTAACCAAACTTTGCAGGTCCGGTGTGTCAGATTTAGAGGACTCTTGTTACAGAATGTGTCAGAAATGGAATAGAATATGCAAAACTATGATTTCATTAGTGTATACTCACCTGGAAATAACAATGAGGCTTTTATATATACAGATGCTGTGGTTCCTCTTCCATGAAATCCATAACCACAATGTTTCTAAAGTATCCAAAAAGGGACAAACAGACTCACTCCAAGGCTTTCCTGCCCACCGCAGTTTCTCCTTAACGTTTGAAGGGTGAGGCGAGAGGGTTGAAATCAGCAACTACGCTGCCAACTATTAACTATTACATTTTTGGAGATTAATTTAACTTTAATGGGGAAAACCAAGCTGAAAAACAGACACAGGATTGTTGTCCTCTGCATAAGGTCGTACATTTATAAAAGCCGTATATATAAAGCCATCATTTGACATAACTATTTGATTTTTATTTATGTATTTGGTTTCATGTTTTTTTTACGATAAATCTCACAAGGACAGAATGTAATAGAACATAAATCCTCTTCCTCAACTAATAATTTTCAGACAGTCCCTTCATTTGTGCTCTTAAAAAAACATTTCCAGCACATGTTCAGATCTTATTTTATGACTGTCGCCTATATTTATATTAAGAGTGCATTGCAAAAACAAAGTTTTATAAAGGCCCTGGACAGCCTGTCATACTGTGGCTGTTGACCATAACAACACTGCGTGACACTTCCTCACATCACACACACGCGCACACACACTGAGAGGGTCATTAATCAACGTCAGACCTCCCTCTTCTCCTCCCTTCATCTGTCCATCCCTCACTGTCCTCATCCATCTTTCCCTGCCACTCTTCTGCCCATTACTTTCACACTCTGTCCTTCAGTCCCCGCGTTATTATCCGTCTGTCAAACGTTAATTGTTTGCTCTCTCTCGATTGAAGGGCACGCTACAACGTTAAACTCCGGGATGTCACTTTCAACTTCAGTTTAGCAGTGGCGCAACAATATCTAGGAGGTGAAGTTTATGGAAATGACTGAGGGGATCACTTTTGTGCTCAAAGGGTGCAAAGTGATGGTGACTTCTTGCAAAGACAAATACATATTTGTGGCTGCGTACGACCATATAGTGCAGAAAAGTCACTTTAAAATACAAAGTTGTTGCACAGGCACAATCTGATCAGATTGCTACCTTTACAGACGCTCCTCTGTCTTAACTTTGAGTGTGATGTTTACTCAGCAGCTGCCGCGCTGTCACTCCATCTCCGGGAAGAATAGTTCGGCAGGACAAATGCATTGAGAGTGACAGCTACAAGTGTGTAGCCTCGCATAATAAGAGGCCTCAGTCTCAGTGAGGAGGAGACAGTATGCAGGCATTTTTGATTAATGATGTTGTTTGATCTGACATGTTATGAAGCCAGTTGTTGTCTCCGCTGTAATATTTGCATTCAGGAGAGAATCGGGGGTAAGACGAGACGTCGTTCTGTCTGACAGGCTCCCCAACCAAGGTCACTTCAAGCAGCACACTGCACCCACCAGCTGTCCTCCCCGCCTGGATGATTTACAGGGTGGAGTTCACTTCTGTTAATTGTGGTTTACATTAAATCCAAATACTGATACCACAAAGTGGCATTACAGTGATCCTTCCCCTTTGATTAAAGGATGAATCTGGAGATTCTATATTTTATTACTGTCAACATTTACCATGAAAAGACCTTGAACTGATCCCACCATGTATTGTGTGTGTATCCAACGCTTGATAGACTGGAGACCTCAGTTGTTGTAAAATATTAAAAACACATTGCTTAGCTAGACTAGTGCATCGTGTCCCTGTGTTACAATAATCATGGGCACTGTAGTTTATGTTGAGTGAGTCCCATATACACCACCCTGCTGCCGCACCTGCTCACTGTTGTACCACATTCACAGCTGCAATAATGCAAAATGAATTGACTCCTGTTTGAGTAACATTCTCTAAAAAACCCACAGCATCAAGCATTTTTTTAAAAAACTGAACAGTAAAAATAATACATGGGAGTGCCACATTCATGAAGATGGAAAGAGTTACACATTGTTGATTATGCTTTTTATGAGATTTCTTGACAACATGTCATATCGCATATCGCAGAAAGATGTTATGTGTGTTTATAGAGGAGCATTTTGGATGTATTTATTAGTCGTTTTTTATGTCTGCAAACCAAGCAGCAGATTCTGTGGCTGTAGCTGATGAATGCACAAGTGCCGAAAACTGCAGTTCCCCGAGCGGCCACTCGAGGCTTTACGGGCAGGTCTCTCAAGATGGCGGAGCTCCAAGATGGCGGAGCCACCACACTCACAGAGCGTCACAGTGCCTGTGTTTGACGTCACAGACGCTACGTCCGTATTATGTACAGTCTATGCTAAAAAGTCAGATTTTTTTTTTTTTTTTACTGAATGCCTTGTGATACTCATAGGCAGCCTTTCAAAATGCTCAAATCTCGTATTTTATAAACAGCATAGTTGTGGTTCAAGGCCCCCAAGTTTAACTGCGGCCTCTGTGGTTTTGCTCTGGTACTATGGGGGGTAGGGAAAACAAATGAATGACATAAAAAAGAATGCTGTTTCCTTCCTGAACTCTTCTTGGAGCCGCTGAATTTCTAATATTAGTCATCCTGGTAAACAAAAACCTTTGGCTGGACCAAATGGTTTCTGAACCACAGGAACTGTGCTGCTGACAGGACAGCTGAGAACAGTGAGGCCATGATAGAGATCGGAGCTGGTTGAACAGGTGGACGCTTCAGCACACTGCTCAAATGTGGAGTGTGTGTGTGTGTGTGTGTATGTGTGTGTGTGTGTGTGTGTGTGTGTTAGATATCAGCACATATTTCAGTTTCAAATCCATGGCTGACTTTTAAAGCGGAGTGTACGTTATATCATATGCATCTGATTTGCCGTATTTCCCATCCTGGAGGAACTTGTATTCAAGCCATCCAAGACATGTCTTACTGTTTGACAGCTCTCTGCAGGCTTTCCAGAGTCTGATACACACACCACACACACACACACACACACACACACATATACACACGCCTATGTATGCATCTGTTTCTCTCTCCTACAAAACCCATCCTCACCTCTCTCACTCTGTCTTGAAATTAAATCAAGAAGCAGTGACAGGCTGACCCAGCGACGTGCCCCCCCCCCCCCTCCTCCCCGCCCCACAATGCCAGCTGTCAATCACAATGACTAATGAGCAGTTGATTACATCATTGGCCCTCTAATGGTCCACCGGGGACCTCGAGGTGGAGATGGTGGTGGTGGAGGGGGAGTTGAAAGGCAGAAACACTGACAGAGAGATGAAGAAACAGAAATGAGTGAGTGAGAGTTTGAGGAGAGGAAAAAAAAAAAAGAATTGGAAGTGAGAGACAAAGACATGGGGGAGATAGTATTTATGTTTGGGAATAAAAGGGGAGTATAATGAGCAGGATAATGAGGCCGGGACATCCCAGCGCAACATGCAGACGAGAGATGAGAGATCTGGTTTCCACTCAAAAACCGCTGGGGGTTTCCTGACTGAGGAAGGGAGAGGAAGGGAGGAGGGGAGGGGCTGAGAGGAGGCCAGAGGAGGGAGGAAGGTCTGTGCATCCCAGAATTCCTTTGCCCTCCTCCTCACATCTCCGCTCCCTTCCCCTCCATCCCCCCCCACCCCCCCTTTGCATGTCCTAAACGCTCCCCGGCTGAGTGGGTGTTGTTTTGACAGCTGACCTGTTTCTAGTTAATGCTAGCGGCTACCAGCAACTATCCCATCCACGCTTTGCCCATATCTATTTAAAAAAAAAAAACTGGCTCGCGAAGAGCTGCAGGTAATAACGACGGGTGCAATGCTGTGTCTCACAGCAGATGTGTTTCTCAGAAAGACCACATTTCCCAGGGTGCTTGTCATGAGGTTGATCTCTTCTGTTTGTCTTTAGAAAGAAGATAATTGTGTTTGAAAAGACTTTTTCGTCAGCCTTTCTCTCCTTTCATTACACACTTTTCTTAGAACTCAGTTTGAAGAGCTGTGCCTGCTTCCTGTGCGGCCAGAGAACGAAATCCAGCAGGTTTCCCTCGAAATCCAGCCTTTTAAAGTCTTTTTACACATAGATTAGCCACAGACAAGGAAAAGGTTTAAAGCGCTCATGCACCTGCAGCTTTGGCACAAATTTAACCTCTTGGGGGTTCTGTGAAAAGACTTGCTAATAGGCACAGGAATTAAACTAAGGGGACAAAAAGTTTGTTTTCCCAGCGCGCCTCGAGAAGCCAAAAAAGATCAGAGAAATTCTAGCAACCAAGAAATGAGAAGTGATGGCTTGCTTTGAGGGATGATTTTTGCATTTGAGCGTGGAGTTTGTTTGTTCTCCGTGTTGATTTCCTGTGGGTGCTGCAGTTTTCTCCCACAGACCAAAGATGTTCAGGATAGGTACATTGACAACTGTATATAGTTGAGAGGTGTGAGTGGGCGTCAGTTCTATGATAGACTGGTGAACTGTCAGCTGGGATGGCCTTCAAGTAGCCCCAGCTGCCCTTTGGCATGGAGTTCCATGACTCAGGGGCCTGTGGAGACCTATGATTACCTTCAGTGACCAGGTGAGACTTCTGGAACCAATATCCATTCACCAGTTTTCCATAAATGATCCAATCTGACCTGGTACTGGGCACAGATAGGGTGGACAAGTCACCAGTTCAACACAGGCAAACCAACCACATTGGCACCTATGGAATATTAGAGTCACCAATTGACCTGTATGTCTTTGGACTGTGGGAGGAAGCCGGAGTATATGGAGCGACATGGGGGGGACATGCAAACTTCACACAGAAAGGCCCCAGCCGGGGTTAAAGCCAGGAACTTTCTTTGTTGTGAGGCAGCAGTGTTAACCATTGTGCCACTGTGCCAATAAACTCTAAAACTGAGTATCGTAGTGAGGATTGGTGTGATATGTTCGCTTCTCTTAGAACCTGCTACGACCCTATGCAGCAGCATTTTGGAAAAGTTGTTTTTCCAGAAGAAAATGTGTTTAAAAGCCCAGATGACCTTTACTATATCAGAAAATGAGAGGAATGATTTAAACTTGGTAAATTATCTCAGTTTAGCCAAACAGGACTTGGGTCTGATCATCAAAATGACACCTTTTTGATATTCTGTATTGATAATGGGTGGACATGAAGAATTGAAATGGAGAATTTAAAATGTGTGTTCCATGTTTGGTTCTACTTTGGGAATAGAGAGCTTTTAGGGGTCATAACTGTGCTGGAGGCACCAAAGCTAGAGCGAGGTCCAGTAAAACAAAGTGGTAGTTTGTTCTGGAGTTATTTTCTAAAAACAAAAATACATGTTGTAATGTTACTTTGACCTTCAGCCTTTTTTTTATGAAGTGTTTACTTTATTATTTCTACTCTTTATACATTAGTGTTGTGCTGGAATAAAAATAATAATATAAAAAAAAAAAACAGTGTTGCTCCAGATATACTGCATCAGAGGACATGAACAGCAGGATGATATTAATGACAATGAGATAAGATTTGTCCTGTATCAGCCTCAGTCCGGCCTCCTCCACCCAACTCCCACACAGGGGTTGGTACTCCTCGGGGGCAACATCATCCCCTCAGTGCTGCTTTTATTATTCCTCAACTTGTCGGCCTCCCTCACTTTGTGTTGCATGCTGTCAGGTCCATGGTCACTCACTGATAATGTTTGTACTAATAACTTTCAGTTTTTCTTGCTAATGGGAGGAAAATCTGTTGAGCAGATGTCGTACTGGTGAGTCAAATTGTTGGAGCTCTTGGTGCTGTTAAAAGAGAAGAATACAAACGAAGATCAGCAGCTTCGCTCTTCAGCGAAGTTACCAACAAATGTCCGTTAATTTCTCCTGAGAATTCAAAATATTTCTAAACATGTGCAGGAAAAAATAGTTTTATTAAGGTGGGATGAAAGCAGAGAAAGGGAAAGAAACAGTTAACTTTAAGATTAGACTGAATTTTCTTATGCAATACTGAGCTCCTGCCAAGTGATCTGTTTGGCCATGTTAGTCTTCCTACTGAGCTTTATTTGACTTTATTAAATGTTATTTATCCAGCGAAGATTCACTCAGCAGGTCTGTTCTTTTTTTTTTTTTTACCAAATGTCCTCCTTCACACTCTCACAATTTCACACATTTACACCTGAGAGCATCCCAGTGTAACCGCAGGCTTCTGCTGTTGGTTGCACTGATCTGTATGGCACATGTGGTGAACTCAATGTGCACAAATTTGCCCTCAAGTCGTTGTTGTCTTTTAGATTTGATATCAGTGTGTGCATGCTTCTGATCCCAGGGCAAATACGTTCTGACTTGTGACCATATAAAAGGGTTGGCTTGTACTGTATTGATGAGTTATGAGTAAGTTGCTGTTTTCCATGCAGCATGTTCTTTGATTACCTGCATAACCTTGTTCCCATGAGTAACCTGGTTACGTGCATGAAAACATACTGAATGTAAGAACTGAAGGTACCTTGCAACAATTACCTTTTAATGTAGTCGTAGGTTAAGCATGCTTCTGATCATGTACAGTTTAGTTCATGCATGCATGTCTCATTGTCAGTTAAAATGAACCACTCATACTGTCTGCGTTCATACTTCAGTGATGCTTACAGTAGTGTAGTTGAGCCAATGGGTCAAGTGAACCACTCCCTGTAGCTGAGCCACAGTGCTGACACAATATGGAGATGGTCCAGCAAAGAACTTGAGTCTGTCTCAACTTTTGCCAAAATGTAATACAATTTACTCATTATTTTTAAGATTTTAAGATTTTATTATTATTATTATTATTCGGAAAAAGTTCACAATAACCAGCACCAATGGGTAGACATGCAAACAATAGTGCATTAAATATCCTCATATCAGCATAATTTCCCTCTATCCTTCAAAATAAAGAAATAATAAAACAAACCAAACAAAGTGAAAAGACAATACGCTTATGCATCCATACATGTATACGCATGCAAGTTGTATAGTTAAAAAACACAACAATCTAGTCTATCAATCTATCAATCTATTATCTAATCAAACAAAACAAGTACCAAAACAGTGTCAGAGGTAGGTAACAGTAACATGATGTCCATAATTTGTAAGTATATAAGTTGTACTTATAGCCTTACAGACTGAGGGCCAGAGGCACGCTGATTATGGATCACCTCTTGAAAAGTTTTCAAGGTAGGAAAATAATGGAAACCAAAGGTCCTGAAAAATATATCCACAGTTAATCTCTCCAATGGTAAAAAAAAAAGTCTGCTATTAGTTCAGGAACATCTTAAAAATTAAAAGGATTAAGGGTTTACATTGAATTCTATTATCAAAACTGATTTTGTGAAGGAATGAACTGAACCCAGAAACGTTTCAGCAAATCGCAATGCCAAAATAGATAATAATAAATGTTTCTTCTTTAGTTTTACATCTAGGACAGTTTTGTGAGTTATCTATTATGTTAAATATCACCTAATAGCATCTTTATCTGACTCAAATAGCAATTATGGATGAACCTTAAATTGGCTTCTTTGTTTTTGCTATGAGAAATGTTTTCTAATGCAAGGTCTAATGCAATTTATTTCATATTAATGTCGTATTTGATGTGTCGAGCAGTTTGATCAGAATTGTGTGTAAACTGTGCCAGTAGCTGCTGGGATCTTTACAAAGAGAGCAGCTTCTGGCTCTGGTTTAATCATAATGAGCTGTGTTTGTAAAAGTGTATTAGCTTCAGAATATGTCTTTATTTCCACTGACAACATTAAGTACACATAATATGTATTGTTAGTTACAAATACACATTTGTTTTGCCATGACATGAATAAATTAGCTTACATTTCCTAATTCTGCCTGACTCAGCACACATGCTCTTTTTGTGTTTTCATTCCTGCCCATAATCACAGTAAAGAACACCCTCTTTAAAGGCTTAGACTATAGACTTTAATACTTCATAGTCTCTTTTTGGGGAATTTGCAGCTGGCAGCAAAACCAAAATATAATACATAATAACTCCTAACAAAATACAGGAAGATGTAAGACAAACTGTAATCAACAATGGAAAGAGCACTATAGGCTGATTGAGCAAGGAAGTGGGAGCATCAGCTGGGGAGATTGTTTTGGAGTGTTTGCACTGCATGGATCCCTCCAGCCAAACGCTGTCGGACATGGTATACTGCAGAAATGAATTTCCTGGAGGAAGTTTCACATGAATGCTATACAAAATTGGAAGATGATGTCGGAAAGTATAAGGGAAAGACTGGTTTCCAAGATTCGATGAACATTTTTAATCAATGTGGATTAAAACACCCACGTGTACACATGCATACATACATATTTTCAGTAATGAGTCCAGAGAATGCGTTGAGGTCAGGTGAGACCAACTAAAGTACTAATATGATGGGATTCAGTGTTGGCACTCACATGGTAATAAATCACATGAAATCTTCTTCTCCAACTCATTAATCAAGGGAAAGAGGTTGCTTTCATGTGGGTCTCATTATGTTTAAGTATTCTGAAAAGAGTGGGAACTGTGTTGGTATGGTGCAACAAAAACGAGACATAAACCCTCAGTCCATCAGGTAGAGTCGATATCAAAAGAAGTATGGGATTAAATGTGAAAAACGTACTGATAAGAGTCAGACTGAGAATTTGACAGAAGTGTATTACAGGAACAGTTTGACATTTTGGGAAATACACACTTTCTCTCTAACAGTTAGTTTAGAGGACTGACAGCACTCGAGAGTCTGCAAGTTAAATATGAAGCTATAGCAAGCAGGTGGTTAACTTAGCTTAGCACAAAGACTGGAAACAGGGGGAAACTGTTAGCCGGGCTCCATCTGAAGGTAACAAGATCCACCTAGCTGCACCTATAAAACTCACTGACAGGATGTTATATTCGCAATCTGTACAAAAAAAATACAGAGCACTTTGTGAGTTATGAGCATCCCATAAATACAAAGGAAATGGTGGTACAGTGGCTGGCACTGTTACCTCACAGTGCAAAGCTTGCTGGTTCGAACCCAGCTGGGATCTTTCTGTGATATGTGTTGTATCTGTGTTGAACTGGTGACTTGCTCAGGGTGTACCCAGCCTTTAGCCCAAAGCCAGATGGGATAGGCTCCAGCCCTACTCAACACTGATAAGGATAAAGTGGTACCAGAAGATGGAATACCTGTTGGAGACAGAAGACAGGTGATTTTATGACCATGAACAGACAGTGCATGGTCATGAAATCACAACATTTGAATATTTTACAGTTCCATTTTGTACACTCAGCAGTTTGCTTAGCATAGCAAGACAGGATGGTGGAGGTTTCCAAAGGCAGACAAACAGTAAACAAATAGCAGAGTGGACTGGACACCCATGGAATGCACATCCAGTAGGGGGCAGTAACATCAAGGATGCATGACTGTATGACCTGAAACTAGCAAGAAGAAGAAAAAGAAGAAGAAGACTCAAAGAAGAAGAAAATGAAGCACCACACCTGACTTAAAGAAGTCAGGTAAAACGCAGTTAGGCCTTGTTTCATTAACACCAATAAACCCATGTTCAGGGACACCTTGATTTTCTGGATTACTGTGGAAACACTGAGCAAAATCAGGTAACCAATCAGGTAAGACTGATGTTTTTGTCTGTACATTACCATTTAAGCAAGAAATATATCGTGAGTGAGTTTTGTCATGCAAGTTGTGTTTGAATTGGCAGGCTCAGATGTTTTTAGTGGTTGGAGCAGCATTGCAACATGTTTCAAGAGTTTGAGAGAGTAATGTCATGATTAACTGCAAGTCATATTTTTCTTCTACTGCAAACATAACTCCCCCAGGCTGGGCTGCTATTACTATTATTTTCATAGTAAAACCTCAAATTACCAAGCTTTGTAATATTATGAGATGATGCAATATGATGAAAGACCACTGCAGAATGGTCTTTCGATCAGGTATGCCTGAAGCATCTGCTAGCATAAACACTTAAATGTGTGTGTGTGTGTGCGTATTCATCCCATCTCTCCCACTCCATGACTTGAATTTCACGGCTTTAGGACCTCATCCCTCAGCGCAAACCAAAAAAACAGAGGCTACTACTTTGGCAAAATCTTCCATCTCTTGCACTTATGATTACTCCATCCTTCTCTTCCATCCAACACCTCTCTTTACTTCTGTCTTCCAGTTGTTGTGTCTGCCTTGCAGCATTCCCTGGCCACTTTCCGATGCTAGCCTCTTGTTTTCTCCTGGCCAGAACCTCCCCACGGCAATGTTCTATTAGTGAATATGAGACACGGGAGTCAGGCTACAGGAATGCTCCCTTTTCCCCCAGACAGCCTATCAATTACCATAATGGAAAGTTATGATGATAGGTTTTACTGCATCTGTAGAATCTTTGAACTAACTTTAGAAATCACACACTGTATTTGTCCTGGTCGTCTGTCCAGATAAAAATGTGATCGGTCTTCTGGATTGTAAATAAAATATCGTCTAGTATCGCAATACAAGACTTTGGGGATAAATTCAATAATGCAGCCTCAATTTGCGTTAGCCAAGGTTAGCTAAGGTTGTCTTATTTTTGCAGTTATTTTGCTAGTTCATTGGATTTCCTTCATATTTTTGAGGTTGAAGGGGCACTCCACAGTTTCTACACAAGTTCAATCAACGCATGTTGATTTAACTTGATCAGACTTGATACTTGATTCATCCTTTGAATATAGTTGGATGGAGCTTTCTACGTCTGAATAAAGATAGCCCTGGTGAGGTCATCAGGGTTGTCTCTGTTTGAGCTTGGAGACTTAATTAAAATACAGTTTTCCAATCGGTGGTTGTGGATTTTAAAAGGCACTGTCATTTAGTTAAATTAGTTCATTTAGTTTAGAAGTGTAGGATCAAGGGGTGTAATAGAGCTTGGCCTGTAAAAGTCAAGATATCTCAGCTGCATCACTTCTTTAAATCTCTCTCTTGCAGTCACAAGGCACCCCTTTCTCAAGCTACTAACTTATCTATGAAACATTCTAATGACCATAACGTATTGCACTAAAGGAAGAGACATTTCTTTGTCCTAACAATTGGTGATTGTTGATGACTGATGATAGCAGAAGTGTTTGTTTTTTTTTTTCACCAACCTTTAGCACACAATAAGTTGATTTGTGGCGAGTTTGTATTTTCAGCATTCTTCCTATAACAAATATTATAAGTGGATCTGTGACTAAAATGTCCATATTGTGTGAATAATGCAGAACATTAATATTTATTCATGTATGTCCAAGTACGTGGTCCTCGATTGGGCTAATCGTGTTTTATCCAGACATCTTCATTGCAGGACAAACACACAAAGCGGGAGCCTTTGTACTAAGGAAGTTCCATGGACCAAATGCAAAGCTAAAACATTGTATTACCTTACTGCAACACATGTTGCCTGTTTTTTAGTTCTGTTATCAGTTTCCACACTATTTGAAACAAATACAACCGTAACAAAGTGAAATGAACTAACAACATCTAGACAGTCAGACTTTAAGCTGATACAGTTGTTGAAGATGATCCAGTGATTTATGAAAGGGCTTAATCCTTTGAACATGAACGACATTAAATTGATTGTTTTCTTCACCGTTTCTGTCTTCCTACAGACCATGCCAGGTCAGGCAAACTCTACAAAATCAATTATCTCCAATAGTCAGCTTTTATGTCAACTCTGCAACAACTTTCATTTATATTATCCGCATCCAGGAATATTTTCTGCAGATGACCTGGCCATGTTCCCAGTATTACAAGCCTCTCTAACATGTGTTTAGTTACTCAGAAAAGTTGTGTGTGAGCACTGCAGGGTGATCCACTGCTGTAAATCATGACTTTGCGATTAGTGATAAGTCCCTTTTTGAAGGGCCGGGGTGTGATAAAGATGTGAGGTTTAGTGTGTGTGTGTGTATGTGAGACCAAAAACCACTGAGTGCTGCCAGATACAGTTGATGACATCATAAAGGTTATCTTCCTATCCAACAGATGTACACGTGGATACATGAAGACATATATACAAAGAATATGACACACAGATCCTCCCTCTTTCCCTCTTCCTGTGACTTGCTCTTTCTTATCCTGTCTCTGGTTCCTCGAATCTGCTCTAATCAATAACGTATGTCAATGATGGATCAAACGACTGCATGTCATGTGAACGGGGTCACTTGTAGTGACAAACCTGCTGAGAATTATGATCCCAGTCTGCACTCCCCACAGCTTTACAGAGTGTTTAGCATCATTCGGCTTATTGTTTTGGTTTTATGGCCTGCAGCTTTATGGTTTTGGTTCATTCTTATACCCTCTTTGCATTACTTCCTTGGGCCCAAATGGCAGAAAGACAAAGTTAGCAACTATCTGGTGAACAAAGTGGAGTATTAGGCAAGTAATGGGTTGTAGTTAGCCAGCTAGGGTAACTAAGTCTTACTTAGTTGCTTAGTCCTCTACTCCACTATGAGATGTATAGCAATGTATGGGAGATACTGTACAAATTTAGCAACTTTATGGTGAACATGTAAGAGAGCATGCAACCAAATAACTGAGATTACACTCAGTTTACCTAGCTACCATAGCAACGTATTCAATTGATTAATATTCTTACTATTGAATGTGTGCACTGCTCGCTAGCTAATCCTGTCTGGCAATGTATGGGAGATGATGTACAGAAATATTGAGCAGATAAATTCTTGTCAGTCAAGAAATATTTCCAACCACATTGAGAATACTCCACTGCAAGTAAAAGTCCTTCAATCAATCAATCAATCAATCAATCCTACTTAACTAAAAGAATGTAAGTATTTGCATTAGAATGTGCTTAGAGTATTAAAAAATGAAATAACTCATGCAGAAAAATGGTCCCTGTCAGTGTTTTAGTATTGCATATGATGTTTTTTATGTTGCATTTTATTGCTGTAGATGTTCATGATTGAGTTAATTTGGTCTATTCTATTTACTGGTGGGTAGTTGAATTTACAGCAGTGCATCTATTCTAAAAGACGATCATATGTTTGTGGTCTCACTGTGCTGTGAGATCAGTGTATCTCTAAAAAGTCAGCTATCCATGAGCTCAAAACATCCCTTTCTTAGATCTGTGACAATGCATTTTCCAGTTAATCCAAGAGGGTTTTTAAGTATTTTTTAAATTTAAGTAACTATAGCTGTTGGACACATGAAGTGGAGTAGAACCTTTAGCAGTATAAAGCAGCATGAAAATATCCAACTAAAGCACCTCAAATTCAAATAAAAGTACCTTGTTACATTACACCACTGGGTTTTGTCAGGTGTATTTTTTAACTTTGGACTCCCTCAATTCTTTTTGCAGACTACACACAAAACGGTCATCTTATCTCATGCTTGGAAAAAAAAAAAGCTAATTATTTCCCAAAATGTTGAACTATTTATCGCAGTTGCCAGATGCTTATAAATAAGATGAAGTTGCCTTGATTAAATCAGCCAGCATACCTCTCTCTTTATGCAGCATTTTGATACCGCCGACAAAACGTGTTTATTTGTTGCTACAGAACAGCTGGCACTCTCCCTCTGTCTCTTTATTCTATCTCCCACTCCTCCATGCCGCCCCTCCTCCCCATGCGGTGCAGTGCATTAGGTGGTTTGCAGAGCAGCTGAGACGGGATGATCTCCCTCTCTGCCGCCTCTACATCTGGCTGCGTTGTGTTGAACCTCCCAGCTCGGCCTGCAGATAAGCCCCAGTGATGGATACGAGGTGTCACCATCCAAAGCCTCGCCTATCTATTACAGTGCAGCAGCCTTTTCATGTGGTCGCTCTGTATATGTGTGCGAGCTGGTTTGGTGTGCGTGTGTGTTCCTTGGCAGGGAGGATGGTTCACACATTGGGTCGGTGGGTGTGTGAGGTGAGTGGGTGTTTTTTGAGGAGCTGTGACTGGAAAGGGAAATTATTAGTGGGAGTAGAAAACCGAACAGCAGAGATAGAGGGAGATCTGGGGGGGACAAAGTTGAGAGAGACAGATGGAGGGAGAAAGAGCCCAGAGATTAAAAAAAAGACAGCATGAGGATTAAAAGACAGAAATTTATTTAGTTGGCAACAACTGTTAGAGTGGAAGTTATGATTTAGATTTTACCACTAGCATCTCTGGCTGTCTATCACTATGTGATATTAAACACCAAAGAAATAATACATTCTTCTTCAGTGTTACAATTATAAAAGATAGCTTATGGATGTAAAACATAGACGCAGTATCTGTGACATCACCCACAGCTTTCTAAAGAGTCGTGAAGCTCAGAGTGTTGTGGCTCTGACCGTCACCATCTCGGCAGACCTGTCTCTTCCACCTCCCGGTTATTCTAAAAAAGGGCAAAGACGTAGAAGATCGTTGGAATCGATGGTTGGATGAAGCCTGAGTTCAAACAAGCCACCTTTAATGGCACCTACCTGTCATTCAAAGTGGCCAGGCTGTTAATTATGCACAACTCTAAGCCTTAATATAATTTGAACAGGTGAGTTCTATAATAATGCAGACTCATTACAGTTTTCATAAACATGGAAATTATCGATAGTATAGTATAATTATCTATATCTCTGTTTTTTGTACCAGGCTGGAAACATGTTTATTTCTGCTGTGAAGTTGGACATTTTAACATGGGGACTTATGGAGATTGACTTGTTCTGTAGCCAGCCTCAAGTGGTTGTTTGAGGAACTGCAAGTTTTTGGCACTTCGGCGTTGGCTTCACTTCATGTAGGTTGCCGCTTGATGTACAAAGCTCTTTTTACCGCCACCAAATACTGAGGGGAAATATCTGGCTCTTTAGCTGCTAAATGCTCCATTACATACAACTATTTAGCTGATTGCTTACTTTGTCTATTATCTGGAGTTGGCAGGGAGAACATTGTAGGTTTATCAGAGCTTTTCCACTTTCCAACAGTAGAGTAGATCAAAGCTAAATACCGAAAAACCAAACCAGTGAACTGAAAGATGCTAAAAAGCTATACAGAGTTGAGGTCATACTGGGTTCCTCTACCGGCAGACAAGCGCTCTGCGAATAAATTGCAAGCATGTCAGTTTCCTTTGTCTGAAAATAATAGCAGAAACTTTTCACATGACCCAAAGTCATTCAGTCCGTTGCTTTCTATCAAAATGTTGATTGTGATACTCCTGCCATGTACAGACTGTTACCAGACACACATTTGCATAGTGTTTATTTGCACGTACAAAGCAATATCAAGCTCCCTCTGCCCCATGAGCTTCGGTCCTGAGGTAGTTTGCCGTGCTGTCCACTTTGATTTCAGTGTGAGTGAAATGTTCTAGCGCTGTGAAATAACTCATAGGGATTTATCAGCGCTGGCCAGTGGTCAAGGCCCCTAGAAGCTCATAAACCTCAACATAATAGTAACTCCTTCCTCCCCAATCCACAAGCCAGTAGAAAGATTCAAGACCCCCGATGGTACACTCAAGACCCCCATAAAGCCGCTGACCAGTTGGGATGTGAAAGTCGCAGGTCTGTGATCAAGGGAAGGTTGCTGGTTGGAATCAAAGACAGGTTTAGAAAATCTAGCAAGGGACTGAAAAATGTACCTGGGCACTGAGCCTCCCAGCTGTGAATGATCTGTATGAGTATTGAGTCAAACTCGCATGACTGAAGAACTGTTGGAGAGTTACAAATCTACATTTGACCATATAATAATAGTTTGTTTTGGGTGTTTTTGGTAGGTTGGTTAGGGGCGATGTTTTTTATTGTTGGCAGTCCGGAGTCTGTAATAATGGTCACCGAGGCACTGAACCTTTTTTTTGTTTTTGCACTGGATGAGGATGGTAAATGTAAAGGTAGACTCATTATATTCTGTCTGAAAACCGACTGAGATGGAAAAATCTGGAAAAGTTGAATGACATACTGGAAGGCGCCTCGCATGTGGAAAACAATGTTCATGTGGCATAGAAGAGTAAAAGAATATGATGGTAAAACTTTATGCAAGTTGGTATATACTAATCTGTGGTGAACTGCTGCACTCCACCTACACCTCACCTGCATTTTTAGATCAGGAGGAGGGGATGGATGATAGATCAATGAAGAATGCTCTTTAGAGAGAACACCTCCATTTGGTTTCATGACAGGTGGCATCAGATGGATGTTCGCGTGTGTTTACGCCGCTGAATCTCAGTTGATTCATCATACAAAACATTTCTGGCTTGCGCCAAAAGATTTAAACTGCTTTATATGTTCTGAAGATCATTTCTGAACTCTTGACATCGTCTATCATTTCTGAACTCGGTGCTCCAGTTGTTGCTGATGTTGCGTTTTCCATCTGTCTTTCACTCCTTTTAAACCCTCTGCTGTCGCCACGATCTTTTGAAGCTTTAACTCTATTACTCCTCTCATGTGCACTGGGTTTCTAGGACTCAGCCTGGTGAATAAGTTAGGCCAGGTCTAAATTATATTTGGCCCAATCAGGTCCCATTCTGTTGCTTTGGGTGTTCTCTCTTTATTTGTGTTTGGATCCCCGCAGATTTTAGACCTGGTGTAGGTATCCTCTGCTTTGTTTGAGTTAGATCTGACTGTCCTCAGCTTAAAGTTAGCTTATTCTTGAGCAGGTTATCTGCTGGTCCTTCTTGGGCATTAAGCTCCATTTGCTCTTGAAAAGGTGTTATCTAACTCTTTTTTTGTGTGTGCGTGCACTGAAGCAGTCCAGACATTTCAAGTGCTAGGGGTTAGGTGTAAACAATCGTAGCTTTCCACTTGTACTTGTTCAGTTCACAGATGCATGTTTCCACCGGAGACCTGGGACCCGTGTGCTCCGACCTCCAGCTGTGTAGTAAAATCTTCCACATTGACTTTTCCACATTGATGTACAGTTTCCGCTGTGATCAGAAGTGGCTTTTTGGGAGGGCCAGGAGGTTTGTAAAGAGAGGTCAAGCCACTACGCACACACACAGCCCAGGCGTCGGTCCAGAGAGAAGGGAAATGGGGGGTCGGGGGGGTACTCAGGGGCACTCATATTCCTTTAAAAACACAAGAGGTTAAATGCCCTAAGGGCATGGAGGTGTGTATTTTTGTTTATATGTGTGTATCTATGTGTTCATAACTACCCATGTAGTTATGTACTGGCGTAAGTTTTGACGACAGTATGTCAGAGTCGTGCAGTAAAAGCAGCCCTGGAGCACCATAAAGCCAGCTCTTACATATTGTTGCCCCTGAGCTCAGTAAGTAAAAACAGCGCGGCCCTCCATTGTTTTTAATAATGGGTCGATTTGCAGACCGGGGTTCACGTTGTGTTTTTCATTTTCCCATGTTGTTGGATGGCAGCAGAAACGCAATTAAAGTCATTGTTTCATTAGGGCATGTTGCCTGTGAGCAGGAATTAAAAACACCACAACACACAGCTACAGTACCTCGTCGAGTACACACACACACACACACACACACGCACGTACACAAATATAATTAGGACTTAAAGCCCCAGCAATTAGAACCCAATCAAAGTTTCCTTCGTGCTTGTCAACAATCTTTCCCGCATACATTTTTTCACTCATTTATCTCTTTATGCCTGTGCGCTTCTACCGTCCTCCATTTTCCAGAGTTGTTAGTCGGCATATTCTCTCTCTTTCTCTTTGTCTTTCTCCATCTGTTTTTTTTTCTCTCTCTCTCTTTATGTCTCTATCACAAGCTCTTGGTCTCTAACCATAGTTCTGTGTTTGTGCAGTACTTTGCATTTGAAAAGACCACCCATGGGTTCAGGAGGGGGCAGATTCTCAGAGAGGAATTGGTTTAGAATATTAATTGTTTTTTTTTTCTTTTTCTTTTTTTCCTGGGAAAACTGCCCACATTAACACCGCCTGCCAATTTCATTTAAGTCTGCATCCAGGAAGATATCGAGCTAGCTAGAAGACTGCTCTCTTTTCTTTCTACCTGGCTTTTATTTCTTTCACCTATTCTAAGGCATTTTATTTCAATTCCAAGATAGATTCATATTTTCTACAACACTTGGTATTAGCATGTGAGGCATTTGTGAATTATGCAGCAGTTAGCTTTTTAGCAACTAGTCTGTTAGCAGTTCCTGTGAAATTTTCCCATGTGTATTGTGTGTCATTCCAAATGGGTAGCATTATGGGAATGAACTCCTCTAAATGAGCGACTTTCTTAGCTGTCTTGCATGCCTCTTCACCGCATCATGTTATTGCATCTGTAGTGACCTCAGAGATTGATGAGATAAACATTTTGTCCCTCCCCTCCCCTCCCCTGTCTTTCAAACCTCACACTGCTCCAACAATGGTGTGGTCCTTAATTGTCACCCGTATCAAGCCTCTAACCGGACTACCCGTCTGGAAGGGTATCGGATGGTAATCAGCACGGCAGTCTACAGTTAGTGCTGTCACTCAGGCCCTCTGACGTCACTCCGACATGCCTGCATGATTAGTTCTGGTTCAAATCCAGCTGACCCACATTGTCGCCCGTGATCAGCGTCCTGCAAATGCCTGTAATGGGTCGAACATTGTTCATTAAGAGTTTGCAGTGTTGTAAATTAGAAGTATGTGTTGTGACGCAGGGGGACGGCGGTTTGAGGCTGGGGGCTGCCATCCTGTCTGGAGCCTTAACTTTAGGAATTCTTTTTTGCTTGGGTATATAATATGAAAAAGTCTATTTCTTTTTCAGGTAACCTTCTGTTCAGTATTGACCATTTATTTGTCTCGTGTTTGTGTCGTTTAAAGGGTAAATCCACCCCAAATCACTCACTCAAAACATTTTCTCACTTACCTGATAATGGCATGCCAAATCTGTCCTAAAAATTAATTTATATAGTGCTATATGTTTCTTATATAACTTTTTTGGAGAAAATGTAATTACCGTGTTGACTTTGGCAACATCTTTTCAAGTCCAAGAAGTGGTATGTATTGTTTGGGTTGGGAAACATAGGTAGGCGGTCGGGGTGGATATTGGGCACACAAAACTAAGGCCTTTGACTTAGAAGGCTCTTTGCATGGTTAGTTTGAGTCTCCGAAACTCTTTTGATCAGGGAATCATAGGTTTGATTGAAAAAGTAACCACCAAGGCAACAGCCAAGTCCACTGAGTTGTCTAAAGATAACAAAAACTGCCTCAAGCTGATGTTGTAGGTTAAACAAATTACGTTTTTGACAGTAAACATTTTAAAGATGCATTCTGTTTGGATATTTTTTCCATTTTGTAGAGATGTTCGTCAAAAACAAGCTTGTTTAGCAAATGTCGACAAGAATACATAATCTCGGTGCCAATACTTTTCTTTCAGTAGCTTTTGCAATATGTGAGCGACATGATGTTAGTCAAAGGGAAACATCTGGATTTATTCGTCCAGATTTTGACATTTCTTCCTCCAGCTCAGTGGAGTGGAGGTGTTTTTGGTGCTGATGGTATTAACAATCTTGACAATCCACATACTTTAGTGTGTATTTTTGTTGGAACTGCTTTTTACTGACGAAATGTTCTCTCAAATACAGCACATGTTTTAGCAATTTGGATGGACTGACCATGTAAAGGTCCAACCAACAAAGGTGTTTTCACTCATTTTGTATGATTAGGCATTGTCTCTATACTGTGCGAGCATGTGATTTTGTTGTACAGTACCTGCTAGGATGGCAGAGGTTACACCTTTATCATTCTCATTGGTTCATGGAGTCCTGTGAATGCAGCTCCAGCATACTGTAGCTCCAACCAGCTTCGTGCAAACACCCATGTTAGTGTGCAGAAGCTTTCAGCTCTGATTGTACTTGTCAGGGCTCACTCATCCACCAAGCAGAGCGTGATTCAGTAGAAATGTGGCCTTTTGCTCAGTTTCGATCGTGTGGAACTCGCTGTGATCGCAGTTTATTTGGCCGAGACGGTGCTCATGCCTCTGATGTGACGTGACTTGTCTGCTTGGCTGTCTGCTGTGGAAAACATCCATATGAAACATGTCATCTGTCCTGTGCTTGTTACTACCATTTCCCCTGTCATGTGAGCGTTGCAGAGACTGATGGCTTTTTCAGATGGGACATGTGCTACTTGCCCCTGACCACAGTCGGCCTACACTCCATCCTTTTTGATATTCCGCCATCTGTCTTTCCCAGTCTTGTTTACTCTGTTATCCCTCTCCTCTTTTACTCCATCTCTTTTTTTTTTTTCTCTTTCATACCTTCAATACCTGAGGACTGAGAACTCGTTACAGCCGCACAGGTTGAGATTTTCATGTAGAAGTGAGGCTGGAAATCATCCTAAACCTCAAATAACTGAGGCACCTAAATTCACCTTGTTTGCCCAGATCAAGTGTCTTGTATGGTTCATACAAGATACATTGGATGATGACTTGTCTCTCTCTCCTGTACAACAGCTACTGTCACCATTAGAGATCTGATATATCTTTGAATGACTTCAGGTAGAAATAGTCACATGTTTCAATAACGTTATGGTTTATTATTTCACTTTTCTGCTACGCTAGTGGGCCTGTTCAGCGATGGATGCTAGCATGAGAGACTTTAAAACGATAGAGAGGTGTCTAACTGTTTATATCCTTTATTTTCTCATAGTTTTCACGGCGTCTGGTGAGAGGGAGAGAGAGAGAGTTAAAATACAGTAAAACACCAAAGGTCATCTCTACGATGCATGGCCATTATTGCATTGGACCCGTGTAGCTACATTGGTAAATAAAATAAAAGTTTAGATTTTATTGCAGTTTAGGCTCTTACTTTTTTTGCTTTTTATGTTTTGTCTCTTTGGTCTCGTCGGCTATGAAGCCTCACCAACCAGCCAAATTGGTAGACTGTGCCATTTACTCACATTATATAATATTCTGCCATTAGGCAAAATGTTGACTGTAGCTCTGACCGATTTGCTGATACTGCATGATGAACTGAAGGTGTATTGTTCAGGACAATTATGGGACATGTTATACGGTGTGTTAATCCATAAATTTAATATCTGGAGTTCCTTACAGCTGAAGTTGCAGGAGTCCAACTTTTGTAGACATAAACATACATTTCATATATAAAATGTCTGCTTCAATACAAACTTGACTCTCGGGGTGATGTTTTATAGTGATGCAGTATCATACTTCCATCTGGCAGATCGAGGGAATGCCATGACAAGAAAACAACTAGTCAGGGGACTTTTTTTTTTTTTTAAAGGTTTTTCTAAAGGTCATCGACTGCTATGCAATCATGTCACATGACCACCGCCACCTTCCTGACTGGCACATGTTGTTCCTAGAGACAGATCAATGCTCATTTCCGTGTTCTTGTAGCCAGTGTACTGTATCTTGTTTCCATTGCAGTGTTGGCATTTTTGTTTACGTGACAGCGTGTAGAGAGATCCATCATCCTACGGTATCACCGTCAACGAAATGTAACTCAGACTCGAAATGTAAAGTCATATCTCTAAAAGAAGAAGAGAGAAGAAGAAGGTGTCCATGGCTCTCAGCTGACTACTTACCAAACTTCTGCTTTTATTATCCAAAAGCTACGATAACCCAGAACCTTTTTTTTTTTTTTAATCCCAATAATTCCTCTCGGGGCTGCAGCTGTAAGGCCGCAGTCCATCAGCAGTCATGCAGTACAAAGTGAGTCTTGGCTGCAGCTCCGTCTCCGTCTCGTGTTCAAAAGCCGCCTCCAATGAGTATGAAAACATTGTGTCGCCTAACACATAATCTACATCATAGGAAAATGGTGTTTGGTCCCCCGGCAGCGTGACATCACTCAGTATTTCCCTTCCTTGACCTTTGTCAGATGCCAGGCGCTGAGGACCCGAGGGGAGGGGTCTGCCGTCGAGCAGCCCGTGCCCTCTCAGATATTCGATATCTAGCATTTCATCAAACTAATGGGAAACAACTGAAAGACGTACGTGCAGTGTTTTGTGTTTTGTTGTTGCTTTTTACTTGTTAATTAGTTGTGATGGTTGTAGTTGTGTAACAGATGCTCTGCTTGAAGGGACACCAAGAATAAATTCACTGTTTCATAACG